>JBBBDQ010000946.1:4227500-4280000 GCA_037127315.1 Ascarosepion bandense | reverse complement strand
AAAAGTTTTGAAGATATTTTTCTCTTAATAGAAGATTGCGTCCATTTTTAAATTCCTGTTATGTATATGGCGTAGATAGTTGTTGTTTTTTTTTTGACTCACTCTGTGGAATTTGTAAATGACAAGTTACATGTAGTTCCATTCAGGCTGGCTTGCAACCAGAGGCACAAATGCACACAAGAAGAGAATCAAAATAGTAAAGCCAGACAAAAAAAGCCAGAAATGAAGCCAAACATTAAAAAAAAAAAAAAATGCATTGTGGAGTTTAAAAAAAATCTCCATCAAGACCATCTTAGATGTCCCCACCCAAACTTTGTTTTCATTGTTCAATAACAGAGCAGAAAGGTTTGTCCTTCGTGTTTAAAAATGTGTAATGTCATTAACAAGCAAATCCAATTGGTCATATAAATATCGAGAACAAACAAATCCAATCTTTATTATATTATTGTATTTAGAAATAAATAGATTCAATCTGTTGTTTTATTTTTATTCAAAATCAACCAAATTCAATCTTTATGATAATCTCTAAGAACAAACACATTCGAGTTCATTTGTCTTGTTTCTTCATTAAATAAATATAGCGAATCTTTGTTATAGTTGCTGATAGCATTCGTTATCACATGATAGGAAAATCTCTCTCAATATATATATATATATATATATATATATACATACACACAAATTCATAATGTTTGCCAATTCTCAAGGGTATCTTGTAGGCACTGGTTTGTATGGCACAAATACCCCAGTTTGGCTATTAAATAAAATTATTATTGGCAATCCATATCCTAACCACCATGTCAAATTAGGAGAAAAAAAAGACTTCATTTTCAGATAGAATTCAAGAATAAATATATAAATTACATAATAAACAAATTTTAACAGAAATAAGTAGTGAGAGACAGAGAGAGAGTTCGGAAGAGGAGGAGAGAGAGAGAGAGTTTGGAAGAGGAGGAGAGAGAGACAGAGAGAGGGTCGGAAGAGGAGGAGAGAGAGACAGAGTGGGTTCGGAAGAGGAGGAGAGAGAGACAGAGTGGGTTCGGAAGAGGAGGAGAGAGAGAGACAGAGAGAGGGTTCAGAGGAGGAGAGAGAGAGAGAGGGTTCAGAGGAGGAGAGAGAGAGACAGAGAGGGTTCAGAGGAGGAGAGAGAGAGACAGAGAGAGGGTTCAGAGGAGGAGAGAGAGAGACAGAGAGAGGGTTCAGAGGAGGAGAGAGAGACAGAGAGAGGGTTCAGAGGAGGAGAGAGAGACAGAGAGAGGGTTCAGAGGAGGAGAGAGAGACAGAGAGAGGGTTCAGAGGAGGAGAGAGAGAGACAGAGAGAGGGTTCAGAGGAGGAGAGAGAGAGACAGAGAGAGGGTTCAGAGGAGGAGAGAGAGAGACAGAGAGAGGGTTCAGAGGAGGAGAGAGAGAGACAGAGAGAGGGTTCAGAGGAGGAGAGAGAGAGACAGAGAGAGGGTTCAGAGGAGGAGAGAGAGAGACAGAGAGAGGGTTCAGAGGAGGAGAGAGAGAGGGTTCAGAGGAGGAGAGAGAGAGGGTTCAGAGGAGGAGAGAGAGTTCAGAGGAGGAGAGAGAGAGACAGAGAGAGGGTTCAGAGGAGGAGAGAGAGAGACAGAGAGAGGGTTCAGAGGAGGAGAGAGAGAGACAGAGAGAGGGTTCGGAAGAGGAGGAGAGAGAGAGACAGAGAGAGGGTTCGGAAGAGGAGGAGAGAGAGAGAGACAGAGAGAGGGTTCGGAAGAGGAGGAGAGAGAGACAGAGAGAGGGTTCGGAAGAGGAGGAGAGAGAGAGAGAGAGGGTTCGAAAGAGGAGGAGAGAGAGACAGAGGGAGAGTTCGGAAGAGGAGGAGAGAGACTTTGTAAGAGAAGAGAGAGAGGCCAAAAAGAAATGACTCTCACTGCAGTTGTAAAAAATGGGAATAAAACTGTATTTCCTAATAAATGAATTGCATGATAGCTTGTATTGGAAAGGGTTTAGGAGAGGATTTATTTGCAAGACCACAATAAAGATAGAACAGAAAGAAAAGCCAAGTGAAGAAGAGTGACAGAAAGAAAAACAAGAAAAAAGAAAGAGAAATAGCAAACGAGTGAAAAATAAACAAAAATCTTTACTGCTACAAAAATAAGAGTTTCCTTTGTTGAAAAAAAAAATTTTTTTTGTTGTTCTATTAACCAAATGAAAAAAACAGCCGAGAGAAAGAGAGACTATCACACAGTCAAGACAAAAGTCACTTGATTGCTGTGATTAAATTCCTTATTTGTATTAATTTAGCATGTAGAGATGAATAAGTGTGTATTTCAGCAAGACAATTCTAGAGAAACATATCAATACAATTAAAAATTACTTTTAATTGTAAAATTTATGTGGAAATCAAAATTAAAGTTGAATTGCAGATTTGGATAAATACAGAATATTTCTGAAATGAAGAGAGGAAAACACAATATAGCCAAGCCACAGTGGAAAAAGGGAAATAAAAGAAAATTGTTTGGAATTAAATACTTCAACTTTACATCTCAATCTAATTAAATTTTTTCTTGATTTTGAGTGAAATAAAATAAGTTTTATTGTGTTTATTTCCTATTCAAAATACAAAGAATTTTGCTGTTGGCAAACAAAATATTAATATGATATTAGTGTTTATGTGTGTGGTGTTTAGTATGATATAAAAATATTAAGTAGAAATCATTTTTTCCCTTCAATAAAGCTAAGATGTTTCAATGATTACATTTTGGTCAGTTAGCTTTCCTCAGGTGTATGCCACCTCAATTTTTCTTTCTTTCCTTGATGAGCAAAGTAATTTTTATTTTATTTTAATATTGATAAGACAAACATCTATTGCTCAGCTTGTAAAAGATTAGGAAAGAAAGAGAGAGAGAGAGAGAGAGAAAATAATGAATAACCAGATACAGCATTGACCTGAGGAAGGTTGGAGAACCCACTAGCTGAAATATTCACTAAAAGACGAGTCTGAATAATTCATCAAATAACAACAACACTTGACTGTAGAACGTCAGAATAAACAAAATTGGTTAATAAAATTCTCCATCTCTGCCGTATAGAGAACCTAATATTGTTAGGCATTGGTCACCAGTCAAAATAGTAACCAATAATCAACAAACCTAAAAAATAATTTTTTTTTCTTTTCTTTTTTTTTTTTAGCCGTTTTAAAATATATAAATATTCAAATGATAGCTGATAGACATTATTTCTGAAAAATTGATTCGGAATGATATAAAAACAAAAAACAAAAAAAAATATTGATATCCATGAAGGAATAAAATATTAAGTAATTGTGATTTTAGAATTGGCTTTTATGTACATTTGCCTTACATTATCATTTTTTTCCGTTTAAAGCAAATTAATGCTTATTTAAGTAGAATAAACTGTCCGAATTGATCACTGATAAATTAGTAATAATTTACAATGAGAACTTTTAGAATATAAATTTTGTGTATTTCTGAACAGATCTTTCCGTTCAAGAATTCTAAATGACTTTTTACATATCAGTGTAGAAATTAAGTTTAAAATGTGTTTTTTTTTTTTTTACATGTATTTGTTTTTTTCTTTTGACATGGCCTTCTGTCTGGGTGTGTGCCTGTCTAAATATTTATGTCCATCTGTGTTTCACTTTCTGCTTGTCTTTTTGAATAAAATTCAAACTCAAATCGAGAGCTATCCTAACAAAATTTTTAGAGTTTTATAATAAACTCACCTCACTTATCACCCAACCAAAAAATAATTTAAATAATGTAAATAATTTTTCTTTTCATAAATCCTTTGTACATTTACCAGATGGAATATAAACAACTATTTCATTTTTATGTAGTTTTGTCAAAATGGAAAAAAAAAATTCCAAAAATTCAAGAGATTATAAAATTAAAAGGAAGTGGGGGGAAAAAGAGACAAGATACAATTCTTCATTAATAGTCACAATTTGCATTTCAGCCTAGAATCTATCTGATATTTCCTGTTTATTGAAATTATTTCCCTTAGATTCTTATAAGCAAACATACTCCATTATACAAGGCCCCAAAACGTATCTACAACATAGTGACAAAATTTAGCAAAATTGACTCATAGGCAATTATCTCAGGTAGAAAATAACACAGTGGGGGTCAAAACTACTCAGGAACCTGGTCAAGTAGTTGACAAGAATGAAATCAAAATTCTAGCCAACCACAAACCAGAATCAACAGTG
Organism: Ascarosepion bandense; assembly: GCA_037127315.1. Lineage (NCBI taxonomy): Eukaryota > Metazoa > Mollusca > Cephalopoda > Sepiida > Sepiidae > Ascarosepion > Ascarosepion bandense. The sequence goes on along the minus strand of JBBBDQ010000946.1, from coordinate 4,275,808 downwards.
ATAGACAGATGGGCTGGTGGTGGTAGTGGTGTTGGTAATTGCCAGATATCACTTCTTTACTGGGTGTCTGGCAGTTTTGAAATTGGAACGGCGGTAGAACATTGAATCTGAGACTTGCCACACTCCGTTAGCAGACTGTTGCCCGATGAACTCTTCAACTTCCACAATGATGAACAGTTTTAATTGAACAAAATTGATTCTGGATCTTGATTCTCCAACTGTGCAATATGCCTGAGGACATCCTTCTTGGTAATGATGCCCAGGAGTCTCCTAAGCAAAACAAAACACAATACGTGTTAAACAATACGTGTTAAATGAATAGAGAGAAAAGAGGAAATGGTTACATGAATTTTACAATTTTGAACATGTACATTAAGCAAAGATTTTTAATGATGCACTAAATATTAACTATGGTAATGACAAGTAATTTTACTCTCCTGGGCAAAAGATTTTTTTTTTCAATTCTTTTTCCATAAAGTCTTTAGCTTTGATAAATTAAATTTTTTCTGATATTTGTACTCAACCACATGTGTCCGATGGTGTATGTGTGTGGAGGGGTGGGGGTAATGATTTGTCTGTGTAACTGCATATGATCTCTTTATGGGTTATTTAATACTGAAATTGAATTTTCTTAAGAGCTTTAAAGTAATAAAAATATGTTATTCTGCTTTCACAATTGAATACATGGTAGATAATACTCAGCTTTTGTTTATATATATGTTTATGTGGACATGATTACCATGGGCCTTGGTAGGATTGCTTTATATTGTAGTTTTGTTAAAGTTATATGTTGAAATACATTTTGATTTCTTTAAGTCATATAAGATATTATATGGATTAACCTGAGAACACTAACCATGGGTATATAGTCAGTCAGTTAGTTAAGTGCCATACGTGATACACGCTTGGGCGATCAAGTCTCGAAAGAGACATGACTGACTGGGCAGAAGATTATCCCACATAACTGGAAGGAAGAGACGAATTAATACCTTTCCCAAGGGTATTTGCGCGTAAGTGAATACAATGGATTCAACTGGAATTCGAACTCGGCTCCCCGGTTTCTCGTTCCGAGCTGATATCCACTGTACCACAATGCACAATAGTACCCAGTGCAAATGACACCATTTTAATTACAATTTAATTAAATAATCACCTTGGATCAGGGACTGAAAGAGCTATATAACACCAGCTTTTTCTCAGTTGTGAATTCAAGGCAAATACAATGTTATTCTGCTTTCACAATTGAATACATGGTAGATGATACACAGCTTTTGTGTATGAGGGTCATTCAATAAATAAGGTGAATTTTTCAATATAAGGACTTCTAATACAGATAGAAGCTTACTTTTTTAAAATTTTTTTCTTTACTTCTTTTTCAAAGGGATTTAATTTTTTTTGCAGATTGAAAAAAAACTGAGAGTTATGAAGATTAACATGCTCCAGGATTGAACAGAGGTCAGTTATCAAATTTTTGGTTGCTGAAGGGTTCAAACCAGTTGAAATTCATAGGAGAATATCAACTGTGTATGGTGCCACATGTTTCAGCCAAAAACATGTCTACAAGTGGGCTAAATTGTTTAAAGAAGTTTGAAAGTGACAAAGTCAAAAGTGCTGTGATTTTACGCTGAGGGAATACGGAAGCTTGTGCACAGATGGGAAAAGTGTGTGACACTGCTGGGAGACTACGTTGAAAAAAAACCAAAAAAAACTAAGCTTCTATCTGTATTAGAAAAATTCACCTTATTTATTGAATGACCCTTGTATATACATATTTGTGTGGACATGATTACTAGAGGCAGTGATAGGTCTTATGTTATATTTTAGAATGATGTTTGATCTAAGAAATTGTCTGACATTATATGGCTTAATGTCATGGAAGAGTTCTTTCATATTGGTTGTTTGGTAGAATTTTAAATGGATTTTGGTGAGGTTACTACAGTTTGTTAGTATGTGCGTATTGTTAGTAATACAACAGTCTGAACAATGTAATTAGTGCAAATATTTGAAGAGATGTGTTAATTCTATGCATGGTATCTGTTTGGTGAGTGAGACATGCACCCACACCCTCCCCCACTATCATGTGGTTAATATTTGAGCAAAGATTTCAAACACTGATTTTCAAGGCAGACAAGCCCTTACCACCACCATTACTACGACCATTTGATCTTATACAGTATTAGAGAAAGCTTAGAACTAATGAAATGAAAGGAGAAGAACTAATAAAATGAAACGAGAACAAATACTGCAGTGAGATGAGTTAATTTAAGGACAATAATAATGATATATAAGCAAAATAAACAAGAAATTTTCTATGCATTACAGTCAACTGTTAATTTTTTTTTTTGTTTACTTACCCATTATGAGTAACAAGTGTCTGTCTGAGTCCTAATTTACGGAACATCTCTACTACTGTTTCCATGGGTGTTTGATCAGTGATCGTGATTGGGGCCTGAATGCGTTGGAAGAGGAGGAAAAAAAAACATCGTAATAATATAAGAATCAAGTAAAATGTAAAAATTGTTATGTCAAAGACTCTTGACCAAGAATTACCAAAAGAGACCAAAGATAGAAGACTGGCACTGTAAATTATAAGATTTGGCTATCTACAAGCTTATTTGGAAATACAGATTAAAAATTTAATGTTTGTTTGTTCAATTTAGTGTTCACAATATTTAAATTTCTTCTCAGTTTATCTTTTCAAGCATGTAGCAGATATCATTTGTAAATAATCAGGGAATGAAACTGTAATAAAAAAAAAACTAAAAAAAAAAAAACAGGTATTAAATATGTAACAAGTGGGAGTCATAAATAAACACTTTAGCAATGTCTGAGCCATGAAAATGGAAAAAATGTGTGGACAAGGAAAAAAGTGTGGAAAAAGAGAGAGGAAAGACAAGAAAGAAAGAGAGAGGAAAGAAACAAGAGAAAGAAAGAGAGAGGAAAGAAAGAGAAAGAGAGAGAGAGAGAGAGAAGAGAAAGAGAGAGACAAGAGAAAGAGAGAGAGGAAAGACAAGAGAAAGAGAGAGAGGAAAGACAAGAGAAAGAGAGAGAGGAAAGACAAGAGAAAGAGAGAGAGGAAAGACAAGAGAAAGAGAGAGAGGAAAGACAAGAGAAAGAGAGAGAGGAAAGACAAGAGAAAGAGAGAGAGGAAAGACAAGAGAAAGAGAGAGAGGAAAGACAAGAGAAAGAGAGAGAGGAAAGAGAAAGAGAAAGAGAGAGAGAGAAACAAGAGAAAGAGAGAGAGGAAAGACAAGAGAAAGAGAGAGAGGAAAGACAAGAGAAAGAGAGAGAGAGGAAAGAAACAAGAGAAAGAGAGAGAGGAAAGAAGAGAAAGAAAGAGAGAGAAAGAGAAAGAGAAAGAGAGAGAGAGAAAGAGAGAGAGAAAGAAAGAGAAAGAGAGAGAGAGAGAGAAAGAGAGAGAAAGAGAAAGAGAGAAAGAGAGAGAGAAAGAGAAAGAAAGAGAGAGAGAAAGAAAGAGAAAGAGAGAGAGAAAGAAAGAGAAAGAGAGAGAGAGAGAAAGAGAAAAAAGAGAACCCAACAATAATAATATAAAGTGAGCATTTTAATGTTGCTACAAAAAGACGTCATTATTTGTTTTATGCATGAAGCAGATTAATACATACCATGTCTAAGATTCTCCTTAATTTCAGTGGGGCTGGTGCCATGACTCCCTGGCTAGGTGGGGGAGTATGGGATGTGAAATAAACAAGAGAATTGCTAACAATTCCATCTTGAATTTTGCGGGCATTAGCTGGAGAGTTATAAAAAAGAAAAAAAAATGTGTCATCAAATACATTTTTCAAATAGCAAAACCTAAACAAAGAATATTTCTCTTGAAATGTTCCTGACTTTTGAATCTTGCAAATGTTGCATTTTATGTCATTCATCCTGGTTTTTATTTATATGATTTAAAAATAGTTTTATTCTTGGAAATTTGGATCTGTAAAGAATCTTTATAATTTTTATTTGTTCTTATAACATGAACTAGCAAGAAGTACCCGGATGGGAGGAGTATAAGTCTACTTTTAATTTTTTTTTATATGACTCACATCTGCAGACATTAAATATGGGAGATAACTCTTGTATTTTTGAAAGTTATTCTCCATGTAAAAGTTATTGTTTTGAACTTATATTTAACAAAAAAAAAAAAATACTTGAAAATATGAAATTAAAACAAAGATCAAACTGAGAGCTATGCACAATTCCTTTTTCTTTGTTGTATAGAATAATAAATTTGGAAAGGGTGTCTAAGTTTTGAAATAAGTCGGATGAAAAATGTGGAAGTGAATGTTACTAGAACTTGGTGGGGATACACACACTGACACACATCTTCAGTCTTATTTACATAGATTAGTTTTTCGTTTCTTAATAGCTTCTGTAGCTTCCTAAAATGTGCAACTTAAAATGATTAAAACCATGTAATCCTTGTTGACAATTAGTTAAAGCAATGACAAAGCAAGCTTGTTTTTGGATATAAATTCTTTTTAATTGTTTTGTATAACAATATCTGCAAACGCAATCAATTTCTGAATGATTCTCAGAGTTTAATTGTCTCAACAAGCAGCTCCTTTCCATATGGAATAAAGGTCATGATATTTCATGTCTTCAAGCTCACAGATGTTAAATGCAAAACATATTTTGCTAATATTCTTTGTAGCAATGTGTTAGAATAGAATTATACAGCAAGGAAAAAAACTGAAAAAAAAAACAAAACAAAAACAAATGTAAATATTGCTACATAGTAAAAGATAATTTAATATAATTATTAATTTCTTTTATTATATATACCATTATTATATTTATAGTATTTACATTCTTCAGACTGTTGTCCTCATCTTTATTACCATATTCATGACATTTTGGCTGTTGTGCACACTAGCCTTCTTCAGGTGATTGGAATTTTGAACAGAACCTTTTATTTTGATCACAGGAGTATATTGTTCTCACTCCATAAGCCATGCCACTTCCAGATATTTTAGTTATTTCCATTTAACTTAACTCACTAAGTTATTTGTTCATCACAGGTATTGAACTCTTTGGGTGAATTCATTGGACCTAATCAATGCTTTTATCCACTGGGCCATGTGTCCTCACTCAGAAGTGGCATGGAACAAGAACAATATACTCAGTGACCAAAAAGTGTTAAGTTTGAAATTATAATCACCTCAAAAAGGTCGAAGTGTACAACAACCGAAACATTGGGAATGTGGCAATAAAAATGAGAAGCATAGTCCGATTAATATAAATTCGACCTCATCTCAGAAGTATAGACAAATATTATATTTATTTAAAGTTATATATGTATATTGTTTAATAATATTTCTTGCAAATTTTTTTACAGTCTTAGTTTTTTTTATATTAGTGTTTGTTTTTATACAAATAACCTGAAGTCTGGTCAGTGCATGGCCTCCATATACCATCCCCCAGGCCTGTGCACCGGAGAGGTTACTCCAGTCTACCCCACCAAAGACTGGATTTTGACCAAACAGTGTGTCACCTTTATCTCATGAGATAAATGGGTGCCTATGTTACTTTATATAAGAAAGAGAGAGAGAGAAAAAAAAGGCACTAAATCTTTTTTTTTTATTTTTCATATTTAAAATGAATCTATTAGTCCTGATGAATCAAAGAAAACGTCTTTTGATATCCAAGTCTGTCTTTCTTACAAGGTTTTTAAAATTTCTACAAGTCTGACATAGATGTTTTTATTTTTTTTTTATTTTGTCCCTTTTTTTCAGAATACAAAAAGAAAGTAAAAAATGATCAATTTTTACTCACTTATAGCAATATTCAAATCTCTTCGCAACACAAATCCAACCAAATATTGTGACTCCCTTGACACAACTACAGGGAAGCCATTGTGCTCTGTTTCTCGGAGGACACATTCTGAAGAAAAAAAAAGATCACATGAGGCAGAATTTAAAATCATTCTGGCTAACATGTTTTTATAAAGAAGATTATTTAGGAAAACAGAAGATGAAAAACAGGAATTCAAGCAAAACATTTTGAAATAAAAAAAAAAAATGTCGCAAATATCTTTAGTCATGATTTGTTAAGAGCTGCAAAAGTTCAATCTAGAAAAGAAATTTTGCTTAAATGTATGAAAGTGAAAGAATGACTGTCACTTGAATTTCAACTTTAAAGTCACATCAAGCATTTTTAATAAATACATTGATCATTTCTTTACATAAATTAATAAATGATGAACAAAAGTTTTTTATTTATCAGCTACCAATAAGCTACGGTAGAGATGATAAGTGACTAAATTTTATAGAGACTATAACTGCTTCATAGTTGGCTTCTCTTGGTCCTAAAAGATTTTCAATAAACTATTTTTAGCTTTTCTTAAAATCTGAACATTCTAAGGAAACCAATTCTGAAATATTAATTTTAAAAAATGTTCTAGACATACAAGATGGACCTGTAATTGAGCAAATGAACCTTGAGTAAAAAAAAAGAAAAAAAAAAAGATAGGAAAAAAAAAAGGAAAAAAAAAGGAAAAAAAAAAGGAAAAAAAAAAGGAAAAAAAAAAGGAAAAAAAAAAGGAAAAAAAAAAGGAAAAAAAAAAACCCCTAATTATTGTGTATATTTTTTCTTTATATTTTAGTGTTAATTTATTACCAAATATTTAATTCTGGTGTCATCAGAGGATAACTTTATCAAACAAAATTGTTTAAGAATTTATAAATCTTCCCAATCCTAAGTAACAAGGACAATTTCTTTAAAAAAATTCTTGGTTGGGAGGTGAGGAGTGAGCCTTATATAGAGGCAAATGTCATAATAAAAAAACAACAATGTTGTATCAGTGAAATAAACATTTTATGTTTATAAAGATCTGACCAACCATTTGTCATTTTTTTTCACAGAATCTCTTATTTATATTATCTATATTCAGACTATTGTCCTAATCTTTGTTGTTGTTATTACAACATTTCAGTCATTGTGCCTCTGGCCTTCCCCGGGTGCATATCAATTATACTGGATTAAAACATTGGTTTGTGAAAGTGCTGATACAGTAATTGTGAGTTCAATCCCTCAGCCTGGCAATGTGTACTTGGACACAGTAGAAACAGGTGACCAATAAATGAGTAGTACTAAAAATAAAAACTAGATGATATCTTTAGACATGAGCAGTGGAATGGGAACAGCCTACAAGTGTGGATTCAATACTGAGTTCAGTTTGAAATTCCTTGTAAATTACCCGAATTGACATGATGAAGGTTGACAGGCACAACAATCACAAATTTGTGATAACAAGAACAAAAATGGAGACAATAGTCTGAATATAGATCATGTAAATAATTCCTCACCTGAGAAATTTAAACAGAAAAAGAAAAAAAAAGACTTCTTATATTGACTTTGCTTTTTTGCTATCAGATTTTCATTCCTCTAATGAATAACAGAAGAGATAAGTGGTTGACAACATTAATTTACACGAGTTGAATATATGGACCAGAATCCAACAGGATGACAATAAAGAAAAAAGAACAAATAGGAAACGTATCTCAATCTAACATTTCAATTTTATTAAGGCTTCTTCGGAGACTAAGACAAAAATTAAATAAGGAAGAGACAGTATACTGGTAGGTTGTAATTTGGGGTTGATTCTTATTAGTCAGATATATATCGTATGTTAAAGCAACAAATAATTTTTAAATTTGTGTGAGGAATATTTTGGATGGCAAAGTGCATGTTTGTGTATAAACTTTGGTCTGTTTAGGTGTATGTTGGATGTTAAACTGACTGATGTCTCTCCCACATACCCATTTTTGCACTGTAGACATTTTATCTGGTAAATTCCGGCAATTGAAATGGTGTTTGGTATATTTTTCTTCCTGATTATATCACCAATAGTATTGGAGATGGTGGGAATAATCAGTTTTAGGAGTGGTTAATTTGTTTTTGAGTTTAGTTGAAAGATTGTTGGCGAGCAGAATTATAAAATTTGTGCAATTTTTGTTGGAAGTATCTGTTTTTTTTTTTGGGCTTTGTAGATATTTTAAGCCTATGTTTTAGCATTGATGATGAAATGAAGAAGAGAAAGATATATTGAGAAAACATTTAAACTATTCAAGCAGGCATAAACTGTGGGACATAGACTGGCATTAGTGAAATCAGTTAATTAAAAAAAGACCATAAACCTTTAAGGAGAAAGTATTTTAAAAACAATAATATAGGTACCTTCATTTTTTTTTTAGAAAACATGATAGCATGAGGAAAAAAGGCCCTAAACTTAATGAAAAAAAAAGTTTTATCATCAAAATGCTTATTTTATTAAGAGGAATGACTAGTGTATTTTTTAAAAAATTATTTTTGAATCCTTTCTGATGAGTTCAAAATTGTGGTTAAAAGATCTTGTTTTTTTTTCAACAGCATGGGACTAGAGTTTATTATAGGAATTTTAGCACTTTTGTCTCTAGTGAACAAACTCATTAATTTTGAAAAAATTTAAATCTAACCTATAACTGTTTAATATATATTACCCCTCTCATCATGCTCAGGGGGTGGTTGATTATTTTGTTTTTCTTGTCTTAAGGTAAGACACTCGATAGTAGCGGTATCAATATATGTGTTGCTGTCATTTTAGATGGCATATCAAAAGAAATATTTTGTCATCAATTTTGATTGCACGGACCCACTCGTTTTATTCTAGTGCTGTTACAACAAAGACCATAACAATGCTCTTTTCTGCAATCCCCAAATGAATCATTTTAAAAGCATGTAAAAAATACTGGTATACATAAAATAATTCATTTGTTTTAATGCATTAAGTTAACGCTTTGTTGCGTGTTGGTTACAATTGTAACCGCTCTCTAACCTTTGTTGCGTGTTGGTTACAATTGTAACCGCTCTCTAACCTTTGTTGCGTGTTGGTTACAATTGTAACCGTTCTCTAACCTTTGTTGCATGTTGGTTACAATTGTAACCGTTCTCTAACCTTTGTTGCATATTGGTTAAAATTATAACCGTTCTCTAACCTTTGTTGCATATTGGTTACAATTGTAAGTGTTGCCCATGATTATCAAAGAAAAATATTGTCTTACCTATTTCTTCTACAGTCATAGAATCCTGAGTTATAACACAGAGTGGTGGATCATTGCGCCTAAAATGGGAGGTGAGGAAAAAAAACAAAAAGAAAAGAAACAATATATAAAATTTGTTGAAATGAGAAAAACAGAGCAAATAAAATATCCAAAATTGACATGTCAGTTAGGATTTAAAAGATAAGTGTTATACATTTCTGTTGATGGTGTGTATTTTTTAGTTTTAATAATGCAACACACACAATTTTACAGTGTGTTCCTTTACCAATGTATGTATGGATGCTAAACATTTTAAAATAACTTTATTTTCAAAATTCCAAGTTCAAACTGGTGACATTTTAATACACCACACAAATGATATTCAGTGTTTAAAATTTTAACCAAGAACTAATTGTTTAGTTCCATTAATGAAATATTAATCAAACAAAATCTTGTATTTTTTTTTTTTTTGAATGATGCAGTCTTTTTGGGAGAGGGAATATTCATAATCTTTTCAATCAAAGAAAGAAAAAATACACAAGCCTTTGGGATTTTAACACAATGTAGTTTGTATAGATGAAGCAGATCTATTTGAAGTCATGCAAGATTTTTAGTATTACTAGGGAAAAATAGAAGTATGATTTAAGAGTAGAAATAAATATGATGTGAAGATTGCAGTAGAGAGGTGACAATATGACTAAATTTGTACTCTATCTAATTACGAGCTTTAGTGACTGAATTATAGTGAACAAACTGAGAATATTAGATGTAAATTTGATTAGAAGCTTACCTCAAGATTGTGTGGCTATTCAACTGATAAACTTACAAGAAAATACAACATTAACTGGCAGGATTTTTTTATATTTAGGCAGGAAGTAATCAACAGGAAGTAGTTTTCCATTTTGTTTTAGGAAACTTTTAAATTTGAATTTGAGTGATATTTTCAGTTTTTTATTATAAAAATAAAATTATTTTTCAAAATGTAACAATTTTAGAACTGTGGATCCCTGGAACCAGAAAAAGGATACTAATAACCTATATGTATTTTAGCATAAGCAGAAATTTGAAAACATTTCTACAGGTACTAAAATACATGTATTGATAAGCATTACCAAAACTATCATTACAAAATAATTAGTCAACATTTACCTTAACTGAAATGGGATACTACCTCTACTTATTGAAACTATTGATATTTACTAAGAATTTGCTTAGTATGGCTCAAAGCTACAAATATTGGAAGCAATAAAAGCAGTAGTGATGAACTTTGTGTATTTGCTTTTGCCAGATTCATTGATGCAAAAACGAAAGTGAATTTTGAGCAGAAAACTGTTGCAATCATTTAGCCAACATTTGCTTCCTTCTAAGCCATCATGAGTATCTTGACATGGTGTAATGGTTAACAAGCTTGTCATGCTATAATCATTTCAATTGAGTTGTGAGTTCAAAGGATGTGTGTTGTGGTGCTGTGGATATCGACTCAGAATGACAAATCGGGGAGGCAAGTTCGAATTCCAGTTGGATTCTTTGCATTCACTTATGCACAAATACCCTTGGGAAAAGTATTAATCCATCTCTTTCCTCCAGCTATGGGTTAAATAACAGGACAGATTGGGTTCTATAGCCTTGGCTGGCAACCAGCCTACCGCAGAAAGCAATGGCAACCTACTGCGGGATAATCTTCTGCCCAGTCAGTCATGTCTTTTTCGAGACATGATCACTCAAAGCGTGTATCATGTATGACACTTAACTGAGTTCAATCTTCACTCTGTGCTCATACTTTTATTTTTGTGCTATATCTAAGCTGCACCTTCCTTCTAAGCCATTGTAGAATGAGGAAATTAACAAAACGTTTCTATGTAAAGCATACAAAAGTTTTCATGTTGAAATTGATCGATTTGCATTCTTACACAAAAGATAATTGACCAGTTGTTTTTTTAGACAAACTGATTTTTTCAAGACAAAGATCTTATACTCTAATTTGAATGTATAAAACCAATAAATAAATACAAATACTTTCACAGTTTTTGCTCCAATGAACTTAGCTTACTGGTGCCCCCTATATATAAATTTACTCTAGCCACAAGATTAGCAACTAGGTCCCACCCTTTTACTGTGAAACCAATAAATTGTAAACAAAAATTTCTACTCTAGCAGCTTCTTTTCTTGCACTGCCCGCCTGTGAAATTCCCTTCCATTTACTTGCTTTGCTGACAGCTACCATCTCCAAGAATTTAAATGTAAAGTCAATAGTCATCTCCTATCTCACTAACCTGCATCCTCACACTCATGCTCCCTTCTCCATCCACTCCACTCTCATCAATATTCTCATCCTTCTCTTACTCACTTTCTGACACAGTCTATAACCTGTCACTCTTTCTCATAATTTTCCTCCTATATAACCCCCTGCAAAACAGTGGCAGTAAAATGCCTTGCTTGGGGCGATATGATTATATAAAAAAAAACAAACCTTTTGTTTAACATGTCAAAGCTCTGTCAACAGTGAATAAAATTTACATAGTTTCATTTGCATGCTGTATGCATTCAGAAAGAAAATCAATATTTTACTAAAATTAAATTATCTAAATGTAAATAAGACCAATCAGATTAAATGAGCCTTTTGAAGCCCAGAATAACAAACATTAAAAATTAAAAATCAACAGGATTCTGAAGTGATACAGTTTTAACATAAGTTCATTGCATATAAGAAAAATAATTGATAATTCCAAACAAATTCAATTGGAATAGCGATATATTTGAAAGATTAGGCAATTCAATTAAATTGTTCTCGCCTGTGAAAATAGAGATAATACCTGAAACATTTTTTTGTCAAGATACTCTTAAAAGAAATCATTTTCAGCTTTTTGATATCAGAATAAATTAAAAACACTAATATTATTACAAATAAAAATCTGACAGGGTTTATCAGTTTTTGTAGCTTGTCAACGATCATTTGCCAATTGAAAATTTCATATTCATAGGAAGCTGCAAAGGATAAAAGAACCACTTTGTTGTTCTTTGGGTAAGAGGACTGGAAAGTAAAGAGTCTGAAAAGAAAATCTTGGGTTATGCTATCTCTCTCTCTCTCTATATATATATATATATATATCTCCAAATGAAAAAGAACGAAAAATAAAGTTGCAACATTTAAAACATTCATTTAAAACAGTGCTCAATATAAAAATAAATCAATGAATATTGATTATTATTTATAACGTTAGAACTTGTGAAAAGCTGCTACAAAATAGTACATTTTTTTTTTTAACATTGAAAGAACAATGTCTCATTAAGTAGCTAACAATGATAGTAATTGTTAATTACCTGTTGAGACATTGTTCTTTCAATATTGAAAAAAATGTACAATTTTGTAGTTGCTTTACACATGTTCTAATGTAATAATTAATAATATATATTTGGGTGGCAACCTTTCTTTTAAGCATCTTTTATTGAATATGGCTGACAAGGAAGATTTTATGAATTAAAAAACTTTTTGATTTAATTTTTTCCAGTATTCTAACAAGTTACTTTTTTGCTGGAGTTAAGGAATGTAAAAGTGTTCTGTAATTATTTTTCCAGGCACTTTCAGCCACTTCTCTAGCCATTCTCAAGAGTGTTATGCTTCCACTGTTATTTTCTCATCATGTTTTGACTGTAATGTAATTTATTTTGTGTTGCTTTTGAAAAGAGTGTTCTTTCAAAGCTCTGACATGCTGTGTGTGAATGAAATTGTGTGAGCATCTTTCAATATTCCATTTCCACTATTAAATAAAAAAAAAAACAAACTTCCTTGTCAGTCATTTTCAACAAAACACACACATGTGTGTGCGTGCATTTCTGAATATCTTTAGACAAGTGTAAATGTTAGCTGAATGGAGGAGCCTTGGATATCATCAGCCATTTTATTTTTTTTTAAAATGAAGATCAATTCAAAATGTATACATGAGGCAGGAATGCTTATAAAATATTTTCAATTCAACAATAATCAATGCATTTTTTTTTATAAAGTTAGAATGAAATTTTGTTTTGAAAAAAATATTAAATGCATTTTTGATTTACTAAGAATGAAAGCAAAACTTGTAGTAAAATTTGGACTAAATTTTCTAATGTGAAACTAAATGCAGAATACATAATATACTGTCAGCTATTAATACAAATCTCTTTATGAGTAACATTGTAGGAAATGGCTTTGCAGAGGAACAAATGACAAAGAATGTCAGACATGTTTTGTGCACAAATAGACCTTAAAAGTCTACACTGTCTACAATGACAAAAGATCATAGACACGGAAATGACATCAAGAGAAAGATGGACAGCAACAAGTTAAAATGCACTAGACCCAACAACCAACATGCAAAATATGGCTACTGAGCTAAAGGTAGATGCCAAAACCATTAGAATGATTGTGCAAGACAATCTGGGCCTTAAATGATAAATACGAGATATGAAGACACTACCTCACAGAGTTAATGAAAGAGGCTTGAAACATACAAGAAAGTACTCCATAGTACATCAAGACTCATAGATCCATTGTTAAGATGTTCTCTGACAAGGAAATCTTTATAATGGATGCTGTTTTGAACCACTGAAATGATTAGTACCATAAAGAGTCAACACTCTTTGGGACTACTTCTTCTATGTGCCTTGTCCCTTAAGGACATAGGCGATCATGGCCTTCCACTTTTCCCTATCTGGTGGCTCTGAGCACGCCTTCTCCTGTTACACCATGCAATCCTTGTTCCATCATCCATCTGATCAGGTCCTTCAAATATGTTATCTGTTGCTTTCCCCTGTCTCTTTTTCCTTCTATCTGGCCTGTTAGCATCAGATTCTCCAAACCCTCCTTCCTCATTGCGTGTCCCAGGAACTTCAGCTGTCTCTTCCTGATGCTCAGTATTAATTTCCTTTTTGTTTCCATCATTTCCAAGACCTCATCATTGCTCACATGCTCGATCCATGATATTCACAGCATCCTTCTGTAGAACCACATTTCAGTTGTTTCAAGTTTTTCCTTCATCTTTGATGGTATTATCCAGCATTCACTGCCATATTGAAGGACAAACAGCATGTAGCAATCCAGTACTCTCTTCCTAGTTTCTAGCAAAATTGTCCTGTTTCTTAATACTTTACTCAACTTCTGGAATGTTTCCTTCGCCATGCCAATTCACCTTTGGATCTCTGTATCGCACTTTCCGTCTTCTGTTATAACGCTTCCCAGGTATTTAAATTTTTTGTACCTGCTTGATTCTGGTATCCCCGTGAGTGTCATTGCATCTGAGGAGAAAAATTCCCTCATTGTTCTACAGGCTTGAGAAAAAGTGGTTGTTAATGCTTATTATAACATTCTGAGGTCGCATATTGTACCATAATTTAAAGCTAACTGCCCAAATGCAACTACATTTTAGAACCTGGTTGGCGTTCCCAGTCATATATCCAAAAAGCTGCAGAATTTTTGTTAAGTTACCTTTGCTGATTTCTGGTCAGTGAAGATCAGGCCCTCTTCAAGTTTGAACTCACTAGACTAAGCCATACAGGAAAAGTTGGAGCATGCCAGAACCCCCCCCCCCCCCAAAAAAAAAAACCCAACATCAGTCAGTCAGTTAAGTGCCATACGTGATACACGCTTTTGGCTATCATGCATCTTTTGAGACATGATTGACTGGGCAGAAGATTATCCCACAGTAGGTTGCCATTACTTTCTGCAGTAGACTGGTTGCCAGCCAAGGCTATAGAACCCAATCTGTTCTATTATTTAATCCATAACTGGAGGGAAGAGACTGATTAATACTTTTCCCCAAGGGTATTTGTGCGTAAGTGAATACAAGGAATTCAACTGGAATTCAAACTTGGCACACTGATTAGTTGTTTCAGTATCCTTAAGAATCAAGAACAAGTGGATGAAAATGTTTAAGAACTTTCTGGTTAAGTACTGTGCAGTTTTTTTTAGATCCTGTTGCTGGTGTCATTGAAAATAATTGAAGCCACAATCAATAAATTGTTTTTGATATTATCTATATTTTATTAAGATCCTTTTTATATTCATTAACCTAATAAAGCATCTAGCCTAGAGAGGGCTACACTCAGTCAGGCTACCTCACCCTAACCCCGGTTACTATGCTGGCAGTACATGTAGTGTTCCTATAACTTTATTTGACTATTTATGATTATCATCTAGACATAATTTCAAAAGTTACAGAAATGCAAGTTTAGTCACATGACTCTGCACATCAAATAAAAATATGATTGTTTATTAGACAAATGAGGAGATGGATGCAATAAATTTTAATAAATGATGAAGATGATTATGAAATTCTTTGAATGATTTTCACACATGTTAAAATTGTTTTTGTCTTCCTTTATGTTCTTTGTTTTGGTTTCAGAGAAAAAAGAATGGAAAGATGAAAATCAAAGAATGAATTAAAAGAATTTAAATATAGAAAAATCATCAAGGGTTCAAAACCCCTATCTTATGTATTAAATTATTTTACTACAAATGTCAATCACCCAAAATATATGAAAAATGCTTTAAGAGACATTGTATTTGTAAAGTTGAAATATTTGAAAATATCAAAGTAACAAAAAAAAAAAACAACAAAAAAACACACACTTGAATTGAAGTTGATTTGACAAATAACAGATTTAATTCTAAATTTCATAATGTCATTTTATCATTTTGGAATTAAATTACTTCAAAATCATTTGTAGATTATAATTAAAATTGTGGCCAGTTTTGATAAAAAAAAAAAAAGAAGAAAACCCTAAAAAACAAAACATACAATCTAAGAAAATGTATTCCATACCAGAGTACGTAATGACACGTCTTATAGGATGCAAAATTGCCTGTTACAATGACAAGATTAAACCAGTGAAATATTCCATCTAAAAAACAAATCAGTCAGAATACCATGTACCAATGTATAGTTTATTTTTAATAATCAAATATATTTTTGGTTGTTTTAACCATGTTATAATTAGCATCACTAGCCAGATGATATACATAAAGAATGATTTTAGACCAAATAAAACTCAACACAGAAAATGACACAGAAACAAAAACAAAGGCTTACATTGATTGTGAAACAAATCAAATGAAAATGATTTCACATGCAGATTGTGTACAGAGATACACACACATTGAAATTAAGAAAAAAATGGGGACAGAAGAAAAAAATAAAAATAAAAAGCACCTATTTTTTGTTTGTTTTAATTTTTATCAAACCAAAGATGGCAGCAAGGTCTACCATTTTAATGATATTGTTGGATGAAAAATAAAATAAAATTGAGATGAAACATGTCCACAAGTGAAAGGATACAGTATAGAATTTATTCAAGTCTCTATTGTTGTTGTTAAATTGGTGTTGTAAAAGTTGTAACCAGCAAATAACAATGATATTAAAACAATTGATAACCTCGTGTTTCTCTATTGCAATATCTCCTAATGTGTGTGTGTGTGTGTGTGTGTATGTATGCATAGATATAGACTGAATATTGCATTTAAACATGAAACACTTCTATTAGATATTGAGCACAATATTCACACACACAAACAATATATATATCTCCACCAGTCGTACAACTGAGTTTCACACGCAATGCCATTGTCAGGTGCTGATTGAAAACTGGCCATTGAATAATTTAAATATTGATATTTATACCATACTATAATGATCATGGAACAATCAATTTTATTTACATGAACCACTATCATATCAGTACCATCTCTCAATGCTATGTTTTTTCAACGTCCTTATGTTTTTTGCTGAAATTAAGATATCGAAAAAAGGCACAGCATGCAGAATTAGAACAATCTATCCCCATGGACTAAAAGGGTTTGGTTAGAAATTCCAATGTATGTCAGCTGAAGAAGGTCAAAGCGTACGATGGTTGAAATGTCATGAATATGGCAATAAAGAGGAGGACAACAGTCTGAATGATGTAAATAGTTTAAACAATTTATTTACATTTATTTTTCCTCAGTACGAGCAGACATATTCATCTATCATCTGTTTCATACTTCTCCCCAGCCTTTTGAACAGGAGTAGAGGTTTATCCTTTGTTTCCTGTTTAGGATTGGGTTTTCAGTTCTTTCTATAGCATGCTTCAATGTCTCCACCTAAAACGTTGAACTTTTATTTACTATTGACTTACTTTTTCTTTCCTCAGTGGGAGTAGATAAGTTCACTCATCATTTGATTCAAACTTCTCCCTGGTATTATGAACAGGAGCAGATAATGCATGAATTCAAATGAAACTTTCAGGGATGATTGTCCACATGACTGGCACAAACTTATTGGATTTAGGGTTTGATCTGGTATGGGATAAAGTCTTGGGGTTATTTTTCCAATTTTATTAATAAAACTTAATTTTTGCCTTTCATATGCCAAATACTGACTAACCCTCCCATAGAGCATTTTAAATACTGAATTACCACTCCCGTTTCATTTTAAGTGTGCATTTAATTTTGAGAGTGGTCAAGTTCATTCTTTGTATTTTCACTCTTGAGGTTTGCAGTTCTGTTTGCAGAAGTTCGCTTTCCTTAACTGCTCTTTCTAGTTCAACATTTTTACCCTCATTGAATAGACTAAATTCTAATGAATAAAACAAACTTTGATATAAATAATAGTATGAAATTGCTAAAAAGTTCTTTATAGTACTCTTATAATTGTGTGAAAAAATTAATGTCATCTAAGAAAAACTTGGAGATGATATATTGAAGTTTTCAAATATCCCATTAGGCAGATATAAAAGCCACACACACATCTCTGCTTTTAATTAACAATCATATCAGTCATATAATCAAAAAGAATATTTAACATACAACAATTCATATTTACACTATAAACTTTAAAGAACTGTTCTACTTTTGCTGCTAAATAAAGATGGCACTAATTAGAGTCTTGACTTCTATAAATTTTTTAATCTGATATCTTTATTACTTTAAAGTTATTTTTAGTGGATACCTGTATTTGAGTAGATACTCCATTTATTTTAAATAGGATTTATTACGTCTACTGGCCTGTATACAGTGTGTGATGCATAAATTGTTGCCATTTCATAGTTTTAATTTGGTACATGTGTGTTTTTGATTTTGTTAACTGTACAGCACCATCTGTGAGAATGTTATGGTGAAACACACCTATTCCTCAGATAATGGACTCTCCCTCCTATATTGTTATGGTAAAACACACCTATTCCTCAAATAATGGACTCTCCCTCCTATATTAATAAGTTAACAGGAAATTAACTTGAAAAGTTCTTGGGAAGTTATTAGAAGTTCTAGGGAGTTCTAGTGGAGTTCAGTAGAACTACTAGGCAGTTGATATTAGTCAGCAGTTAGCTGAATACTAAGGAGTCAGCTATTACCAAGTTCCTAACATTTAGGGTGCGTTAAGTCGTTTAGCAACTGACATAGCACGATTATAACTTTCAGTGCAAAAACTACTCCACAACAAAGAGAAAGAACACTATGACATAATTCACTCTGCTAGAAATTTGGAAATGGCATGCTATACTCCTTGGTATCAAATGTCAGAAGCTCCAATACGAACATTTCAGAGTGTTTGGGTGTTAATCTGAGGGCAGTGCTGTGGATTCAGAAAGAGTTGGAGGAGTCTAATGGTGATTACAAAGATGTTTGGTGTGATCACTAGTGATGGTGACATTATACCTCCATCCATCTTCCCATGGGGCCTTGGACTTAACACAGACGCCTATATCAAGTACCTTGAGGAGGTAGTGCTATCCTGGGTCGAGAGAGTGACTGCTGGAAGACCCTATGTCTGGAAACAGGACTCTGCACCATGCCACATAAGCAGGAGAACCCAGTCATGGTTGTCAGACATTTTCTATAACATCACCCTTAACATCTGGCCACCTAACCCTCCCCAGACTGCAACCGCCTTGATTATTACGTGTGGGGAGCAGTTGAGTGAGAGACCAACAAAACCTAAAAGATGAACTGAAGGCAAAAATATCAGCATTCACCAACTTAAACAAGGAGACTGTTCAGAGGAGATGCAGGAGATTACAAAGTCATCTGGAGGCCATGGTTGAAACCAATGGCAATTTTATTGAATTAATTTAGCCTTTAGTATTTAGAGATATTTTTGTGTAATTTTGGTAAATATATCTGTTAAAATGAGATGTCAGTGTTTTCATTTTTGCATAATTTAAACAAGTCATCTGTTGCTTCCTGTATCTGAGAAAACTTAAGAAAATGTGCTTGACATGACTGAATCTCCTTTGCAGGAAAAACCACCATTTGATCTGGTATGATTTTACTGTTCAGCCATGAAGAGTGGCTTAACAAAAATTTTTATTCTACCTTTAAAAACACACTGATTTCAGAAAACTTGAACAAGTTAGTGTGCTAAAGCAAAAATGGAACCGTGATTTATTGTGATGCTCTTCATAGCTAAACAGTAAAAATGCACCAGATTAGATGGGGGTTTCTCCTGCAAAGGAGGATGCAGGTCTGAATCTAACCAGAGAGCACATTTTTTGTGTTTTCTCAAATACACAGGCTGGTAGACTAAATAAAATCAGTTAAATGCCATACGTGATACACACTTTGGGTAATCATGTCTCGAAAGAAACATGACTGACTGGGCAGAAGATTATCTTGCAGTAGGTTGCCGTTGCTTTCTGTGGTAGACTGGTTGCCGACTAAAGCTATAGAACCCAATCTGTCCTATTATTTAATCGATAACTGGAGGAAAGAGACAGATTAATACCTTTTCCAAAGGTATTTGTGCATAAGCAAATGCAAGGATTCAACTGGAATTCGAATTTGGCAACCCGATCTCTCTTTCCGAGTTGATATCCACTGCACTACAATACACATCTAGACTAAATAAATACTGTTGAAAATAATGGAGCATCTTCTCAAATACAAGTATCCACTAAAAATAATATTTCAAGTAATGCGTGTGTGTGTGTGTGTGTGTGTGTGTGTGTGCGCGTATGTATATAAAATATATTTCTATCATTTTAAAAATGTTAACTTCATTTAAATGTATAATCATCTACGTTGTATTTTTTTTTTTTTAAGTGTGTGTATTTATGTAGTCCAGGCAGTTTAGGTGAAATTTGTCACAAACGTATATCTGTTTTGACTCAGCACTTAAAACCCGCCAAAATTTTAAGGAATCATTTTCTGTTTATAGAAATTATTTTTTTCATATATACACGGTCTCAAACTGAAATAGTGGGGAAGAGACAAGCTTAAATTTTCTGTATAAATAAGGCTAGGGTCAGTCAATACGAGGAGAAAACCTTTTGACAGTAAGGAGAGAAGAACGTTTTAAAAATAAGAAAACCTTTCAGCAGGAGAGAAAATCTTTTGAAAGCAAGGACCTTTGACTACAAGAGAAGGCAGGTAGGTCAATATCAAAGAACATATTGACATCAAGAGAACACCAAGAAGGCTCTGATACCAGCCAACCAGAGAGATGAGAGAAATTGGAATTTCAGTAAAAAATTCTCTCAAGGTTGAACAGCCTAAAACAAAAAGATTTCAGATCAATTTTCTCTAGTACTGTGTAAAAAAGGAGTAAAAAAAAAATTACTGTATCCCAGAGAAGCCCATGTGGTAATTTGCAACTAAGTCTTTTCATTATTTTTTTTTTCATCATTTAAAAGAAATCCTTGTCTTCTCCAGAGTTGGAATTTTTCCCTATTTTTTCTGGTGATCCTTTATCATAAATTCTTATCCTGCCTTAATAGGTGCTCAAAGGAAATTGTGCAAATTTTGTTTGTATTTTTTTCACTGTAAATAAATGTTTTTCCTTTTAAAATTTTACACAGTAGTTGTCTTGTGTTTTAAAATTTGGCATCTATTTTTACTAAGTTTTTGACTGTTGTACATTCCAGCCTTCTTCAGGTGATATATGTTGTAATTTTAAACCAAACATTTTATCTCATCCACTCGAGTAGATTATTCTATTTCCACATGACATGCCTCTTCCAGAGTTTCAGTTATTTCTCTTTAGTAACTCAATTCTCTAAGTTTTTGTGTCCAGTTATTGAACTCACAGCTCTTTGAGTCAAGTCACTGGATTGCTTCAACCAATGTTTCTATCCAAGCCCAGTGGAAATGCTGTGATAAGAACAATAGTCCGAAAAATGTAAATAGTATAAATGAAGAAACTTTATTAAAATTTGTTTTGTTTCAGTCTTTTTTTTCTAGAATTTTATTAGTAATTTGATAGAATAACATTTTAGAAATGTGTAAAAATAACAGTATTGTAAAAGAGAAAAAGTTCTCTCTTGTCAGCAGTGGATGAGCTAATAAGAAAAACATTTGTATCATGTCTATAGCATGATCAAAAAGAAAGAAAGAAATGCCCTCATGGAAACTAGTTATTAGAAAAGGGAGTAAATGCTTGAAATCAAAGTGATTATATAAACTAGCATGAAATGGTATTCTAAAATGAAAAATATTAAGAAACTATTACTGAAAAAAATAAACATCAGCATATGAGATTAATGTTAATTTCAAAGAAAGATATCGGGTTTCTATCTTGGATGGGAGCTTCTAAAAAAAAAAATGAAACTGTTCGAAACTATAATTTTTTTTTTATCAGTAGGCATGCTGTCAAGGCAGTGTAAAACATTTTCAGACTAAGTAGGAATGCAGTTTAAAATGGGACACAAAACCATGCCAGAGAGAAAGAGAGTGAGAGGGCAAGCAGTTCTAATGAGTGGGAGAAAGAGAGTGAGATAAACAAATAAAAGGGGGGAGGTAACTAAGTGAAACTGAGAGTCAAAACAAAAGACCTCAAAACGTTTTGGAATGACAATTGTTTCTTTGTTCTTGAATACATTGTGTCATGCAATTCATTCATCAAGTCATTCAATAAGACGATTATCAAACACAATCTAGGAGCATGTACAGTTTGAAACAAATTTGCAATTTATAATGAATAGTTTTCATAGAATATAAGCTTATCTTGAACAAGAGAACTAACTTGACACACACAAAAAACACTGAAATTCATGTAACAGTAGCAGAGAGTTAGAAGTGGCACAATAAGTATATGAAGTAAACAAATTTACAAACAGGTATATTTAAAAAGGATGTGCGTTGTGGTGCAGTGGATATCGACTCAGAACGACAAACCGGGGAACCCGAGTTCGAATTCCAGTTGAATTCCTTGCATTCACTTACGCACAAATACCCTTGGGAAAGGTATTAATCCATCTCTTCCCTCCAGTTATGGGTTAAATAATAGAACAGATTGGGTTCTATAGTCTTGGTCGGCAACCAGTCTACCGCAGAAAGCAATCGCAACCTACTGCAGGATAATCTTCTGCCCAGTCAGTCATTTCTCTTTCGAGACATTTTTTTTTTTTTTAATCATATCACCCCGAGCAAGGCAGTAATGCCACTGATGTGCCAGGGGCTACGTAAGAGTGAAAAGATTAGAAGAGAGAAAGCCGGAGACCACATCCTAAACAGGGAACAAGGGATGAGCCTCTACACCTGTTCAATAGCCGTGGGTGGAGTGTGAACCGGGCAATAGTTTAGACGCTCAAAGCATGTATCACGTATAGCACTCAACTGACTGATATTTAAAAAGATGGCGAATATTTAGACATATTGAATATTTAGACATATCGAATATTTAGACAAAGGTATATTAAGATGGAGAAAGGTATATTTAGAAGAATACAAGAAAAACTAACCAATGTGAAAAGAAGGAAACTTTTACAGGGAAATAGAAAGTATTTAATTTTGAAAACTAAAAATATCACAAAAATATTAAAGACTGTTTTCGAAAAGTCTAACATTTCAATGGCATTTATAGTTGAAAATAAAATATGGGGTGTGACATTACTGTATATTTAGAGAAATTAGTTGAAAGAATAGAATGGAGAATATATTTTAAAACTGGATGCTCTTCTTGGTCATGTGCCTTTTGGATTCAAACAAGGTTTTCTCCAAATAAAACCTTTAAAAACGAATATTTATCTGAGGTTACGAGTTCATATATGAGATCAAGATTCTTGAACTATTATTAGTACAACAAAAATTTGTCTATTTTCCTGATACAAGAATAGGTGAACAAAAAAGTAAAAAACAAACTGTAATCAAAGTTTTGCGAAAAGGCAACAAATAGAGGGTGATAATTAGAAATCTAAACTTATTTATAAATGTAACTTTGTCTGTGTGTGTGTCTGTTACCTATAGACTCCGAAACAACTGAACTGATTTTCTTGAAAATTTACAGTTGTACTATAAGCGTCTGCGAGTGTTCTTAGCTAGATTTTGTGTCAAGGTACCCCCGAAAAATATCGAAAATCGATAATCAAAAAAGATCAGGTTATAGAAGGAGTGGTTTGATTTTAATCAAATTTGATACACCATAGACAAAGACATAAGAAATAATATTCAGAAGTTTCAAGGTTGCAGCTCTTACAATAGTGCAGAAAATCGATTATATATATATATATATATATATAAAAGGCAATATGTTTGTGTGTGTGTCTGTTTATCTGCCTGTATGTATTTTTTCAGCCCTTTTATTTTAGTTTTTGCTTCGGGTTTGGCTCTAAGTAGGTATAATTGTAGTTCTTACTTTCAGCCATGATACCATTTACTCAGAGAACTTATTTAGCCTTTAAAATTCAGTTTACGAAGAAAAAAACTTATTTGATATCGATACGAGGAAATCAAAATTTGACTTACATCCAATCATTTTTTTTTTCAGTCTACTGTTTCGCTTTAACTGGAAACAACTATTGCTTTTTAGTCTTTTGTGCCAACGTCCAAAGAGTCTGAGCTCCAGGACCATGGATTAGTTTTAAAGATTTCATTACACTCGAGCAACGCCGGGCTATAATGCTAGTGAATAAATAAATGGAGAAAATAAAGCCATTCTTTTCCCTTATACAACAAAATTACTATTTATATGATCAAGGAAAACTGTAGATAACACTGAATATGAGAAATGAATACAATGTATTTGTCTATATTTCTGAGATAAGATAGTATTTACACTATTTACATTATTTGGACTATTGTCCCCATCTTTGTGACCATTTGTATGATGTTTCGGCTGTTGTACACTTCGGCCTTCTTCAGGTTCTAGGAATTTTGAACCAAACCCTTTATTACAAGAACTAATAATTGTAAAAAAGGGTTTGGGTCGAAATTCCTAGCATCTGAAGAAGATTGGAGTGTACAACAGCTAAAACATCATACAAATGACAACAAAGATGAGGACAATAGTCCAAATGATGTAAATACTGTGAATACAATGTGTTGGTAAAAAATGATGGAGTATTCAAAAAACACATCCAACTTGTAAAAGATGTTAACAGTTTAAAGATGTGTCAGTAGTTGAAACAGATGATTTTCAGATTAAATGTGTTTATAGAATAAACTGTTTTAAATTATAACGAATGCTTAAAGTGGGGATATTTTACTTTTTACAAAAATAATTTTCTGATCACTCTTGTTTATCACCTGAAGATAATTAGAGGACATGTCAAATGAAACAAAGTAAAACAAATGGTTAGTTAGAGATTCAAACAATGCTGTACTTAAATTGTATTAAATATACCTTGTCTGAAGTTATTAAACAAATCAATATTAACTTTAATTATTCAAATTTGGTTTGATAAAAAAAAAAAAAAAATTGAAAATTTTTAACAATTTAGATGTTAAAAAAAGCCTGCATTAAAATTTTCAAGTTATTTGATGTATTTTGAAAAACTACTGTCTAGAGTTATTAGGCAAAATTAAATTCTCACATTTTACTTCAATACAAAGATAATGAAATCATCAAAAACTGATCAATATATATAACAATAACAAACATACAAGTCTTTGAATCCTTGACATTTTTAATATAACCCTTCTTCTCAATAACAGAGTAATCTATATTTATTAATTTTTTTTCTACTTCAGCAGATTCAATTTCCAACAGGATCGTTTTAATTGCTTCCAAAAGTTCTGGTTTGCTGTTATATTGCTTATCACCTTTATATAATTTCATCTTCACAACTGACCATAGATTTTCGACTGGATTCAAATCAGGACTTGATGGTGGCCATTCCATTATCTTCTCTTCTGTAAATTTTTTATGCTCAAAAAATTCATGGATAAATTAGATACATAAGGGGAATTGTTGTGCATAAATACACACTACAGTTTGAAACTGCAAGACTGGGATTTGTACCGTGCAAATAAAGTTCTGTTTATTAAATTGCAATAGTTAGCCCTGTTCATTCTAAATTTTTCATCGACTGAATGATCCAATAATGCTTTAGTCAACAATTCCAGCCCATGTCAAAACACAGCTGCCTCCTTGTTGCCTTCTTTTAGCCACATGCATGTCCGAATTGGATAAAATTCATCCTTTGGCCATCAGGTCTATCACAGGTCACTCAAGATTCATCTGTGAAAATTACTTTAGAAAAGTCAATTTTCATGTATTTTTTGGCCCAATTTTTTTAAAGCCTTTTCCTTTGCTTTGAGTTCTCAAAGTTATATTTTAACATCCTTTTTTATTCATACTATTTACATTATTTGGGCTATTGTCCTTACTTTTGTTGCCATTTGTACAATGTTTCAGCCACTGTATGCTCCAGCCTTCTTCAGGTGCTACGAATTTCGAACCAAACCCTTTATTACAATCCCTGGGGTATATGATCTTCATTCTTTGCGAAGAGCCTCTTTTAGTAGTCATGAGTTCATATACCCCAGGGTTTGGTTCGAAATTCCTAGCACCTGAAGAAGTCTGGAGAGTACAGTGGCCAAAACATTGTACAAATGGCAACAAAGATGAGGACAATAGTCCGAATAATGTAAATAGTGTAAATACTACGTCACTTGTTAGATCCTTCCCTTTACCCATGTCTTATGGGAAAAAAAAATAGTTTTATTACATTTCAGAGATCTTTGGCTAATATTAGCTTAATCTGCATACTAACTTTTGTCAGTCCATTTTTGTAAATTCCAAATATCTCAAAAACTAACCATTGAAAAAGAGAGAAAACTTATTTTACTAAAGGTGGAAATGGATGAGCTTAAATTTGACAAATATTGATTCAGAACTTTTTGAGTTGTTGAGGTTAATTTAATTTGCATAATAATTTCAGACATGTATATTTAAATGAGGATTCAGGTTTAAACAATATGAAACTATTTTGCTTTAGTACAACCAATCTATTTTCTATTTTATGGTAAGTTTCTTTTTTTTTTTGTTTAACCCTCAACACTCTACATTATCAATATTACTTCCCTTTCCACTGCATTCTTTTTAAATGCCTCCCAATTGCAGTATCCTTATTGATAATTTCCCTCAAAGATGTTTTCTATTACCATAGCAGGATATGATAACACAACTGTGAAATTGTGAAAGATGACTGATCTGTGAAAGATGACTGATCTCTGAATTTGAATTTGTTTGAACAAATTCAAATTCAGAGATCAGTCATCTTCAGTGGCATGATAGTGCAACAAATGAAATTACATAAAAAGAGATAAAAAATGGTTAAGAAAAAGTAAAACTCACACCAAAATTCTAAAAATATATTCATTAGTTCTGTGAGTGAAAAATGATTTTTCTCATTTTAAGATATAGCCAATGAAATGTTAGTAACTCAGGATGTAGAAAATGATTGAAATAAACAAAAAGCAAATATGTAAAATTTTAAATGTATTTCAACACAATCCTTGATGAAGTTTAGAAGTAATAATCAATAGTGGGAATTTAATGTCAAGAATATTTTGAAATTAAATTATATTTATATGCAGTCCAAATATTTTTCTTACAGGAGATAATTATGTAATGAAAGATGGTGAATTAATGAGATGGTTAGTGAAGACTAAAGTACAGTCAAACGATAAGAAAAAATATAAAAGGTATTTGTTTAAAAATAAATGCTTAACAACATTAAATTCAATGAAAAGATGGCCCTAGGTGTAACCATAATTTTACACTCATGCAACCTTTAGACAACTTGAATGCTACACACACATGATGCTAGGGTGTGAAACTTGAGTAGCAACTGAAGCTGTAGGTTGTTGAAGGTTGACACTGAAGCGTTTGGCAAACCTGTATGACCGGCACTCCACCTTGTAATTTTTTTGTTTTTCATTTTTTACTTTTTCAGTGCATTCTTATTGATTAGACCCTAAACTTCCAGATTAGTAAAACAAATTTGGAAACAATTCAATATTTAAAGATTTTTAGGAGGTGCTCAGTTTCTCATACAACGTTCTAGTAAATCGATCCCCCATATTAAAAACACTCGCTTTGGGGTTGAGTAAAAGCCATTCTTTGGGTTTCCGAAGAAGTTGCCATTGTAAGAACTTAACAAGTTTTGGAAAAGTAATGCTCTCACAAGTCAGGGCTGTTTGCTGTTAGGTCCCATTTTTTTTTGTTTATATAGAATATGGTGTGATGTTGTGAGAGTGGACTTGTTTGTGATTGGTTGATTTGAATCATAAACAAAAAGAATAATCAACCAATCACAAACAAGACCACTCTCATAAAATTATGAAACTTTGAAGTTGGCATGAATCTGTTCTGTTAAAGAGACAGACTCTTTGTACTTTTATATATATATATATATATATATATATAAAACTAGTTATATTAGATAAATTAAAATTATAAAATATAAATTTTAATAGATAAAATAAAAAATAGTGTCAATCCTACCCTTCATCAACATGGATCAGGCTCAGTTAATTAAGTGCCATACGTGATACACGCTTGGTCGATCATATACAACTAAATAAAACTTCTTCAATACCCAGAAGATTATAATGATGTCGGGATGTTAAAGGAATACAATTAAATGTTAAAAAAAAAAAAAAAAAGAAAAAAGAAAAAGAAAAGGAAAAAGCATGAAAGTCTTGTTGTCTATGGTAGAAAATATATAAACAAATAGTCAAAATAAAAATGTATATTCAGTTAATTTTTGCTTAGTAGTAAAGCATGTTAAAGCTCATGTGGATTGTTGATGCTACTCATTATCAAACATTATATGAAGAAAATGAAAACTAATGTCAAATGAGAGGAAAGATCTCTCTCATATTTCTGATATTTCTAACATTCTGACTGTTTCAATTGGAATGCATTTGTAGAATTAAAAGCAAAATAGATAGCACAGATTTTCAAAGAATTTGTTCCTATCTTATTTCACTTCAGGTACATGAATTGTTGAGAGAGAGGAGGAGGAGAAGGAGAAACAAGATACTCTGGTCAATATCCCAATTCACCTACTGAATAGCAAATATTACATATCAGTACATCTCCCTCAAGTTGAGTTGAATATATATATAAGCATACCTAGTGAGCCAACAAACCTACCATATTTCACCAAGCGGATCGTCAGGGAAAGCCAGCTTTCCATGGCGATCCGCTTAGGTGAAACCTTGGTAGGTTTGTTGGCTCACTAGGTATACTTTATTTATTCTGCTCTACGTATGTATTGAGTACTTTTTCGTTTTTTGTTAGTTGATTACTCGTCTCGTTTTTTTTTCTTTGGGCTACGTGCTGACTCGGTCTGAATCCTTTGGAGTGATGTTCATGTGTAACTATTTTTCCTTCCACGTAAATCTGGAGGGTTTTTCGACACAAGTATAGTTATAAGTTTGTCTTATATATAAAGAAAAAATTAAGGCAGACATGTTATTTCATAGTAAATTGGAAGTATAGGCCTAAACTTCCAATTTACCATGAAATAATGTGTCTGCCTGAATTTTTTTTTATATTTGCTCTATATGTATTTATATACATATATATTTAGAGCTCTCTTAGAGAGTTATCCTACTACTGTATGTACAGGATACTCCTTTGGATTCTTCTATATCTACACTGCATGCTTTTATATATATATATATATATATATATATATATATATATATGTGTGTGTGTGTGTGTGCTTGCCAAAATGGCAGTTGATGTCCAAATGACCCCAAATCCATTATTAACTAAGACAAAAAATAATGACTAGTTAATTTTAACACCTCCAAAATTAAACTTCACTGCCTTAATCATCTGATAAACCCCTTTCTGACCTCCATCAACATGGCTGATGCTAACCTCCAGGAAAGTGATTTGTTGCACCTTCTCAGGCTAATGTTCTCAGATGACATGAAGTGGAAAGATTATATAGAATCCATTGTTAGGTCAGCTGCTAAGAAAGTTGATTCACTGTGTCATATGAAAGAATTTTACTCTCCTGAATCTTGTATATCTATAAACCTACCATTTGCTTATGCATATAATATTACTGCCACATATGATCCTGTGACCCAGTTATTTACCTTGAGCTCCTTGATGAAATCCAAAGAATCAGCAATATTAGCAGCTCTGATTTGGCAGCCCGGTTTTAGTCACTTTCTCATTGCCGTAAGGTTGCCTCTCTGTTTCTTTTCTATAAATACTTTTATGGTAAGTATTTACATGAGCTCTTCACTATGATACCTAGACTTTTTGAATTTAAGCACACTACTAGACTGGCATTGAGATCTCATCAATTCACAGCTGAGCTGGATAGATGTAGCTGTAAGGTCTATGCTAAGAGTTTCTTTACTTGCACTTCTCGCTTGTGAAATTTCATTCCAACTCTATGTCTTTGAGCTAATTTTAATCTGCAACAATTTAAATACAATGATTACTCTTTCCTCTTCCCACACATTATTAAAGTTTCTGTTTCTAATTCTTCCACACTCAGTAACCCCTTTGTGTCTTACTGGCTTTACAACCTTGCATGGGATGACACTTAATAAAATAAAAAATATATATACATACATACATACATACATACATTACTTTAAAAACAAGGAATTTATTTATAGTCTCTAGAGCTCTTTCGGCCAACATCTCATCAGGAGAAAATCATTTGAATCACAAATTAAATAAAAAACAGCAACGTATGTTTTTTTTTGTGCTCTTCATTTTCATTGCTATTTTTCATTTAATTTGTGATTCACATGATTTTCTCCTGATGAGATGTTGGCCGAAAGAGCTCTAGAGACTATAAATAAATTCCTTGTTTTTAAAGTAGTGTATAAATTTTATACCTCCAAACATTTGTTTTTTATTGATATCTATATATATATATATAGATAACTGTAAATTTATCTTTGAACATGTCTGGAAAAACCCACCGAGTATAAACGTGGAGGGGGGAAAAAAATGGAAATAAAGAAACGAACTAAGCACTTGAACATTAGTCAAAGTACTAGTCGAAAGAAAAAAACCCTGAGACGAGGAACCTAACACGTAAAGCGCTCAATACAATAGCAGAGCAAACTTACTTTATATATATATATATATATATATATATATATATATATAGCACAGTAATAAGGTGTTGAACAAATAGTAAAATAAAAAATAATAGATTCGGGTTAATTATAGATCACTTTTAAAATACAGAAATATGACTTTTTAAAGTCAAGAAATGTAGAACATTTTATTGAAGTAAGAGTAATGCACTGATTAATATTCATAAAATGCTAAATTTCTGTGCAAGAGATTGAAGGTAGATGTGGTAAAATGACCTAATTCATTGTAGTATTATCAGGCAAAAATAATTTCTGTCTAAAGGAAATGACTTAGACTTCTCGTACTCTTTATAACAAGACTAAATACAAAATAGGACAGAGGAATGTAAATAGCAATCAGTAGACAGTCATGTATAAATTTCATTGATGTGCCAAGTATAAAACCTATTCATTTGTAAAAAGAAAAAAAAAAAGGTTTGTAAGATTTTAAATATTATTAACTTCCTTTTTGCTTACACTGAATTAAAAATTTTGTTTGTTAAAACAAAGGGTTTTTTTCTTCCAATCCCAAATAAGATTTTCAAAAGTTTAGGCTAGAAAATGTTTAAATTCCTTATGAGCATATTCTTGAATTATTTCAAACTTAATCTTATCTTGGTTATTATGTTATTACAGACAATGTTTCGACCAAGTATCTTCTAGTCATCATCAGGTGTCCACTGATTGGTTTATATAAAATATCTGATGCAAACAAATAACTGATATCACAGGGACAAAAATTTTGATTTTTAAGTGATTAAAAGTTGACCATTTGAGACTTTTTCTTGTATACATTTTTCTTTCCTACTTGAATTATTATTGCATTGTTTGATTTTTTTTTTTTTAAGTTATAGGAGTAATTTGAGAGTATATTATTTTTTTCAATTATAAATGGTGATAGTTTTGTAATAGGAGTTTCAAGTGACTCCATTACTATATACTGAGGGAAGTAACTATACAATTCTGATTTGTTATCAGAACTTGATTCAGATAGCAGTCTTTTCATTTTCTTTGTTGCCATGTCATATATATTTTTTCTTGTATCATCCAAGTAAGGGCCAAAGTAGAGTGTTGGAATTTACCTTTGTAGAAGTGTAGTCAGTGTATTCTGAAACCCTAGCCAAAAGGGCGATATCAGAGTATATATTGAATTATTACTAGTCATCAAATTATTACTTCATAAAACAAAAGTCAATCAGATTTCAGATATGTACCAATAACGAGATCTAATGACTATATACATATAACAACAAAGGTTATATTGTAACACTATTCGGTGCTGAAGGGTTAAGAGATGGATAGTAAGATGTACTGATAAACTGAATACAGATTTTTCGTTTTTTTGAAAATGAAATCTCTAAAACTTAAAGAGATTTTCCTACAGAGAGGTCATGTGGTGAGCTTGGACAGTTGATTAATGGACCCTGTAAGTCATCAAAACACAGGACAGGATAGAGAATCTGATATAAGTGAAATTTGAAATGATAAATATTACTCAATGACCAGACGAGCAAGCAACAAACAGAACTGCGCTGTAGAAAAGGTCAGAGTATAAAAATTTCTTTGCGCTTTAAAAAATTAATGATCCTGACAAAATTCAAGGAAATCATCTGGTAAATATCTAAGTAGGAAATAGAATTTTCTTTGTGTAGGAGAAATATAAAATAAAATTTAATTAATGACCACAAGTGAATGTGACCTGAGGTCGTTGAATCAAATTGATTGAAGGAACACTGTGGTGTTGAACAGTGGTAGTCATCTAGAAGGTGGAGAAATTTTTCATGTCCTTTGAAGAGTGTTGGTGTGAGAAACCAATGAAGGAAGGAAGAAGTTAATTGTACAGATTGATACCTGTGACTGCTATTCACAGAAAGGAAAAACCCCTGAATTAGAAAAGATAAACTTTGAAAGCCAGACAACAAAACAGACTATTAAGATTAGGGAAATCACTGATTTCTCCAAACCAACCCTTCTCCCCCCCACACAAACTTTGGGTGGAAATCCATATAAATGAGGGCCTGAAGCGACCAAAGGGAGTTGAAGAGAATCCAGCTGAAGCCGCGGTTGGAATTGCAGCTGAGACGAGAGACCAAGCTGCTGGACATCACATGAGTGCCTCTGACTAGAACCCTGTGCCAGACTTAACAACACCAGTCGAAGTGTTATTTTTCAACTTAAGACATGGGTTAGGACGATAACTATCTATATGAAAGTAGATAGATCTAAATAACCAAGTATAATAACCAAAATAACCAAGTATTCTACCAAAAGAACAAAGATATAAAACTTGGAATTTTATACTATTTACATTGTATGGACTAATTTCTGAATCTTTACTGCCATGTTTACAATGTTTCAGCCATTGTAGGGTCCAGCCTTCTTCAGGTGCTGGGAATTTTGAACCAAACCCTTTATTACGAACACTGGGGTATATCATTCTCATTCCATGTGCAATGCCACTTCTGGTAGCCACATAGTTATCTCCCTTTAATTTAACTCTTATGGAATGAAAATGATATACCCTAGTGATTGCAATAAAGGGTTTGGTTAAAAATTCCTAGCACCTGAAGAAGGCTGGAGTGTAAAACTATCGAAACATTGTAAACATGGCAGTAAAGATGAGGATAATAGTCTGTACAATGTAAATAGTATAAATAGTACTTCATCTCAGAAGTATACAGAAATATTGAAATTTTATGAAGATATTTTTTTTTCTTCTTGTGACTTGCACAACCTGAATGATTTATTTACAGCAGTTCCTGAAGGTCATCAGACTTTCGCCTGTCTTATGATCAAAGTAATCGATTTATCAATTGGGTAATTTGAAGATCATCTCAGAAGAGGGTAATGTTACAATCAGTCAAGTGCTATACGTGACATACACTTTGGGCAACCATGTCTCTAAAGCGACATGACTCACTGGGCAGAAGATTATCCTGTAGTAGGATGCCATTGCTTTCTGCAGTAGACTGGTTGCCAGCCAAGGCTAAAGAACCCAATCTGTCCTATTATTTAACCCATAATTGGAGGGAAGAGACTGATTAATACTTTTCCCAAGGGTATTTGTGCGTAAGTGAATGCAAGGAATTCAACTGGAATTCGAATTTGGCTCCCTGATTTTTCGTTCAAATCCCAGTTGAATTCCTTGCATTCACTTATGCACAAATAACCTTGGGAAAGGCATTAATCCATCTTTTCCCTCCAGTTATGGGTTAATAATAGAACAGATTGAGTTCTATAGCCTTCCCTGGCAACCAGTCTACTGCAGAAAGCAATGGTAACCTACTGCAGGATAATCTTCTGCCCAGTCAATCATGTCTTGAAAGAGACATGATCACCCAAAGCATGTATCACGTATGGCACTTAACTAACAATGTTACAATACTTTGCACAAAAACAGTCAAACAAGGCAATTCCGGAAGATG
The DNA here is from genome assembly GCA_037127315.1 of Ascarosepion bandense. Classification (NCBI taxonomy): domain Eukaryota; kingdom Metazoa; phylum Mollusca; class Cephalopoda; order Sepiida; family Sepiidae; genus Ascarosepion; species Ascarosepion bandense. Next base: position 4,242,071 of record JBBBDQ010000946.1, on the reverse strand, counting down.
ACATTTTTAAGGCAAGCAAACTCTGTAATAATAGCACTTAGCATCAAGTGACTATCTACTCTGAGTTTTGTGGAAAATTCAGCATCAAGTCTCAAGAGTGGATGATGTTATATAACTAAATAAGAGTAAAAACAAATGGCATAAAAATCCAGTTTGTATCATTTACTTTAAAAAAAAAATGCTCAATACAAAGTAAGAAACTGTTTATTTAAGAACAGTTTCTTACTTTCCATAAAAATCATTTTTATTACCAGTTACCAATCATCGCCTGAGAAAATACAATTCATAGCAATGAAACATGAAAGCTTTTGTGTAGCAATGTTAAATCTTTTTATTATAATCACTTATAATAAAGATATATATATATATACGTAAAAATAAGGCAGACATGTTATTCCATGGTTAAGTGGAAATATAGGCCTATTTCAGGCGAACCATCTTCAGCTTCCATCTTTATTGTACAGAAGATTTTACACCTTAAAATCTTCTGTACAATAACGATGGAAACTGAAGGTGGTTTGCCTGAAATAAGCCTATACTTCTTAACCATGGAACAACATGTCTGCCTTATTTTTACGTATATTTACTTTATATGTATTTATATACATATATATTTAGAGCTCTTTTAGTAAGTTATCCTACCACTTTATATACAGGACACTCCTTTGGATTCTTCTATATCTACATCACACACACACACACATATATATATATATATATATATATATATATATATATATATATATGCATATGCAGGAAAGAGTTCATTCAAACAGATTGTAAAAGAACAAAAACATGAACGTTGAACATTTATCCACAATTTCATTCTCAATATGCAATGATTCATTTGTAAAAAAAAAAAAAATTCAAACACACCTTAAGCAATATAAAACTCATTCTGTTACTTGCTAAACAAAAAAAAAAAGACATTGAAAGACCTCATTCTCATCAATTATTTTTAAATGTGACTTTATTTTATTTAGCTATAATTGGTAATTAAAAAATATTACTTTCATGATCTTTAATATTAGAATTTTACATTTTCATTGATTTTGACTAGTGTCCATAATTTATAAAGAATTTCAATATAAAATTCTTGAGCAAATGTCATGCAGCCTGTGTCAATATTTTTTCTTAATTAAAATTGTAGCTCAATATTTCTAGTAAAGGAGGAATTATTTTTGAGGTTGAACCATTATATGGATAAGAAAATATAAAAAAAAGAAAACGAAAAAAAAAAAAGGAGTAAAAGACAATGAAAGGTTAGTCCTACAATCAACATGAAAACTTCCGGCCTGAACGAATCATGACATTAAACTAGGTTTGTTTTTTTTTCTTAACATTTATAAGGTTGTTCCATTCAATACAACATGTGATATTGAAAAAAATAAAATAAATAAAATTAACAGAAGATTAATAAAGGATTCTACAAACTGAGTCAAGTTGGTCCAAGTCAAGAAATTCAAGGGCAAGGAATATAATCAGAGATGTGAAAAAAAAAAAAAAAAAAAAAAAAAATGTGGAATTTGTGCACAAGACAGTAAATTCAGAGAATTTTACAGTACATACAATGACCACATAAAAAAAAAAAGTCTAGGGCAACCAGAAATGTCAAGCAGCCAATCAAAACGGTGAAGCATTCTACATAGGCAGAACGGGGGAAGATGTAGCAGAAAATACAAGACTTACACGCCTAGTCCATATCTCCAGTACCTTTGCATGAAAGAAAAAAACGGATGTAGTATTTTCTTTTATTTCCAATTATAATTTATTTTCTCTACTTTTTTCCTAAATCTCATGTCTCTAAATCTACTTTCAGCCCCTCTGTTTCCAAAAGTTTATTTAATATTATGCTATAATGTTATTGTCCAATCTTTTTTAATATATAATAAAATAGAAAAAGAAAAAAATCTTTAAAATGGAACAATGAATGAAGACAGATGAATTTTTTTTAAATTTTTTGATGAAAATGATTATTTTTCTGAAAATAATGAGACATGAAAATATTTGAAATAATCAGTGAATTATTTTAAGTGAACAAACAAGCACTAGAAGAGGGTTCTTTGTAAAAAGTGATATTAAAAAAAGAAATTACAAAAGGCCACTGAATAACTAGATATAAAATATTCCAATTGTGTACAAATTCTATACTTTCCTCTAGTCAATTTAATATATATATATATATATATATATAAAAAACTTGGTAATATCAAGAACTAATGGAATAACACTGCACAGTTTGTAGCATTTACTTTTTAACAGTGTTTGGTAAAGCAATATATATAGTAATATTTTATTGGAGTTTATAAATTTTTTTTTTTGCACTACACAAGAGCTCTTGTTTTAAAAATAATATAAATACCAATAATAAGAATATTACTACATATATATATATATATATATATATATATATATATATATATATATAAGTAGCTGGAATATGGTTCTAACATTTTTACAATTTGTCACTAAAATATAAGAAACAAAATTGCTTAAAAATTTTTTGGTTTGGTTTAGATTCTGTTTAAAATTAGGTCAATTTATGCCAACCAGGTGGATACATATATTACATATAAACTTTTTTTTTTTGAAAATTTATGAACACTAAAATCTCTTTTCATAATAGTTATTTGAAAAAACTGCTTTTTATAAGTTTATTATAGCTATGACAAATGTACCAATCAAAATATACTGTGAATCTAACAAAGACATGAATTATGAGAATAAAGATCTTGAATTATTTACACTATTTACATTGTTCGAACTGTTGTCCTCATCTTCATTGCTATGTTCATGACGTTTCGGCTAGTATACCATCTGAGCTTCTTCAGGCAATAGTAAATTTTGAACTGAACCCTTTATTTCATTCAACAAGGTAGATTATTCAGTTCAACATTCCAATCACCTGAAGAAGATTAGAGCGTTTAATGGCTGAAATGTCGTAAACATGGCAACAAAGATGAGGACAACAGTCTGACCAGTGTAAATAATTACAATACTCCATCTCAGAAATATATACCAAAATCTTTAAATAATTATAAGACATTTAAAGATGTTTAATACACATTTTATAGAAGTGTAATATTTTTTACTATTTGTTTTTTTCTTTCAATATTAAACTTTATAGTTGTTTCATAGATATATGTTAAACCATATGTTTATTATGTTAAACCAGTTAGGGTTATGGTTTATATGTTAAACCAGCTAAACATTAATGTATTGTGTATCAACATTTTGACTAAATTTAAAACTTAATTTTATTTTGGGTCTGCTGAAGGTTTAGCCAAAATATATCTTTTGAAATTGAAAAAGAAAAAAAAAATTATAGAAACAAGTTTTATTTTTTTTGTAATTGACACTGGAAAGATCTCCTCATGCATTGGAAATGAATAAAAGAGAAACTTTTTGTAGTGTCAATTTCATAAATAAATTTTATAAATTAAAATTAAATGTATCCAGGAAAGAATGAAGACAAGAACCTGGGAGTCTATTATTAATTTTTGCCTTTTGTTTTTTTTCAGGTTGAAAGAAGTAGAAAAGAAATCTGGAAAAAAAATAAAATAAAACTATTAATATTAAGAAGCTGAAAAGTCCCATAAGAACTGCTCTAATATTAGTAAATAGCGTTAAGTGTAATCAGTTTCGCACATGTAGACAAAAAGTTCCGAAGAATAAGGAAGAAATTCTTACCGTGGCCGCATGACATCTGCTGCCATAGTTGTATGTGTGAACTCTTCTTTGCTGTCTAAATATGGATAACCATTCAGTCGTATATGAGCATCATAACTAGAAAGTGGCTTAAGGAAAAAAAAAATTTACATGCGGCTGACATATCTCAAAATGTATAAAATCAAAAATACATTGTCAATATATACATTTTTGTACTTAAGTAGTGTACTTTCCTGCTTAAAAAAAAAAAAAAAAAACACTTTTTTTTCTGAAAAATACATGTGTGTCTTCCAAGACGAATATATCAATTACCACCATGACATGAATGGTAGTGAGGATCATTTATTGTACATGACTGACATTAGTGATGACTCTGCAGATGACAGTTTAGCGTTTTTACATGAATCCAGTAGTGATTAGTTTAGGGGATTTGAGGATGAATAAAATTTATTTGATTTATATTCTTACATGCATATTTTAAATTTAAAAAAAAAAATAATACCATCCTTGAACAATGAAAAATGTCTAGTATATTTATTAACCACTAACAAGTAAGTCATTGCCATACAAAATCAGACGAGTGATTAAATTTAAACAATACGTGGTGCCAGTATATTGGGGATGCATGGTGAATGTGTTGTATAAGAATTTTTTTTTTGTTAGAAATTTATTTCCAATATTAGGGTGCATCTTCCAAGTCATGTCTTGTAAGCCAGAAAATACAGTGCGTTCTTAATTACTGGAAAGAAATAGAATTTACTACAAGTGTTGGAATGATTTAAAAGTATGTAGAAGTAGGCAAAATTTAATTATTAAAAATATTAATTAAATCACCTGAAAAGTATCACCTATTTATCATCTTAATATCTCATTAACACCTGCATTCTTAAGGACAGATCAATCAGATAACATCCTTCCTGAAATCAGATATTTGGATAAGCAAAAGATTAAAAACCCTGTACTAAAGTGAAGGACAATCCTACAGTAGTCACTGCACTCCTCAACCTCAATATAAACCCAGAAAGATTTGAGGTCAATTCTATCTACCCTTTTGCCAGAAAGTGAAACAGGCTGGTCCATTCCTCTAACCACCAAAGAACTAATCAAGGCTACTGTCTGCTACAAAGAAGGCATTCCACTCTCTCTGTTCCAGCATACCATGACCTACAACCTCTGTTGCACAAGAAGGAGAAAATTTGTATTCATAAAAATAAAGATCAATAAATCTTCCAAAACAATGTTTTGTCAATGGTTATTTATTTTGAATCTAAAAACCAATATTCTGCACCAAACTCAATAAGTAAATATTTAAAGCTGTCAAATAAATAAATTTGTTTTTATCTTAAATATTGACTGAAAATAAAATTGCACTTGAGTACAATAAGTGTGCGCAAGGAGATTGTCTACTAAGTTTTCAGTCATCATTGCCAGTGCACAATTTGAGCCTGATGTCTAGTAATGCATGCTGTGATAAGGTTTAATGTAATGAAAGACTCTGTGACAAGAAGGTTTTATGCCATAGAAACTCATCTGTGTTCAATTAGAGCAGTTTGATTGTGGGTCTTCAAACGGTTAAACAGTCATTTAAAAAAAAAGCAAAAACATTGCAAGTTAGACATGAAACATTGGTAATGCTTCATTTTTGGCAATAATTGAATATTCCTACACTTGGAGACCAGGTCCTGGATGTCCATGTAATAAAAAGACTAATTCATTGGTTTTTACTAAATGCTTGCAGGTCATTTCAAGCAAGAAAATATTTTTAGATTGTAAGAATTTGTTTGAGATAATAATGATTTACTGACACATTCTAATTAACCCATAGTTGGGAGAAAAGTGGTGGATTCATACTATTCCCTAGAGTATTTGCATGTAAAAACCAACATATATATAGTGAACTCAACTGGAATTAATGCTCAACTCTCCAATTTGAGCTCTTATCCATTACACCACCCTGACATATCCAAGCTTACAGCACCTAATGTTAATAGACTTTGGTGATCATATGAAAACCGTTGTTTCAATGTGGCTATAAGCTTATGCAGTGCAAGATTCACGTAATGTAAGTAACAGCAATGAAAGACCATGTGGTGCTCATTATGAAAATGAGAGTAAATATGGCCCCAGTATGCACTGGTAGCATAGTGGATATTGGCATGGCAAGTGGCTATAGGGAGCTGAATTCAAATTCAAGATTCATCTGTTGCTTATACTTTCAAACAAATGCCTTTAGGAAAACCATCTTAAGTAACTTTGCATAAAGTCAACATACTAAATGAATCCTTTAAATCAGTGCTACTCAAAGTGTGGTATGCGTACCGTCGCCAGTACGTAAGCCATCGTCTGCCGGTACGCGGAGATTTTCCAGAAGAGAAAATTGAAATTTCCTTTAGTATGGGTGAATTTTTTTGATAAAAATGTTAAGAATTCTTTTTGTTGACCTCTTGAGCTAGATGATATCATGCGTGTTTACACATTTGTCGTCTGCTGTTATAAACTTTTGCCCATTTCACACTCCACCCACGTCTATTGAACAGGTGAAGAGGCTCATCCCTTGTTTCCTGTTTAGGATGCGGTTTCCGGTTTTCTCTTTTGCAATCTTTTCACTCCTATGTAGCCCCCTGCACATCAGTGGCGTTACCGCCTTGCCTGGGGTGATATGATTAAAACATTCAATCAAATTTCTAACCAACTTAATTTTTCTTTTTTTTTTCCGGAGATTACTTACATTTTAAAATAGTTATATTTTTATTTTTAAAGCAAATGTATTTATAACAAAATTATTTTTATTATAAAAAATGCTGTTTTTTAAGGACGCTGTATATGTTCGAATCTCAAACAGTACGCAAAGAAAAAAAAAAAAAATGGCTAATTTACCCCTTTGTGAGATTTTGATTTCTTTTGGTTATAAATTATATAAAAGGAAATTGTTTTATTATTGCAGTTTTGTTTATTATTGATTGAAGTAACAATTTACAAACATTCATCTCATTTTGGATTGATAATTATTTTTCGTGTATTTTCATTCATTTATTTTTTGTCTTATTGAAAACCATCGTCAAAATAAAAAAAATGACGAATACTGGGAAAAAAAAAGTTTAGTCATATGGATATTTTAAATACATCTTAAATTAATATTTTGTTTTACTGTTTGTCTATTTTTTGGAAGATTAATGCCTTTTATCAAATTCAAATTGCTTACAAAGTATTAATATTAACTTTAAATATGTTTTCTGGATTTTTAAAAATATATACCCTTGAAACCAGTGGCCATAACTAATATAGCACAAATATGGTACCGATCAATGGCACACTGGGAAAACTTGTTATGTCAATCATGACTGCCCTTATCATGTCCTCCTGTTTATTACAGATAGTCTCAAAAAAAAAAAAAAAAAAAAAAAAGAAGCCCCTTCCTTTTTACTCAGCTGGATTGGCTTGCTTTTGCTTGCCGGTCCCTGGCACATTGAAAAAAAAAAAAAAACTACCGGTTCGCCACATCAGATAGTTTCAGAAGCACTGCTTTAAATAATACACAATAATGCTCTTGGAAGAATTCTCTTAGCAAACAATCTCTTCAAGGACATACAACACTGGAATAATGCACAACACAAAACACACTCAGACTTTTGTCTGAGTGCTTTATATAATAAATATTTATGGTGACGTGACTCCAGTAGCACAATTCATTCAATGGTTACGTTTGTTACCTGGAGATCCATGTTTGAACACACATATTGGTATCGACACTTTCTTCTTACACAACAGTATGAATCATGGTTTATTGATGCATTTAATGAGACTGTACTGGAGAAAAAAAAAAAAATATACAAAGATTTTTTTTTTCCTACGAAGAAGAGACACTTGATAAAGTGAAAGGTTTAATTTAAAACCAATATTTTTTTTTCAAAACGTTTTAATAATGATAACAATAACTTCATAACTTCAATGCATTACATATAGAAAGAACATATAAAAAAAAAAAAAGAAAAAGAAAAAGGATACATTCCTTCTCGACCCAGTGCATCGCCAACCCATTTACTGGTCATTACTGCAGCCATCATGGGTACAATATATAATAATCCACCCGTTAACTCAAACATCACCACAACCAAAGACACTGAAGATAAAAAAAGATTAAAATCAAATATTTACTAGGTTCATCTTTTTTTTAAAAATATTTTAAAATCATTCTAAATTTGTAGAAATCATTAAAAACAAAAGCAGAAAATTTCTTTTTTTTCATGGAATGTTCACTTTAAGAAAAGAATTGCTTTTGGTTATCTAAACTTATATAATAAATGGAACTTTGTGTGTGTGTGTGTGTCCATTACCTATAGACTCCGAAATGGCTGAACAGATTTTCTTGAAAATTTACACAGTGGTACTATAAGCATCTGTGAGTGTTTTTAGCTAGGTTTTGTGTCAGGGTACCCCCGATAAATATCAAAAAACAATAATTGAAAAAAAATCGGGTTATAGAAGCAGTGGTCCGATTTTAATCAAATTTGATACACTCATAGACAAAGACATAAGAAATGATATTCAGAAGTTTCAAGGTTGCAGTTCTTACAATAGAGCAGAAAATCGATAATATATATATATATAAAAGGCAAGATGTTTTTGTGTGTCTCTGTTTATCTGCCTGTATGTCTGTATTTTTTTCAGCCCTTTTATTTTAGTTTTTGCTTCGGGTTTCGCTCTAAGTAGGTATTATTGTAGTTCTTAGTCCCAGCTATGATACCATTTACTCAGAGGACTTATTTAGCCTTCAAAATTCAGTTTACGACAAAAAAAAAAAAACTTATTTGATATCGATACCAGGAAATCAAAATTTGACTTACATCTATTCATTTTTCTTTCAGTCTATGGTTTTGCTTTAACTGGAAACAACTATTACTTTTTAGTCTTTCGTGCCAACGTCCAAAGAGTCTGAGCTTCAGAACCATAGATTAGTTTTAAAGCTTTCATTACACCCAAACAACGCTAGGCTATATTGTTAGTTAATCAATAAAATGATTTTGGAAAATCAATCATTGAGAATTTTCTTATATGAACTTTGTGTTGTGTGTGTGTGTGTGTTTTTTATACATGAAATTAGTTTTCTCAAACAATTTTGGAAAGTAAACATCAAAAATTTAAAGGAGAAAGAAAAAATTTCAATGACAGATCTTTTACTAAGGAGATGTGAGAGTTACAAAAAAAAATAAATAAAAATTAACACTCACAAGGCCATATTGAAAACAATAGAAACAGAGGAAAGCAATATAAAAAGCTTCTGTAATTGGATGGCAGAATAAAACATTGGCAGGGATAGTCAAAAAAACAAACATCACTTTGTTCTTATTCTACAAAGGATAGGAAGATATGGAGAGCCATGATTGCCCACATTCTGAAGAGAGATGGCACAGAAGGTTTGCGATAATTTTACAACACACAAAACATATTCAAAACAAGAGAAAGAGAAGAAAAGTGGTGAGTAACCTATTTAACGAGATTATGTAAACTGATGGCAGAAGAAGAAGAGAGACAGCAAAAAGACAAACATAACTAATACCTACAAAGGATAAGAAGTTGTGGAGAGCCATGATCGATGTCCTGGTGGGAGATGGAACACAGAAAAAGGTTTTGGATAATTTCATAACACACAGGACATATTGAAAGCAAGAGAGACAAAGGAAAGCAGTCAGTAACCTATCTAACTAGCTATGTAAATGGTTAAGAGAACAGGAATTAGGACAAAAAGCAAAAAAAAAAAAAAAAATTGCTAAGAGCTACAAAAGTCAGGAAACTGTGGAGAGCCATGATCACTCACACCCTGAAGGGACATAGCATATAGAAGAAAAGGAGAGTTGCCAAAAGAAATGATTTAGAAGACATTTGTGCCCAGTTGTCTGACCACCAAGCAAGATCAGAACAAATGACAATTTTTCAAAAAGATACCATAACCAACAAAAAGTTCACTTACAATGATCGAAAGGACTTAAATGGTCTGCATTTATGACTACAATAGAAAGTACTTTGAAGGGATGTTGGTGGGGTAAGTGGAAAGTACTTTGAAGGGATGTTGGGGGGGGGTAAGTGGAAAGTACTTTGAAGGGATGTTGGGGGGGGTAAGTGGAAAGTACTTTGAAGGGATGTTGGTGGGGTAAGTGGAAAGTACTTTGAAGGGATGTTGGGGGGGGTAAGTGGAAAGTACTTTGAAGGGATGTTGGGGGGGTTAAGTGGAAAGTACTTTGAAGGGATGTTGGGGGGGTAAGTGGAAAGTACTTTGAAGGGATGTTGGGGGGTTAAGTGGAAAGTACTTTGAAGGGATGTTGGGGGGGTAAGTGGAAAGAGGTTTGGAGAATTAAATAACAAAAAAAAAGCGTACAAATCAATCAAGATGATTATTATAGCAAAAGTTAAATGTAAATATTTACTAAACTTAATAGATGGCACAAAATCATTAATCTTCATTGGGTGCTCAATTACAAAACACATCAGTGATGGTCTGTGAAATGAATCATCTAACCATTGCTCTATGATAGGTCCTGTCAATGTGGTCAAATTGGATCAAAGAAGAATAACTTCTTTCTTACTTTTTATTTCTTTCTTTAAATGATAGTCACTCTGTACAAGGCTCAAGAGCCATTTAGGCAGGGTGTCATAGAGCAGCCTTTGAGATTTGAAAAAGATATCACTCGACTGGCGGTCAAGAGCGAGGGAAAATTTACTTGACCCAAAATCATTTTACTCGACTGACTCCATTTTCTTAATAGTCGCCTTACATAAACATAATGTGAATAGCTGATGGAAAACAAAAAATGAAATTTTAATTAAAATTTCAAACGTGTTAGAAAGGATTTAAAAAATTAAAAAAAAGTAACAACAAATTTGATCTTTCCTCTTAATAATAGCATAAACATTTTGGTGATAAAACTTTGTTTTTATTAAGTTTGAGCCCTTTTAACATCCTGACAGGCTGTTTTTTTGGCAATTGAGTGAAGGTACCTAAATTCGTAGTTTCTTTCTTCTGTTTGACTACAACCTCCATCTCATAGATGATAAAAAATAAATCTGATTTTCCAAACAATTTTCTATAAAAAAATTACTTGTATAATTTGTTTTTCAGGTGCGGGGTTGAAAGAAGTATGCATATTTTTTTTCCTTCTTTCAAATGTTCGTTTTTACTTTTCGTAAGTGAGGAGGAAATATAGATTTAACCCAAGTGAGTTTTTAAAAATCTGTGAGCGTCTTTAATCTGGATGACAGAGACATTTTGGCTCCACTATGGAAGCGTTAACATTTTAAGTAACTTGTGAATCTTCAATGGCGTACTTTTGGGTTTTAAAAGGAATCAGATTTCCTTTTTCTATTGTGAGATTTTTAATCAACCATGAGTGAGTAAAGCAAAAAACTTTAATTGCCCAATTAAGTTTTTAAGCGACTGAGTCGATCGGATGACTGAACTCTCAAAGGTTGTTATAGAGTAATAAGCACTTTATGTGGATATGTGAGGAAAATAATGGTTAACCTCATATTGAACAGGTTAGGGTTGTAGTGATCAGGAAAGCATTGTTTTGAGAATCAGTTCCACAAGAAGGAAACTATTCGAGTATTACTTACATTTCACCAATGGAATACAAAAGGAATGTGGATAATTTTCTACAATGTGGGTAACATGGCGGGTCTTAGTCGTGAAGGTTAGGATTGGTGGAGCTAAGAAATGTATTTTGTCTGAAGACTTTCCATATGAATAGAGATATAGCAGCAAGTGGCATGCAAGGTTTCGTTTGTGAGAAATGGGATGCAGGATAGAAAATAATTCATCACCTGTAAGGACATGGATGCTATTTCCGGTTAAATTATGCCAAAATAATGAGAACTCAATTCCTACAAAAACCTAATTTGTAATAATATGCATAGTTTTTTGTAAACGAATAATAAACAGTAAAATTCCCTCATTTTGTTGGATAAAATATACTCCTAAACTGCAGAAAGTGTAGATATTTAACTTGTCTCCTCACTGAGATATGATGTGATACAAGGTTGAGTTTAGTGTGAGGAACTCAAGGGCGTATGCTCGGGCCAGAGCCAAAAATTGCCCAGCCCCCGCAAATGTTGGTTGTGCTGGTCTCAGTTGTGACCACCAATTCATTCCTCCAGTACATCTGTTCCCCAGGACCACACACTATGTTTTTTTTTTCTTAGCTGTATATCTGTATATACAGAGACACAACCGAGCCTTGCTCTCTACAAAGATAGAGATGCAAAGATGATAATCCCTACCCAACAGGTGCCAGGTAAGTCTTTAAACAGCAGAAAGTATAATTTTTAAACTTTAGCAAGGCTTAAGATAAATTTATACTTTTTTTAAAAAAATTGTTTTACCCCAAACAAGGCGGTAACGCCACTGACACTGATGTGCAGGGGGACTACATAAAAGTAAAAGATTAGATAGGAAGAAAGTAAAGAGAAAGACGAACCAGTTACAGGGGGTGTCAGAAAAAGGAGCAAAAGAAGGATGGGAATACAGGTGTGATGACAGTTGCAAAGGTAGAGAGAAAGGAAAAGATATACAGAGTGATGTAGAAAGAACTGGAGTCAAGTGGTTAAGAGATGGGTATTGACATTGCATTTAAATTCCTGGAGGTTGTAGCTGTCAGTAAAACAAGAATATGGAAGTGAGTTCCACAGGTGGGAAGTGCGAGAAAAGAAGCTGTGGAGTCCAAACTGATGTTTTTTTATTATTTCTTTTTTCATTAGCAAAAATAATTTGGAAACACATTGCCATTGTTATAATAGAAATAACTTAAAAGTTTAAATCTTGTAATGCTACTTTGATAAATTAACACCTATATGAGTCATTCAGTGGTAATAATTAGTGTATTAGCAGGAGAATGTTTTTCTAATGAAATAGATCTTTTTGCAAAATTTTATAAAAAGAAGGAATAGTATATGCTTTACCTGTCATCCTTGTAACACCTCCCAAAACTGCAGCAGCACCAACCATGGCATACAAACCAGGGGTTACAGTACACATTTCTTGAGCAGTGCACATATTGGAGAAAAACCAGGAATCACGATAAGCCCTGACATACATACAAAAATGAAGCAAAATTAAGTTTCATTTAGAAGAACAACAAAAAAAAAAAAACATGTAGAAATTTTCAGAATTAAGATTCTAATCTGAAGTTTAACATCTTTTGTAATCTATATATATATATATAAAAAAGGCAATCTGTGAGTGTGTGTGACTGTAAGCTATGTATGCCTACATTTTTTAAGCTACGCCATTCAAACTTTCTAGGGATGCATATCTACAGGGAAGCCAGGTTGACACATACTTTTTGAGTTTAAGTTCAGCAATTTTCTCTTTCGCACTTTTTGGCCAATGGAACTGATTGTTTACATTTGCTCCATGAAACATCTAAGATGGTTGCTGATTTACATCACAAATCAAATCACACATGTCAAATGCAACTAAAATTTTTATTTAAAAAAAAAAAAAAGAAAAAAAAAGAGGCTTTATATTTAATTTTTTTTCCTCTAAAATTAAATGTCTACATTTTTAAATATTCATTGAAAATTTCTGACCTGAGGGCATAATAGTTTTTATATTTCTAATTTCAGTAAAACAAAATAATTTTTATTTTTATGTTAAATTCATTTAGTCAACAAAAAAATGTAAATATTTTCTCCTGTAATTTTGAAACAAAACCAAATGGATTGTTGTTTACAATGTCACACAAAACATCAAATCACGTTTACGCAAAACAAAGAATATAGATTTTTTTAATGGAATTTTTAACAATTTTTAAACAACAATTTTTTATATAATTATTTTTTTATATAATCGAGTCCTACTACTAAAATGTTTTGAGTTGCATGGGCAACGCCGAGTTATGATGCTAGTTAGATCAAAGTTGATAATTTTTTTCTTTTTTTAAGAAACTATGAAGAAAAAAATTCATATCTCCAGAAATTAAAATTTTATATAGAAACCTATTTCATGTGCAAATACCCTTGAGAAAAGTATTAATCCATCACTTCTCCCTCCAGCTATGGGTTAAATAGCAAGACAAATTTGGTTCTATAGCATTGGTTGGCAAGGCAGTTTACTGAAGAAAGTAATGACAACCTACTGCAGAAAAATCTTCTTCCCAGTCAGTCATGTCTCTTTCAAGACATGATCGCCCAATTGTTTATCATGCATGGTACTTAACTGACTGACTGATAGAAACCTAGAGGAGGGATGGTGGAGTAATGGATAGCAGCTCAGATTGTGGAATCAGAGAGCAGAGTTTGAATTCCGGTCAGGTTCATGGCATTCACTTTGTACTAATAGCCTTGGGAAAGGTATGAATCCATCTCTTCACCACCCAGTTATGAGAAAATAGCAGGACAGAGTGGGTTCTATAGCCTTGGGTGGCAACTGGTCAAGGAGAAGCAAACTCTGAATTCAAAACTAGCTTGGAGAGGATTAATAGCAGGACAGACAGATATATATATATATATATATATTTGATATTTCAGACCGGCCTCGGCCTTTCATCAGAAACAAATGATTTTAAAATGTTTTTCCTATACATATTAAGACAGTATACGTTGATTATCAGTATGCTATATATATATATATATATATATATATGTCATCCGCAGACAGATCTGTTTCGCTGTATCACAGCTCATCAGTATGCTTAGACTCAGATTGCTTTTAACTCAGGATTGAAACCCGACCGAATTGGTGTCAGTTGGCAATTCTACCTCCCTCTCTCTATTTATTTATTTATATATAATATATATATATATATATATATATATATATATATATATATAAATAAAACCTTGGTTGGAAACCAGTCTACTGCAGAAAGAACTGGCAATCTACTGCAGAAAATCTTTAAGCGCTTTCTTTCA
>JBBBDQ010000946.1:3727500-4222500 GCA_037127315.1 Ascarosepion bandense | reverse complement strand
CACTATTATATATTTATTACTACTGGCCTGGCTATTTACGATAAATTTTTATTACAAAAATGTGTCATTCGGCAGGATTCGAACCTGCGACCCCTATCCACGTAGGGGAAGCTACATTTGATCTGGCAATGTCTTAAACCGCTCGACCACGAATGACCTCCAGTCTAAATGAGGTTTTTTTTTTTTTTTTAAATCAAGCCTATATAACACAATTTCCGATTCGATTCATCGCAACAACCATATCTGCTCTGAAATGTATTGTAATGTCAACAAATGTAAACGTTACGTAAATTAATGAAGATTAACAAAACTTGCTTATATATGGTTATATATATATATATATATATATATTATTAAACAGTTATTGGTCAGAGTCAAATTAGACCAGTACAGTAAGAAGTTGTATCAAAAAGTGCTCAATGCATATTTAATGTAGAGCTTTCAAATATTCTAATTTAAAAAGTCAGCCATTTGTGCTTCCTTGGTTTCAACCTTTTGGTATCTTCAGGTGTTTTATACTAATTGATCATCTAATGCTTTTTTGAAAGTATAAAAGGAACTTTCATAACACATAACTGTAAGTTTAAAATAAGGGAAGGGCTAGTCAAAAATTGTAAACATTTTCATCTGTGTTTGTATGATCTCTGCAGTTATATTTTTTCATTAATGATATTTTGCTGCATGGTATTTTTTAAATTCTTGAGGTTTTGTCTCTTTATGTTATATATATAAAGTCACACCTCTTATTCTTTCTGCATAAACTGAATGTTGACTCAAAGCAGACTGCATAAATACGTTTTCTGTGTTGGCTCCACACATACATCCACTTTAACCATAATAAGATGAACAATATATTATAACCAGTCAAAGCTACTTACACTCAAAAACTAAAATCTTAATTTCAAGTCAATGTTAATCGACTTGAAATTCAAATAGAACCAAAACAGATCAGCATTTGATGTCAACACCAATGCACTGAGAGAGAAATGCCACCAATGATGACAGACAACACGAATATCCATTTCACTTGTAATTTCACCATTCTCTCTCCCTGTTGCCTTAGCAACAGATAGAAACTACTGGTTTTGTTATATGTAATTTAATATATGTAAATAAATTATACATTTATTCGCTCATACTCAATATTTTCTTCTGTTTGACAATTGGAGTTACATTTGTTAAGTTGGAGCAGGGATTAACCTCCACAACAGTAACAAGGTTGTGTGTTCCAGGTTACCCATTTGTCTTCACAACTATATATATATTACACAACATTAAGCAAACACTTGTCAATAATGGATTTCCTAACTCCGTTATTGATCAACAAATTAAAATGTATCTCAACAATAGCTCTAACAATATTGATAATAATAATAATAATGATGTACATCAAAATAAACATAACACTATTAACTTATACTATTGCAACCAAATACATAATTACAAACAAGATGAAAAAACCTCTCAAAAACATTATATGTAGAAATGTATCAATTTACATGCCCAATCAGAGATTGTATCTCTGGTACTAATAAAAAACTCAGTACATATATTGGTTTTACTACAACCACGCTCTCCCGTAGACTTACCTGTCACCTTTCTGATCAGAGTACAATTAAACATTTCTCAGAAAAACATAACCATGTAGGTAATATCAGACAGATTTTGTCAACAATACAATAATCCTCACACATGCACACAGTAAAAAGAACCTTCAGATATTGGAGGCCATCTACATTAAATCCAAACAACCCACACTTAATAAAATCACCTTTAAATCTGGTCATAACATTATATTGCATTTGAATATATGGTTCTGTTGTCATTTCGTGCTATCACACAGTGTGACGTCATAGAACCGCATTGCAAATTTGCGAACTGTGTAAATATTACAGTTGCTGAGCAGAGATTTATATCAACACAAGATAAAATTGTCGCTGATGGTGGATGTTTTTGTGTTACCGTCCTTATGACCTCTCTGAAGATGGCTCATGTGAGCCGAAAGCTTAGAACCAACTTAATAAATTATCCAAATGTTGGAGAATTTTTGTCTATTTTCAACTGAAATTAAAGCCAAAATATGATGTTTAGAATGGCTCATGATTAAACATAATAGACATTCTTGTCTCTTATATTTAACAGTATATGTTCAGAAAACTATATATATATATATATATATATATATATATATATAGTTGTGAAGACAACCACATACCTCCCACTACCAAAGAAGAAATTACTACTAAAATTCCACTAGCTTAACCAATACAGAAAAAATTAAAATTTTGAAATTTCAATAGCAGAATATACTCCTAAATAAAGGGAGATCATTAGTATGTGCCGTCATAGTATAAATTGCAATAATTATTCTTTTCTTTCAATTAGTCACAAAGTTTCTTTAAAAAGATTTACCTAAGTAGTTACCCCCCACCCGACCTACCACACCTAACTCAAGGGTCAAGCCACATAACTGCCACTACCAAAGTAGAAATTACTACTAAAATTTCACTAGCTTAACCCTTTAAAAACCAATAGCCCCCAAATCTCTGGGGATTAGAATTTTTCCTAATTCTTTGTTTAAACGGGGCTGAGAATGCATGTCTTAAAAAGGAGACGTTGAAAATGGCTATTTTCCCTCTAAATTTTATCTGAATAAAAAGAAAAAAGTTAAAGAAATTAATATATATATATATATATATATATATATATATAATTGTTTAATTAGTTTTTGGTCAGAATAAAATTAGACCAGTGCACATTTGTATTAAAAAGTGTTCAATACAATTATATTGTATAACTTTCGAATATTTTTTATTTGTAAACGAGTTATTACATGACCTAGGTTTCTACATGAGTTATTGCAAATTGCCTGAAGATACCACTCATGGTAGAAACCTAGGTCACGTAAGAACTCGTTTACAAATGGAAAATATATATATATATATATATATATATATATATATATATATATATATATGCAATATCATGGGGTATTATTAATAAAGAACAATACAGTGTCATATTACAGGTATATAACTGATTTTTTTTTCAGCATGCTTGGTCCCAGAACTTTGCTGAATTATTCAATTTGCTAGACTAAAAGAAGAAGCAAAGCAATCATTTATCTAACCCACTAATCGTACATCTCTACAGCATCATCAACTACAGAAACTTATATTAAACTTACAAAACACACACAATGATACTGGTGACTGACTGGTGAATTAATTTGGCAGTTGTATGAATTAAAATGCTTGCTTGTAATTTTGTCCAGATTAAAAGAGGTACCAGAAAAATGAGTGTGTACATGTATGGGTCTATTCTTTTTGTTTCAGTTGGGATTCTCATTTATCTGGGCTTTGATATGTAAAGAAATGCAGCCTCATGGGGGCAAATGAAGACCGGAATTATTTCCAAAATAAGCACAGAATTTGCTGTAAATAAGGCAGGTTGAATTTCCAAGATAAATTAAAAAAAAACAAAAACAAAAAAAACAAAAAGCTTTCATTACTACAAGTGTTTATAACCTGCCTGAAAAAATAGATAAAAATTACAAACAATTTTACATACCACAATTCTCGGTAATCTTCTGGACCACAACGATTAACAAGAAGACGGATTAATTCGCTGGAATTCATTCTATAAAATAAAAAGTTAAAAATCAAATAAAAGAAATGAAAAAAAAAAAAAAAGACAATATTTAAAGAGCTAATAGAAATTGAAATTCTTTTTGTTATATGCTAAATTTAAACACTTATTTTTAACAGATCAAAAATTAAGGTAAAAACTTATATTTCTTATTATTAGTTGACATAAAAATCAATAAGTATTTTTATTACTGTTATCTTCATTAGTCATTTCTTTTGAAGTTAAAAACTGCCTTTTTGATCAAGTATTAAGACATTTCTAACATTCAAATAAAGATTTAACCACATGAACATTTATTTTTCAATCTTTTAATAGAATGTTATTTTATTAATATTTAATTTGATTTTTAATAAATTATTGGGTGGACCTGAAGGAGACTACCACCACCTTTTAATTTGTTGTTTTTCATTTTTTTTTTTTTTTCACTTTTTTCAGTGCAGTCTTATCGGTTATTACATAAAGTTTCCGATTATCAAAAAAAAATTTGAAAACAATTTCAATATTTAAACAATTTTAGGGGCGACTCAGTTTCTCTTAAAATCTTATAGTAAATTGATCCTCCATTTTGGAACCACTTGTGTTGGGGTTGCTTTATTTTGTTTTTTTATGTGCATTGTGGCGCAGTGGATATCGGCTCGGAATGAGAAATCGGGAAACCAAGTTAGAATTCCAGTTGAATTCCTTGCATTCACTTACATGCAAATACCCTTGGGAAAGGTATTAATCCATCTCTTCCTTTCAGTTATGGGTTAAATAACAGGACAGATTCGGTTCTATAGCCTTGGTTGGCAACCAGTCTACCACAGAAAGCAATGGCAACCTACTGCGGGATAATATTCTGCTCAGTCAGTCATGTCTCGAAAGAGACATGATCGCCCAAGCGTGTATCGCGCATGGAACTTAATTGACTTACTGTTGCTCTTGTTTGTCTTTTTTAAGTTTTCTTCAGTTCTTACGATGACATCTTCCTTGGAAACTCCAAGAATGGCTTTATTCAAGAATGTTGCAAAGGATTCAATTGTTGAATATACGCAAGCAAAAAGTTAATTGCACATGATCGAATTACTATAAGGTTGTATGAAAAACTGAGCCCCACTAAAAATGTTTTTACAAATTTTTTTGTCAATCGGAAAATATAGGGTGTAATCGATAAGACTGCACTGAAAAAAGTAAAAAAAGAAAAACAACAAATTTAAAAGTGGTGGTAGTCTCTTTCAGGTCTGCCAATTATTCTTATATTTATGGTTTGTTGTGATTATATTATAGTGAAATGCATTCATCTAGATTGAAATCAACTTCTTGCTTTTTTAACACAGTGTAACTTATAAAACATTAAAATCTTAAATTATTACCTGGTATACTGATTTGGAAAACTGAGAAGAGCTGTAATGAAAGTAATAACAAGGACCTGAAAAATAAATTTAAAAAAATTGTCACGAAAAATAATCTCTAAATATTTAAAAAAAAAAAAATTTAGGATCTGAAATTATACAACTAAAACATTTTTCTTAGAATTTCACATTTAACCTTATATTCTTTTCAGTAAGTGACACTTGGAATTTTGCTTTAAAATTCATTTTAAATCAACAATTTTTATTCTTGTAGAATAAAAAACTAGAAACTTTGAAAAGATATTGCTTAATAGTCCTTTCCTTTTGAGGTAAGAAGTTAGTACAGTTTGTTACTAGCTTGTTTCATTTATCACTTTTTTATTGTTGAATATTGCTGTAAAAAATAATGGCAAAATATTTGACAGGATTATTTTTATTATATATATATATATATATATATATATATATATAATCTAAACTTATTTATAAATGGAACTTTGTGTGTGTGTGTGTCTGTTACCTATAGACTCTGAAACGGCTGAACTGGTTTTCTTGAAAATTTACACAGTTGTACTATAAGCGCCTGCAAGTGTTCTTAGCAATCAATATATTTGCAAGTAAACAATATATAATAAACACTGAAGTCAACTTTTAGTAGCCGTCTTAGGCCTGACCTGACAGAAATCAAATTTTCTACCAAATTCTAAAATGCACTCTTTAAATGTACTAATTATCATAATTCTGTATAAAAATGTATTAATTTATATACAAGATCAAATACCTATAAAATTTGATGCTATATGAAGTAAGTCTTACCTCAACAATAGGGTATTTGCCAAGATTGGAAGTTTTCCTGTACCTACACCACATGATATTGAGTTTTTTGAAGAAGGTCCCATAGAGGCCCTGAAAAAAATGAGGAAACACAAATGTTACAGTAAACAGCGAAAGAAATAAAAATCAATGTGTCTAGAACACATGAAGAAATTATTTTAAAGTGTGTTTAGAATAATTATAAAGCATTCCATAATATATGATTTTTTGGAAGATTGTAAATGATGAAGGAAATTGAAACTGACCTTTGTTACATGGGGAAAATCTGTGGGGAAATTTAGAAAGGCTTCTGTCCAAAAATCAGGTCTATTAGTCTATTATACAATTTCTCATATAAATTTCTACACTCTTAATATGCAAAGTGACAATTTATAAAAAGAATCATATCACTTTAAGACAACAAAAAAGTGAAATTTATATTTTCTTTAGGAACTACACTGGTTGATTTTTTTTTTATCAAGGAAAATAAACAGTTTTATAGGACAAAAAAATTTTGCAACCAAGTACTGTATATACACGTGTATAAATAGACTGCATGAGGGATGTATGTTGTGGTGCAGTGGATATTGATTCGGAATGACAAATCGGGGTGCCGAGTTTGAATTCCAGTTAAATTCCTTGCATTCACTTATGCACAAATACCCTTGGGAAAGGTATTAATCCGTCTCTTTCTTCCAGTTATTGGTTAAATAACAGGACAGATTGGGTTCTATAGCCTTGGCTGGCTGGCAACCAGTCTACCAGAAAGCGATGGTAACCTACTGTGGGATAATCTTCTGACCAGTCAGTCATGTCTTTTTCGAGACATGATCACCCAAAGCATGTATCACATGTGGCACTTAACTGACTGATAAACAAACTATGTATAGTGTGACCCCTGAATGTTTTGCATAAATTTTAACTCAGCCAGAAAAATTTGACTGTGTATAGTGCAACTGGCCATTGAAAGTAATTTATATGTATTCTTATGAAAAAAAAAAAAAAAATTACCTGTGTATAGTGTAATTCCCTCCAAATGTTTGTGTAAATATACTTAGAATAAAGTAAAGAACAAAGTAGAAAACATATCTCAATCTAACATGTTTCACTTTTTTATTTAGAGATTAAGCTAAAAAATGTATTGCTGGTAATAATTTTTTTTCCTTCAAAATTTTAAAGCCTACACTTGCATAATTTTGTCATTATAAAGTGCAAATTACTAAATTTTATGAAATTTGTTACAAAATGGATTAACTTTGACATATTTTTAATTTTTGTTTCAATATATATTTTTAAAAATTGAAACTTGTATTTGAGTAGATACTGTTGTTTTTCTTTTTTTTATAATTAAACTGTATATTTACTAATATTGACTGGCTTGAATAATTGACAAATCTTGTTAGGAAAATATGCGTCTTTCAATTTGATTCCAAACATGGGTTCCCTAGGAGAAACTGTCAATAGATCTGAAATGTCATAGACCACAAAGGACTTACAGTTAGACAAAGGCTGAAATAATGCCTTTAAACACACATTTTCCTGATTTTTTCATGAATATTCATATCTGCTTTGTTCTTGTGTCCAAAGGTAAAGAAAAACAACTTATTAATGAAATTTTATGAAATTCATTACAAAATGGATTAACTCAGACATATTTTTAATTTATTTATTTAAACATTATTTAAAAAGAAAAAAAATGATACTCATATTTGAGTAGATACTCTATTTTTTTATAATTAAATAGTATATTTATTTATATTTACCAGCCTGAACAATTGAGAAATCTTGTTAAGAAAATATTTGTCCTGCTGGAGAACACTTTTTTTTTTTTTTTTAAGGATTTCTCAATTATTCAGACCACTAGATGCAAATAAATAGACTGTTTAATTATAAAAAAAATAAAGTATCTACTCAAATATGAGCATTCATTAAAAATAATTTTTAAACAAATAAATTAAAAATAAGTGTATATGTGGATGAAGGAAAGATCTGTAGACATTCCTGATTAAATCATTGAAAATGTAATGAGATGTTGTGAGGATGTATAAATGTTGTTGTCACTTTCTATTATGGGTCAATAAAACAACTTGATTTTAATAAATTTTGTAATGGGAATTTTTCATTGAAGAGGAAATTTGGTATTATTTCATTTATTTTTTAAGAATTTTTTAATGTATTATTTAGAACGTTATTTTTATTAAAATATTTATTTTTATGCATTATTAAGAACACTATTATAATAATATGTATTATTTAGAATATTATTTGGAATAAGTATGATTTCATTCATTTTATGTATTAGGTAGACAGAAGTTAAATTCATTAAAAATGAACCTGAAGAAAAATGGTGATGTAATGTTTTAAGCAAGTGTTTATAGTAGTAATGCTATTTTTATGTTTACAAAATACTTTCTTCTTAAACGGTTACATTCTTTTTTAATTAGGCTGGCATTAGTGAGATCAAAGTTATGTTCTAAGTCATTTTGATATAAAACAAAAGAGAATATTTGTCTAAATATACTTGATTATCTATAATATCAGATAAGCTAGGAAACGAGAATCTATTTGAATAAGATTATATAGACAATATTTTTCTAAATGTAAATATACTTGATTATATACAATATCAGATAAGCTAGGAAACAAGAATTTAGTTGAATAGGATTATATACAATTTGTTTCTGAATTAAAAAGCAATGTTTACTTACTCCTAAGGCACCAATCAAAATGAATGCTGCCAACTCTTGTAGGTACCAGGGTTCATTATAGTCGATATAAAACATGACCAAATGGTCATTTCCAAACGGATTCATTGAACGCAATACAAATGCAGCTGCCAAAGCACAGAAGAAGGAACGCCACATTGTCTTCAGGGGGAAATAATAACTCAACTGTTTGAAGAAATAAAAGAAAATGTTAAATAAGATGTGCAAAGTGCAATTAATACATATATATAATTTTTGGTTGTATGTCATCTTAAAAACTCAAAAATTATAGTGAAACTTTACAGAGATGTTTATAGGAACAGGATTCCTATTTTTATTTAAATTAATTATTCAAAGGCAGTGGTTGAAATCTGTACATGTTCTAAATTAAAGTAAACTAAATTTATATTTAAAGTAATTGTTTTTTTTTCAATCAATATTTAGTGATAAAAATTTTAAAAGGAGAAATTTGTTTTGATGCTGTGTAACTGGATTTTCTAGTCTGGAGTAATTGGCCATGTTTAAGTGCGACTGACAAAGTCCTCAATAAACAATAAGAAAAGGGAGAAAAAAACTGATACCAAACAAACAATATATATGCAAGACAAAACTAGGCAAAGCAACAGTAAAAAGGTAAAAAGTCCCCCCCCACACCCCCAAAAATTGTATTCACATGCAAAAAGGGATACAGTCAAGTGATTAGTGTTGTAACTTCAAGACAAGTAAAAATAAAAATATGAAGGAAGACTTGTTAATTTTTATTGCTTAGGAAGAAATCCCAGTATGCACGTGTAGTTTTGGGGAAAGGGATGCTCTTAGCCATCATTCCCAAAGAGATTGGAACCAACATTTGGCATTATCTTTGAAAGCAGCAATTTGGAATTTCATTTTAAAAATATATAATTTGTAAATTGAGAAGGGTGCAAAAAAACTTCTCGACCTATTTCCCCAAATCTAATCAAATGATCAAGCATTAGATTTTTTTTTTATGGAAAGGCTTTCTGATTGGGTCAAGAACTTTTCTTACATATATCATAAATAACAAATAGGTAGACACTAGTAGTTAAGCATCAGATCATTACAAAAACTTTGTGCCTTATTTTCTTTAATATAAAATGACCGCAACTTGACATTGGTGATTGTTTTAGTGTCAATTTCTGGTGTATTCAAAATTAAAACCTTTAATTATTCAGTTGTGAGTCAGACTTTGTTGAATATTGATGCTTTGTACACAAAGGCACAAAGTTTTGCAATGATCTGATATTTAACTACTAGTGTCTACCTATTTGTTATTTATGATATATGTAAGAAAAGTTCTTGGCCCAATCAGAAAGCCTTTCCATAAAAAAAAAATCTAATGCTTGATCATTTGATTAGATTTGGGGAAATAGGTTAAGAAGTTTTTTGCACCCTTCTCAATGACAAATTTACAAATTATATATTTTTTAAAATGAAATTCCAAATTGCTGCTTTCAATGCCTTAAAGAAGGTGAGTGAAAAGTTGCTCTTTTGTCATATTATGTTCTACGAATTTCAGAAAGGAGTAAGTATTGGAACTGTGATAAAAAACATTCTGAATGTTTATTTAAATTGTGCTCCAGCTTCTTGAATGGTCAAAAAGTGGTTTGGCAGATTTTGTTGGTGGGGATTTTAACCTAAATGATCAACCATACTTTGGGTGACCTTCTGACATCAATGAAGACATTCTGCTTCTCATCATGAAAAATAAACCAAAGATTTTGATGGAAGAGATTGATGAGAATTTTAAAAGTGATATTTCAATTGCCTTTTGTCATTAGAAGAGATGACTTGGGTTTAAGAAAAGCATCTGAATTTGAAAAATTGATAAAAGTGTCATTTCCCACCACTACAGCTTTTAAGATTGCATGTTGCAAAACAGACCATTGTAGAAGATTAAAGAGTCGAAATTGGAAACCCTCCTGCAGCCACCATATTATCCTGATTTGTTTCTTTCAGATTCTCATTTCTTCCAGTTTCTGTGACAAACATTTGTTTTTGTACAGTTGGTCAAAAACTATCTCACAATCTTCTTCCAACAACAACAACAACAAAAAAAACAAACAATGTTTCTACAAAAATGGTATCAACAAGCTTGTAGAACGATGGCAGACAGTTGTTAAAAAGAACATTGTCTATGTATTTGATGAATATGTTTTTTTTGTGAGTATCTCAAATTCTTTTAATTATCTAATCAAGAACGAACTTTTGCAATGATCTAATAAATAGAATCATACTTATAAAACTTATGGCAAGTTTCACAAATGTTTTTACTTTTTAGGATGGGAGAAGTGAGAAAACTTCTGATTTTTGTAGTGGGATGGTGGTACCCTGAAAATATCCAGGATCAGTATATATGTATCTCTATAATACGAAAAGCTAGTTTCTTAAAAATCGGTTAAACACTGTTTCCCATGAATAGTCTCTGTTTTAAGTGCAGAAGAATGTTTCTGTATAAATAGACTGAAAATTTTAAAAGTAATGACTTACCTCTTCTAAGCTGAAGAGGACCCCACCGACAGGTGCTCCAAAAGCTACACTCACACCAGCAGCGGCAGCAGCAGAGAGAATCTGAAAATAAATGCAGAAAGATATTCTGTTTAGACTATTTTAATTAATTGTTGAGAAGCTTTAAAGCAAGATATTACCAAGTAGCTTAGTACAGCCAAGATGACCTAAAAAGGTTACAGAAGTAATTTTAACTTTCGTTAAATTGCTCCTAAAACTTTAAATTCAGGATTAATTTTTTTTATTTGATAGCTTATATGAAGTATAGAAATTTAGAATAATTTTTAATAAATTTTTGCTATGTTTTGGTTCAAAATAGTCATTTTTTAAAGTGATTTAATGCAAATTGCATTTTTAGTCACTCCAATAGACTAATTGTAGCGTTTTTGCTGCATATTTGTAAATTGCCTGCTCTTTTGTTTGTTATGATTTTGTGTTTTCCAAAATCTGTTCTGAATTGAAATTAGTTCTGCACCTCATCTAAAATACCATCTATAACTACTTCTGTTATGGACCAGGTTAAAATCCGAAAACAACAACACGACCACAAGGGTAGAAATAACAAATATATATTAACAAGAAATAACCATACAAAATGTGGAAGGTGTTAGTATGACTGTCAGTCTGGTTTAGAGTGAACTACTACCAACTTGACATTCTCTCTCTTGAGAGGTGTAGTATATGTGTGTGTGTGTGTGTGTGTGTGTGTGTGTGTGTGTGTGCGTGCGTTATGAAGAGTTCATTCTGGAGTTACAGGTAAGGACCCAGGATAACTTCATATAGTTCTCATCTTGATTGATATAGATGTTATTATAGACACAACGTTCCGACCAAGTACCCATCTAGTTATCATCATGGACACCTGATGATGACCAGAGGGTAATTGGTCAAAATGTTGTGTCTATGATAACATCTATATCAACCAAGATAAGAACAATAGTTCAAAATAATACCAAGATATTGAAAATTACTCATCTCAGAAATAAATACTAAAAATTATGACAAGTTGCACGAACACACTAACAATTAGTTCAAAACCATCTGACACTGAATATAAAAGGCTCCAAAAATACACCATTAATGTCTTTGGGATGGTGGCATAGTGGATATAGTAGTTGGTTAAACATTTGGTACTATCATCTAATGGTCATGAGTTCAATCCTTGGAATATTGTTTTCTTTTTCTACCAAATCCAACAAGAAAGAACAATAATTGATTTCACAAGATATATCAAAATAATCAACAGATAGCCAATCAATGGACACCTAGTGATGACCAGAGGGTACTTGGTCGAAACACTGTGTCTATAATAACATCAACCAAGATGAGAACAATAGTTCGAAATAATACCAAGATATTGAAAATCATCTCAGAAATAAATAATAAAAATTACTTCATATAGCCCTTTTATATTGTCCATTTCTTCTTATATGTAAATCAGACAACCTCTCACATGCAAATATATCACTACACTAATATTTATTGAAACATTTCAATGTACTTTTTTTTTAACCATCTCACTCCAAGCAAGGCATTCTACTGCCACTGTTGCACAGTGGGTTACATAGGGGAAAGTGATGAGAAAGAGAGGTTAGTTATAGAAAATGTCAGGAGGAAGGTAATAGATGGATGAGAATACTGAGGATGGGGGTAGAGTAGATGGGAAAAGATGTTTGAGAGAATGGATGCGAGTTAGTGAGATAGGAGATGCCTATTGACCTTACATTTAAATTCCTGGAGATTGTAGCTATCAGGGAAGCAAGTATATGAAAGGGAATTCCACAGGTGAGAAGTGTGTGAAAAGAAGCTGTTAGAGTAGAAATTGCAGTTACACTATCAGTTTCACAGTAAAAGGGTGGGACCTCGTTGCTAATCTAGTAGCTCGTATAAATTCATAACTAGGGAGCACCAGTGATCTAAGTTCATTGGAGCAGAAGCCGTGAAAGTATTTATAGAAGAGGCACAGGGAAGCCATGTCACGCCAGTGAGAGAGCGACTGCAGCCGAGCTGCCAAGTTGGTATCGATCACATTACAGATTCTGTATTGGATTTTGTCAAGAACCCCGAGGTGAATAGCAGGGGCACCCAACCAGATGTGGCAGCAGTATTCAATACATGGGTGGATGGTAGATTTATATATGTGCAGGATGGAATTTGATAATTAATGACTAACATATTCAAAACAAAACTTTAATTATGAAGTATCCCAGTTGTTTTTACTTTCTCTTCATTTCATCATATACATATTGCTGTAACAAATAACTGTTCAGAATAAGTTGTGTAGAAAGATGAGCGACCTTTGCTACATTAAAGTGTTGAACATGGACTCTTCCATTGGTTATGACAGTTGCAACAAGTGAGTCACAAAGAGTGCCACACTAACTATGATACTTGGTAGTATCATAATATTAACCCACAAGATTAAACTGTTTATTCCTTGCTCTTTTGTTCCAGAGTATTCTTTGAATTATTATTAACCAGAACTAGAAGTTAATATAAGCATTATAATTTGTACATGTTCTAAACTATAACTTATATATGAGAGAGAGATAGAGACACACACAATGAAAATAAATGATTGCTGTGAAATATCTGAAAGTTGAATGGAATATAGGAAAACCAACTGGATATTGTAAAATGGTTTTTTTCTTTTGTGTGTCAACATTTTACATGTGCATTTTCAGAACAACTGAAAACTCAAAACCAAACTTATCATCATGACAATGCTATCATTACATATAATCAGAAAGGAGATGGATTTTTTATACATTAATTAGACAGATATTTATTACTTAAATGTTATTGTTGGTAGATCTTGTCAGAGAGTGCACATGTTTCTGTAATAAGATTTCTAATACTCAGGCTGGTAGACAAGAATAAATATACTGTTTAATAAATAAACAAGCCATATACTCAAATAGGAGTATTTACTAAAAATAAGCAATATATATATATATATATATTTCGTTAAAATCAACTGACAAGGAAGATTTTATTAATTTTAAAAAATTTTTAATTCTTACATGTTTGCTTTTTGCTGGAGTATAAAAAGTTCCATGATTTTTTTACTTTTCAAGCACTTTCACCCACTTCACTGGCCATTTTCAAGGATGTTATTTTTCTGGTATTGTTATGTCCTCATGTTTGAATGTAATGTAATTTTTTGTGTTTTATTGATTTTTTTGAAAAGGAGAGTTCTTTAAAGCTATCATGTGATGCACATGGCTAGGCATTGTGTGAACGTCTGTGTTTTTTTAAAAAACTTTCAAAACTCCATTTCCACTGTTAAATAGTGTAAGGTTGATGGTAGGAGAAAATTGTTTGATATATAGTGCCTCTCTTATAACGAGGTGCCTTTGAGTATTGTCATTTAAATAGTATTTTTGTATTTCCAACCAAAATTTTTCTTAAGGTTTCTTGTAAGTTATGAGTTAATAAATGTTTTTTTTATTGTACTACTAATACTGGATAGGTGGCATGTAAGTTGTCTATTCAGGGAAGTGGTAGCATGGCTAATATAGGTAATTGATTTATGACAAGAAAAGCATCACTAGTTTAGATTTGAGAGGGTTATTATTATCAGAAACAACAAGGTTTGCTGTTTTCCATTTTCTATAATATATTATAAATTTTACATGTTTTTGAGGAATTACAGCAGAAATAATAATGTTTAATAATTTTTTGTAAAGAAATTTTATCTTGTTCAATTAATGTGCATTCAGCTGCAATAAAATATGTTGATGTTTTTTTGTGTTATTTTTAATACTAGTGTCATGTACTTTTATAAGAATAATTTTATTTGTTTATCAATGATGTAGTTGGGAAAATTATTGTTGACTAATGTTTGTTTTATGTTTTAGTTCAGTCAAAAATATTCTTTAGAATTTTGATGTGTGCTATTTAAGAAGCTTGTTATTAATACTATTTTATATCTTTATGGCCATTGGCTATTATAGTTAAGAAGACAAACGTTCTTGCTGGTGGGCTTTTTCATATAGATAAGTGATAAATTTGTTGGTTTTTATATATATATATATATATATGCACACACTACTATACAGCTACTCTAGCATCTATGCATCATTCATTCAGCAATGAATTAGAATACTCTCAGCTATTGGGTCTGTGTATAATGATAATGTACATGCTAAAAAGTCTGCCTCCTCCTACCGAGCGCCCATAGCTCACATGTAGAATCGGTGACTGACACCAATTCTGTTGAGTTTCAATCCTGGGTAAAAAGCAATCGGATGTCTAACTGTACTGATGAGCTGTGATACAGCAAAACAGATCTGTCTGTGGATGACTATATATATATATATATATATATAGCATAATGATGATCCACGTATACTGTCTTATGTATAGGAAAAACTACTAAAAAGTTGTAAGTTTAAAAATGTATTTTTTTGACAGTATTTATTTATTTCTATTATATATATATATATATATATATATATATATATATATATATTTGATATTTCAGACTGGCCTTGGCCTTTCATCAGAAACAAGTGATTTTAAAGTTTAAACTAGAAGCGTTTACAACTTTTTAGTAGTTTTTCCTATATATATATATATATATATATATATAAATAAATAAAAGTAGGTGGGTACTATTTTGCTGCCTTAAATAAACCATCATTCCAAAAACCCCAAAAAAAACAAAAACACACAGACACTCAGAAGTTTTCAACTTACTTCTCTTTTCTTTGCTTCATTTTTGCCATATTTAGGAAACAAGTAGGAAAAAATGTTGCCACAGCAACAAGCTACATGGACAAAAGGTCCTTCTTTTCCAAGGCTGAGTCCAGCCGAGACGCCCAGCATCATACCCACAGATTTGATCATCAATGTCCACTTGCCTAAATAACCGCGGATGATGAAACCACTTAAAATGGTCTTAATCTGCAAAACAAAAAGTCAAAGATTAATGAATTAATTCAGAATCACACATCAGGAAAAGATCTTTGTTTTATCAGCTAATGCAATTTTATATCAGCTATTATTTCTTCTTTTGAAAGAAAGATTTGTTTTTAATCTTTTATTGAGGGTCAAACATATTTTCTAAAAATAATTGCTTAAGAGAGAAAAATTTGAATTTACTTTTGAATTAATGCAAGGAAAAAATGCAGTAATTGTTTCCAAGTTAAAAATCTCAGGTTACTTTAAAAAACAGTTTCTGGTAGATTCAGTTGAAATTTGACGTTAATATTTTTACTTTATTGTCTTGATAATCTTTTACATTTACAATTGAATATTTTAATTATATGGATCATTTTATAAAATGATTTGGTATTAAAAATATTTTTTGCATCTAATTTTCACACAGTTTTTTTAAAAGTTGATAATCAGCAAAATTATCAATTTTTATGGTTATTCTGGTTTGTGTATTTTAAAATCCCCATATCAGCATCCTGGTTGATAACCACCAATAATTTGGTTAATTTTCATGGATTCTACATAAGTTTCAATGAGGAAAATTATTTTTTAAAATTTGAAAATTTACTGAAGTTCCAACAAATGAAAAAAGATATCTTTTTAGTCATCTTGACAGATTACCTTATTTTTGATTTCATGAGGCTGATATTCAACAAATGGATGGAGGTTTCAGTTGCCAATTCATTTATTATAAACTAAACTTGTCAAGAATTAAGTCCTTTTTGATAATGTACAAACTGGGTAACTTCATAATTCTTTTTTTTCTTTTTTTAGACCCACCTCCAAAAGTATCAGCAATATTAGTAAATAAATAATTAAAAAAAAACAAACAACAAAGAAACATCATACACTGAAAGATGAAATGATTTTCATATTAACTGACAATATTTGGTAACATTTTTTAAAGACAATCTTTAATGTTCTTCTAAGAAAAAAAGTTCAGTTTCAAACAAAATGGAAAGGACATTAGCTGACAAATTACAAAAAACATTTCATTCTTCAGAAGTTATTTTGTTATCTTCTTAATGCAAAGAAGGGACAGCAAAAAGTTTTGTTTTTATTAATGTTCTTCTGATAGAATTTCAAAGAAAGAATTTCCAAGACTTGTTTATATTAGACAAGATTTCCAAATTTAAATTTGAACAGAAATATTTAATATCCAATCAATTATGTTATCTTCTGGTATATAGAGGGCATAAAATTTTTCAAAACAAAGTCCAAAAATCTCTTACCTCAGGAATACCAGAACCACAAGCGTAAGGTGCAAACACCCGTACTAACATGGCTGCAA
Source organism: Ascarosepion bandense (assembly GCA_037127315.1). Taxonomy (NCBI): domain Eukaryota; kingdom Metazoa; phylum Mollusca; class Cephalopoda; order Sepiida; family Sepiidae; genus Ascarosepion; species Ascarosepion bandense. The sequence continues at coordinate 4,205,245 of JBBBDQ010000946.1, read as the reverse complement.
ATCCTGCCATAAACAAGGCAACAATTATATAAAGAATATATTCCACTATGTAGGAGCCGGCTCCCTGACTGTTTGTGATTCCAAATAATTTGGAATAAGTGTACCACTGAAAAATAGAGAAAAATAAAAATAAGTCATTAATGTTATGGACTTAAAAAGGTCACTGAATGGTAGCTGTTGACCTCTATGTTAGTTCACTCCCAACTTACAGTGTTACTTTTTAGAGGTGAGAAGTAGGACAAAGTGGAACAAGGTTTTGCTTTGTGTTTTGTCCTTTAGGACTTCATGAACTAAATTTATGTTTACCTTGATGCAACTGCACATGAAAGAAAGGTGAGGATGCTGAGAATTTAAAAAAATATTTTTTTAGTATTTGTTTTGGGTATATAATTTAGCAGATTTCATTTTCATATTTTTTTTTTATGTTTCCATCATCTTTGATATTAAATATCCCACGTTGTGATAATAGAAGATGTGCTAAGAGTGGTGAAACATTAAAAGAACCTGGATGCAAATTTACTGTGGAAATCTAATGAGTAAAACACTTTCTAAACATTTCTGTGTTAGTGAATTGTTTGCTTTTTTAATTATAGTATTTTTAAAAAAAATCAAAATTGCAGTCAGTCGTCTTTTATGGTGAGCAACTGATGCATTTAATATGTTGTTTTGTGAAAGAGTAGTCTTTTTGTGTTCAGCTAATCTTTTATATAAATTACTTGGGGTTTCTCCTATGTGGCAATTATTACAGGTAAAAGAGTTAAGTTTTAGCTTATTTTGTTTTATATTAAGTCATCATTTTAGATATATTTTATAAGTACTTGCAAATAAAGAGAGACTACTCTCTAATTACAGGTTTGAATTCCAGTTGAATTCCTTGCATTCACTTATGCACACATACCCTTGGGAAAGGTATCAATCAGTTTCTTCCGTCCAGTTATGGGTTAAACAACAAGACAGATTGGGTTCTATAACTTTGGCAGGCAACCAGTCTATTGCAGAAAGTAATGGCAACATACTGTGGAATAATCTTCTGCCCAGTCAGTCATGTTTCTTCCGAGACATGATTGCCCAAGCATGTATCACTCATGGCACTTAAGTGACTGACTGACTCTCCATTTAATCAAATTCCAAGTGAATTTTAAATTGAAAATTAGCTTTATTTGTATTTCTACTAATTTCTAATAGTAATCTAGTGTTACTATAATTATTTAGAGGAGCAACCCTATAATTAGTCAAATTTCAACTCCATTTAAAAGATTCAAAGTTATTTTTGCTAATTTCTAAACAGCAGATTTTTTAAAAATTTAACTTATCAGTGCAGTAGAGTAAGGCCTATTCCTCCCCATCAATCTGGTTGAAGACCTATGTCCAACATAGAAACCTTCATAGGCTGTGAAGAAATACCTAGTTTGTTAAATATGTCTATAATTCTTTAAACTGTCTAAAACTCTTGCAGGGACACATAAGATTTATGCGATTATAGGGATAGATGTCTTTGTCTCTCACTGGTTTGTGACTTTGGTGGCATAGTAACTGTGTGTTCAATCCCGGGGCCAAAAAGTACAAAACTTAGACTCAATGGTGAGCAATAACTAAACACTACTAAAAGATTAACACAAGATGGACAGAAGAATGAGAACAATCTACTTCTATTGATTAAATAAAGGGTTTCATTAAAAATTCCTTGAAGATTACCCAGATCAACAAACATCTGAAGATGGCTGGAAGGTACAGCAACCAAAATGTTGTAATAACAAAGATGAGGACAATCATCTGTTTGTAATTAACTCCTGGTCTCAAATGTTCAGAAATTTACAAATTTTTTTTAATCATTTCATTCCAAACAAAGCAATAAAGCCACTAAGCTGCAGAGGGAGGGGTTGCTGAGTGTGAAAGAATATGAGAATGAGAAAAAAAAAAAAACAAAAAATGAAAAAAAAAAAAACATTAAAGAAAGGGGACAATAAAAGAAATAGAATTAAGATGGCCCGTGTGGTTGAACACAGATCTCCAGGCAACAAATGTAACCACAGTGCTACTGGGATCACATGACCATAAATATCTAATCTAAACTTATTTATAAATGGAACTTTGTGTGTGTATGTTACTTATAGACTCCCAAACAGCTGAACTGATTTTCTTGAAAATTTACACAGTTGTACTATAAGCGTCTGCGAGTGTCCTTAGCTAGGTTTTGTGTCGAGGTACCCCCGATAAATATCGAAAATTGATAAAAAAAAAAATCAGGTTATAGAAGGAGTGGTCCGATTTTAATCAAATTTGATACACTCATAGACAAAGACATAAGAAACGATATTCAGAAGTTTCAAGGTTGCAGTTCTTACAATAGTGCAGAAAATCGATTATATATATATATATATATATATATATATATATAAAAAAGGTGAGATGTTTGTGTGTGTGTGTGTGTGTGTGTGTGTGTGTCTGTTTATCTACCTGTATGTCCTTTATACAAATCCACAATTTATCTGATTCTCACCAAACTTCACACAAATATTCTTTAGGTTGATTCTGAGCTCCAGGACCATGGATTAGTTTTAAAGCTTTCATTATACCCGAGCAATGCTGGGCTATACTGCTAGTTTAGTATATAAAGCACTCAGACAGAAGTCTGAGTGTGTTCTGTGTTGTACATCATTCCGATGTTGTGCGTCATTGAAGAGATTGTTTCTGAGTGAATTATTCAAGAGAATTATTCTGAGAGCATTATTGTGTATTATTCAAAGAATTTGTTTAATATGTTGACTTTGTGTGAAAATACTGAAATATTATAACTCTCTAATAGAGAGTTACCAAGTTTCTTTCAGAATAATGTTATGAAAAACTAACATTATAAAAGTTAAAAAAAAAAAATCTCCATTTCAACATCTGAGACAGCTGTTTTTCAGGAAACACTTTGAACAATTATATTGTCCCAACAGTTTATTTTCTTAGATAGATTTCATACTAAATTAATTCAAGGAACAAATTGAGAATTCATCATTGTACTTGGAAGATATTTACTTAACTAATCTGGTACAAAGCCAAATGAGATTTTTACCAGTAACTTAAAGAACAAGGTAAAAACACTAGAAGAAACACCTTGTTCTCAGGAAAGTTGTATAGTTTGTTCTTTTTTTCAAACTTTTTATCCAATTCCTAAGACAGTTCTTGTTTACATAATCAAATTTTAGCAAAGACAAAAACTTATTAAAAGTCAAAACATATGAAATACTTATGTGAAGTTCATGCGTATTAGCATATATACATAAAAGAACTATTTATTAAGCTTAATTTCTGATTTAAAAAAAAAGGTAGACTTAGTAAATTCCTCACTAACAATGGCTTACAAAACCTCACATCATTGCCATGTCTGCATACTATATTGAGAAAATACATGGGGCTGATATAGTATGTGGCCTACCTTTTTGATTCCGATATAATATATGGCCTGGTTTGAATGTGTCCTACCTCAGTAAGAGTATATTCATAGACATAAAAATTTGACTATTTATTGAAACTAATTATTTTGCCCAACTCTTATCAGACAATTTTAATACTTCCTTATAATATGCTTTTTTAAAGTTGGCCATATACTATACAAGTGACAGAATTTTGTAGACCACACACACACACACACACATATATATATATATATGTGTGTTTTTGAAACATGAACAAGACAAAAATTACGTTACTTTGAGGATTTTTTTTTTTTTACATTTTTCATCTGCCAAGTTTCTTATCAATAGAAAATAAATATTAAAAAAAAAGTGGGTTTGTAATGTATTTTCAGGGAAAGTAATTCTTGTTCCTTTTTCGAAGTTACCGCCCTTTGCTTTACAAGCCATTAGGTCATCTGGAAATGTTCAACTATCAATTTTTTTTTAAACTTTTGTGATTTAGCATGAAGGAGTATATTTAAAATATTTTGACAGTTGCACAATGAAAATCTATAATTTTGTTTTTAAACTGATCTTTTTCAAGTAGTGTTTGATTTCTCTTACCTGTGAGCAGTTAGCTGCTTCATCAAATGTTGTATCATTGGCTAACCAGCAGCACTGTTCTCTGTTTAACCAAAAGGCATCAAGACAAATGCCTTCCTTCAAGTCAGACATCCACGTGGTGCCAATATCGATGAAGCCAGCTGATAGGCCTACAACAAAAAAAAAAAAAAAAAGGTAGTAAAACATGATATTTACAAAAATTAAAAGTGGTAACAAAAATGAGAAAAAAATATATTAAAAACCAAATGGTAAAAGAACCAAATTAGATATTTGGTAAAAAATACAAAAATTGTTAAAAAGATAATTATTATAAGTAAATATGACTATTGTATGCAGGGATGATGAAAAGGCCTGGCCGAGAAAAAAACTTTACACTGAAAAGATTTTTTAAAAATTTGATGTTTGTCCTAGTGGATAATAAATTAATTAAAATCAACCTTCTTGTTCACTTTTACAAAAATTCACAATGAAATCCTGGTTTTCCTAAATAAAGAAAGGATTGACCATCTGAAAAAGTTCAGAAACCATATTTTGCAAGTAGGTGTTAAAATGATTTTTGACCAATGGGAGCAACTTGTAAGGCTTGGAAGGACTTGGCTATCCAGTGCAATATTCAAAAGCGGAAACAAGGTCAGGTCACACCTTGTTCTCTTTCTCTCATTCAACAATTACTACTGCAGCAGTTTCTTTAACTCTGATACCCTTAACTCAATTTTATCATTGAACACAAACTCTGCCCTTAACTTCTTATTAATGTTTCTAATTGTACATTAACTCCTACAACTCATGTTATTCCTCCTTTTAATAAATTTCTATTTTAACATTCAAAATGTATATTTTATTATTCCACTCTTCTACACTAATCCACACATTCCAACTGACTACCAACCTTCTAATGATGAAAAACTTTCTGATGATAATTTCTGCATAAAATTTGTAAGTTGTAGGGAGTTCGGTTAAGTCTGACACAAAGCTGAATCAAAGAAATATTAACCAGCTCCCTACACTACATGTCCAAATATTGGAAAGCTGATCAGGCTTAGAACTTTTCAGCACTTTCTTGTAATGTCTCCAGTTATTGTTGTTACAGGATTATCCTTTCCCTTTCATCTACCAGTTTTCCTGAGTAAGGTTTATAGAAAGGCTTCCTTTTCCCCTTATTTGATACCAATTTGCATACAAAAGACTTTGAATATTGCTGTCACATATGGTCTGGTGCTCCTGCTAAATATTTTGAGATTCTTTAACAAATTCAAAGAAAATGTTATTGGTCTTGCAATGTTATTGGTCTTGATCTTGCAGCTTAGCTACAATTACTTTTCCCATAGCTTCTCGAGCTTTTTCTATAAATACTTTCATGGTAATTTTTCTAATGAGATTTTTTCTTTGGTCCTTAGACTTTATCAATTTTAGTGCAGTACTAGATTGGTGCATGTTGTGGTGCAGGGGATATCAATTCGGAATGACAAATTGGGGTGCTGAGTTCGAATTCCAGTTGAATTCCTTGCATTCACTTACCCACAAATACCCTTAGGAAAGGTATTAATTTGTCTTTTTCCTCCAGTTATGGGTTAAATAATAGGACAGATTAGGTTCTATAGTCTTGGCTGGTAACCAGTCTACCACAGAAAGCAATAGCAACCTACTGCGAGGTAATCTTCTGCCCAGTTAGTCATGTCTCTTTCGAGACATGATCACCCAATGCATGTATCATGTATGGCACTTAACTGACTGACTAGATTGGTGAGGTCTCATCATTTTACAATCAAAATGGCTAGATGTAACTAAGTTCTATGCTAACAGTTTCTTCTATCACACTTTTCACTTGTAGAACTCTCTTGCAGCTTCTTGCTTCCCATTTATATTTTATTTTCAAACATTTAAGTGCAATATCAGTTATCTTGCTTTCTTATATTCTGTAAAACTCAGTAACCCCTTGCGACCTAGTGGATTCATTACCTTGTTTGGGGTGAAATTATTAAAAAAAAATCCCCTTTATTTCATCACAGTTATCTACTAATTCTGCAAACTTAAAATCAATTCTTTTTTCTGGTCAATCAAGATTTCAGTCCTATGTTTTCCTGAGGATTAAGTTTCTTTCAAATTGGCACACTTATTACAACTCAGTATGATTAAGTACTGGTAATGTGGCCAAATCAGGTGATCTATTGTTTAAATACAAACTCAGCATTCATGGTCATCCCCTATTTGCATTAAGAGGATCATGTATCACATTCCTATTTTGTTAACATTAAAACATGTTTTTTGTTAACATTAAAAAATGCCATCATAATGAATTACACAAGTTCTTTTTTTTTCCATATTTTTTTTCTCTCTCTCTCTCTTCTTGTCATCTGGTTTATTATTAAGTCATGGATAAAATCCAGAAAATAAATTTCATCAACAATCATGATAAATCTAAGTCGTTAAAGGCTATTTAAATTTTAAAATACCTTTTGATAGTTTTTGAATTCCAGGAATCACACTTTAAATGCTGAAGAGAAAATGATTTATGTATAGAAAGACATTTTGACATTTATACACTGCCTATTTTCTGATTAGTTAAATCCTTATTAATAAGTCTTTTGTATGCAAATGAATGTACAGGATACCTGAAATGAGTTCAGATCTAAGACTGATTGAACTTTCAATTTGGGTGTAAATGAATACAAGGAATTCCAGTTGAATTCCTTGCATTCACTTACACTCAAATATCCTTGAGAAAGATATTAATCCATCTCTTTTCTCCAGTTATGGGTTAAATAATAGAACAGATAGGGTTCTATAGCCTTGGCTGGCAACCAGTCTACGGCAGAAAGCAATGGCAACCTGCTGCGAGAATCTTCTGCCCAGTCAGTCATATCTCTTTCGAGACATGATCACCCAAAGCATGTTTCACATATGGCACTCAACTGACTGACTATTTAAGAAAGGAGAAATCACATGGAAACAAGATTAAGATGCATAAAATTATGTAGGCATTAGTATTATTATATATTCTAAACATAAAAGAGTTTCTGACCGCCTGCAGTCACTCTCTCACCAGCGTGACATGGCTTCCCTGTGCCTCTTCTATAAATACTTTCATGGCTTCTGCTCTGACGAACTTAAAACACTGGTGCCCCCTAGATGTGAATTTGCACAAGATACTAGATTGGCAACTAGGTCCCACCCTTTTACAGTAAAACCGATGAAATCTAACTGCAACTTCTACTCCAACAGCTTCTTTCCTCGCACTTCCCGCCTGTGGAATTCCCTACCGCATACTTGCTTCCCTGACGGCTACAACCCCCAGGAGTTTAAATGTAGGGTCAATAGACACCTCCTAACACACTAACTCACACCCACTCTCTCCAACTCTCTCCCTATGTACATCCTAACTTGTCTATCACCCTCCTTCTGACATTTCTTATACCCAATCGCTCTATGTAACCCCCTGCACTATAGTGGCAGTGGTATGCCTTGCTTGGGGTGACACGATTAAAAAAACCAAAAAAAAACCAAACTTACTATACTTAGTTAAAATTATGTACCATCAGAAGATATTTAATAAGAGATTAAGACTTAAGTTACTGTCCAGGTGGAGGGTAACAAAATATTATTTTTTATTTTTAACAAATGTATTCATAGTAAAATAACTGAATAAAAGTAGCAGCAATAAAATGTATATAGGTAATATATAAATTGGGAAAATTTAGAAATTTGGTTAGCTTGAGTTGCCAAGTCAAATTTCTTGAATAGAGTACTTCCAGCTGTGGTTAGTACACTCTGTTTATAGTTAATTTGGTTAGCTAATAGTTGTATGTGGCCTAATTAAAAGAAACTTTAAAAATCTATATGACAAAATGAGATTGTTATCTGGTATTAAGGCACTTGGGTGAAAATCAGATGAAACAGTAAGGTTCCATCAAGCAAAGAAAAATGAGTCAATTTGATTGGCTAATGATGCAAAAAGGAATTGCTGAACTTGTTTCAGAGAGACAAAAAAATCTTTTGAAACAAACAACTATAATTTGGTAGCAAAGTTTCTAATCAAGTAGAAAAGATGATTAATAAATATTAATGAAACTACTAATACAATAAACTCATTACACTTTACTGGGAAGAAATAAAAACTACTGTAACTAATGCTAAAAACAGTGGAATATTAAAAACAAAATGGGAAAATGACTGACTTAGGTTCTGGAATGTAAAGGCATCCTACTAACATAAAATAAGAATTTATTAAACCATACAAGATATTGTGTTAATCAAATATGTCTTTATGGTTTATTTATTTTGGATTTATTTATAAATAATTTAGTTTGCATAATAAAACCTGATAGTCTCCAACCAAGTTATCAATATTGTTAATAACAAATGATGAGCTCTAGTTACTAATCTAGTACAGGTCAAGAATCCTTCATCCAAAATTCTTGGGACCAGAAATACTTCAGTTTTCAGATTTTTTTTATTTTTATTTTGGAATACAGTCTATTTAATTTGTATATAGCATTGATAAACTAGGGTAGCTTGGGAATGGAACCCAAGCATAAACAAAATACCCCTTTGCATTCATAACACAGCTTTATATATAGACAAACATAGTGTATCGATGCAGCAGATAATTTTTTAAACATATATTGTTAAATATAAGAGACAATGAATGTCTATTATGTTTAATCATGAGCCATTCTAAACATCATATTTTGGCTTTAATTCTAAAGCTTAGAACCAACATAGTAAATAAATATCCAAATGTTGGAGAATTTTTGTCTGAAATTAAATTTTCACCTGAAATTAAAGCCAAAATATGATGTTTAGAATGGCTCATGATTAATAGACATTCATTGTCTCATATATATATATATATATATATATATATATATATTCATTTAGATAGTTTGTGATCGTCAGACAAATATTTGTCTGATGATTGCAAAAGCATGAAACCAGGGTCACAAACTCACAATTATCTAAATGAATATGTCAGCTCTATTACTGATATTGAGTGCTTTTAAATAAGTACCGTGCATATATAATATATAAATAATATAATACATGTAACAAATTATATATATATATATATATACATTTCACACACACACACACATATATATATATATAGATATATATATTTATTATAAATTATAATTTAGAACATGTACAAATTACAATCTACTACACGTGTACATTTTGTTACGACATTAAAAGGACAATGTCTCATCAGGTAGTAAACGCTATTTTTTTAAGGGAGATGGAAAATTAGCTTCCTTATATTGATAAATTTTTGTGTGCAAGGTAAAGGAGGTAGGGAAAATGAGAAACCCTAATGGATGATTGTAAAAGAGACATTGAGGAAATAAAGAACAAAAAGAGGAAAACAGGAGAGAAAGAGAGAACTACAAGAGACATGGTGAAAGGTTCAAAGAAAGGTGCCTGGTTTAAAAATATGAAGTGTGTGTGTGTGTGTGTGTGTGTGTATGTATATATATATATATATATATAACATTGAAGGTAGGTTTATATAAAGAGCATATACCCTGAAAATAGGTTTATATGAAATTTAATAAATTTTGTTTATATAGAGAGAAGTAATGACACTAGTCATGTAATGCTTACAAAGATTTTTTAAGTGGTGAAATTAAGATTCCATGTAAAAATAATGTTTTGCACTTTCTGTACATGTATTAAAAAAAAACAAAACAAAGACATGATTATTGCTTACAAAAAATATATATAAATGCAGGAAGTTGACAATTTAAATAAGACTTATTGAGCATGAAAAGTGTTGCTGTGATGATCACTAACACAAAAAAAAAAAAAAAAAAAAATTAGAGCCAATGTAGGCTACATAGCTGGGCTGGGGAAACCCAGCCCCAGGGCAGATAAGATTATTTACAACAGCTGCACATCAACAAGGAACCATTTGTGGCAAGTCATGTCAGCACCTGAAAACCTCTCAGATTTTGGAGGTTTTGAGAGTTTCTTTTAAATCTTGGATAAAGGATACTCAACCTGTAGTAGGCTTAAATTAAAGTGGTTGAGTTAAGAGAACTCATCAAAACAACTTCCATGAAAATATTTATAAAAGAAAAAAGGAAAAAAAAAAAACAGAGGGAAGCCATGTCATGGTGGTGAGAAAATGACTAAAGTTGAGATGCCAGGTTAGGATCAATAATATTGCAGACTCTTTAGATTTTGTTGAGATTCTTGAAATATTTAGCTAGAGTAGCAAACCAGATATTGCAACAATATTCAATGCACGGATGATGTTAGATTCAAGTGACAGGAGATATTGTTCATATAAATATAGCCCGGAAATTTCACAAACACTGTTTAGTTGATATCAATTTTATGGCAAGGAAAAAAGTCAACTTCCATAATAAAATATAATTTAAAACTATTTCAGTCAATTAAGTACCATACATGATACACGTTTAGGTGATCATGTCTCTTTTGATCCATAACTGACTAGGCAGAAGATTTTCTTGCAGTAGGTTTCAGCAAGACTGTTTCATGTATCTATCAGTCAGTAAGTTAGGAGCCATAGATGATACACACTTGGCGATCATGTCTCTTTCTATCCATGACTGACTAGGCAGAAGATTTTTCTCACAGTAGATTGCCATTTCTTTCTGCATTAGGCTGGTTGCCAACCAAGGCTATAGAACCCAATCTGTCTTGCTATTCAACCCATGGCTGGAGGGAGAAAAGACGGATTCATACCTTTCCAAAGAGAAGTTGCACGTATGTGAATGTACCAGACTCAACTGGAATTCAAACTCAGATTTTTGAGTGCAATGTCAGTAAGTTAAGTGCCATACATGATACACGCTTGGGTGATTATGTCTCTTGAGACATGACTGACTGGGCAGAAGATTTTTCCAAAGTAGATTGCCATTACTTTGTGTTGTAGACTGGTTGCCAACCAAGGCTATAGAACCCAATTTTTCCTGTTATTTAACACATAGATGGATTTATGTCTTTCCTAAGGCTATTTGTGCATAAGTAAATGCAAGAAATTCAACTGAAATTTGAACTCGGCTCCCTGATTTCTTGTTTCGAGCTGATATCCTCTGCACCACAACGTATATTCTTGTACAATGTACACTGATGAAACATCTATTGAATATATTAAGATAGACAGCATGTGCTTAAAGGGAAGAGACAAGAATCATCATCATCATCTATAGCAACTGAATATTTTATCAATGATCTTGAACAGAAGTAGCTTCCAAATCTGCCTATCATACACACTACCTAATCATTGACATTTTAGTAAGTGATAAAATTCACAAATTGTTGAGGACAATTAACTTATCACAAGATAAAAAATAAATACACACATAGAGTAATGTGTGTTTGTGGGACAATTGTATCCGAAACAAAAGTGAAGATAAGACAAAGTGGAAAAAACTATAAACGACAATTCCCTGAGAATGTTTGCTGTTTTTGACTCCTTTAGGTTAATTGGAAAGACAAATTGTTAGGAATAGTTAACTAATCACAAGATAAAATAACCAGATATGTATGTGTGGCTGGTCACTTGTACCCAAGTATGCCTGTCAGCAATGGTAGCTAGCTAATCCTTGTTGCAGATGCCTGCTCAGTTCAACATCCACAGAGTTCACCTGTGGTTTACACTGCGACTATGCTGAGCAGACCTTATCATTTTGAGAGAGAGTGCATTATCTAGCAGGAAGAACGGTCTGAACAAGGCCAGGAAGAACGGTCTGAACAAGGCCAGGAAGAACGGTCTGAACAAGGCCAGGAAGAACGGTCTGAACAAAGTCAGGGTGCTCAAACCCTCGGTCGCGATGACTTGCCACCTCATACTAGAACAACCGACAACAACCTGTAAAGAGTCTTGTCTACCCAAAATTCCAAGATTGCCTCCAGCAAGCAGGTAACATCAAGAAGTCCCTTTCCTAATAAAATGATCATGGTGAAATTTGAACCTGGCCTCATGGTCAGAAAGTAAACATTCTAACCACTTGGCCATGCACCTATAACCAAATGTACATGCAGACTAATCTACACCACCTGTGTGTACAGGGAAAAATAATTACTGAACAATAGATTACATGAAGTGCAAATTACAGTATCAGTTATATGGTAAGAAACCAAGATGATTATAGCATGCAGTCACACACACAGAGAAGAGGGTGCTGAAAAAATTCTACCTAAACAAGAAGGGACTAAAAATATAAATCTCATATTTAGTCAATTAGTTAGGTTTTATAAACTGGATTCATCACTCACTCATACACATAAATTACATTAAACAAAATATTTGAATAAAAAAATAAAATAATCTCTAGTAACCATTAAATACTGAGCTGCTCAACACAAAAGACTTTATAACAAAACAAAGAATTGAACAATCATAGAAAATGTGACATAACACAACCTTCAATTGTATGTCAGCCAATAACTTTCTAGCTATATAACACAGCCACTCAACCAACTCCAAGTAGGTCTTGTGACCTGTCAGTCCAAAAGCACTTCTGTATATTGAGATCTCCTGTTAGTATAAGTAGTAAGATTGTATCAATCACCAGCAGGTATTCTGAAGCAGTTAGGAAGTTGAGTCAAGCAACTGTACTCAGATGGCTTAGTGCCATTAGCAAACTTTTTGAGGATGTAATCAACAAGAAAATCACATCAATAGGGATAACATCTTGAGCAACAAGCAGTACAGATTCCAATTGGCTCAGTCCACTGCTGATATCCTATCATTACTCACAGAATCAGTGAGGCACTTGGCAATAAATGATATTAGATATTTCAAAGATATTTAAGAAAGGGTAGCATAGAGGGTTGCTGTACAAACTCTCCAGCTATGGTTATCACTTGAAAAATTTTCATAATTATCCTTCCTAACAGGTTGTAACCAGAAGATAATTGTTAACCACCAGTTCTTTAATGTCCCAAGACATCAACACAGGCCTTTCTAAGGGCTGAAAACAGTATTGTTGGCATATATAGGCAGGAGTTGATAAGCCTTCACTTTTTAATTTTGACAGGGGATAAAATCATCTACACGCCCTTGTGGGTGATGAACTGTTTTTCATCTTACGACCCCTTTCCCAGACAAAACATTGCAAGTCCTTTCACTACTATATTCTTATTTCTATGGAAAGTGTTCAGTCTACATTCTTTAGCTCTATCAGTTCTAACCTTTCCAACTAAGAACCACCATGCTGCACACATTGCAGCAAACCACACCCATTCTATTTGCATTTCATTGGCGAGATGTAAGTTCCACTTGAACAGCGTCTTCCCATAAACTGTTACTTTGTGGAAGTGACTCCTAAGAGAATGCTTCCCCAATCAATAAACATAACTAAGTTAAAACTTAGCAAGTCACTAACCTCTTTTTTTTTTTTTCAATTGGAGTAGATAGACTAAACTATCGCCCAGTTCATACTCCACCCACATCTATTGAACAGGTGAAGAGGCTCATCCCTTGTTCCTTGTTTAGGATGTGGTTTCCGGCTTTCTCTTTTCTAATCTTTTCACTCCTATGTATCCCCCTGCGCTTCAGTGGTGTTACCGCCTTCCTCGGAGTGATATGATTAAAAAAAAAAAAAAACCTTCTACTGCGATTAGCTCTTGGCGAGATGTAAATTCCACTTGAACAGCTTCTTCTGATAAACTGCTACTTTGTGGAAGTGACTCCTAAGAGAATGCTTATCCAATGAATAAACTTGACCTGTTCAAATCTAGAGTTGACCATTATCCTCCCCACATATCTACATTAACTTACTCTGTAACCCCTCTACTGTGAGTAGCTCTTGGGCCTTGTACAGCGTGAACATTGGAAAAGCCTTTGTCAAAAAAGTCAAATTATTGTTACTTTCTCCTTTGTCTCTAACTATTTTAAGTTTTCATGCTAATCCAGTTGATTGAAAACTTTCTGATTCTGGTTTCAGTGTTGCTAGTATTATTAGACAATAGTGTTTACATCCAGTTCTTTGTATTCTTATTAAACAGTAGCTATTAAAATCAATAAACAACAAAGCCATTCAACAACAGCATGCTTCAACTGTTGATTTTACAAGAACAGGATTAGAATAGGTGTATAAAATACTTGCAAAATTTGTTTTAAATATTTTCAGATCATAAATTAGAAGCTGAAAAAAATCACATCCTAAAGTGAACAAAATGTTTCCCAAAAGATTTAAAATAATTATTATATAATAAAAATGAGGGAATGTCTTTTTTTTTTTTTTTTACTCTTTTGAGCTTATTAAGTTTTATAGTATTAGAACTATTAAAATGCATAGAGTTTATTTAGTCAGTCAGTTAAGTACCATATGTGATACACACTTGGGTGATCATGTCTCAAAAGAGACATAACTGACTGGGCAGAAGATTTTCCGGTAGCAAGTTGCCATTACTTTCTGTGGTAGATTAGTAAGTCTATAGAACCCTATCTCTTCTGCTATTCAACCCATAGCTGGAAGAAGAAGCGACAGATTAATACTTTTCCCATAGGTATTTGCGCGTAAGTGAATGCAACAAATTCAACAGGAGTTCGACCCCCCACAATATCCACTGCACCACAACACACATTCCTTTATTTAGTACTAAACCCAAATCATTACAGGCTCATGATTTTACAGTGCTTATTGAAGGTTGAACTTATCACGGAAATTTATAAAACAATAATAGGTGAGCATCAAAGTGAGGAAAGAAGGCTGCTAACAAGATACAAATTATTTTGTCTTCGTTTTTCTTTTATTCTCTTAATTTTACGATGTCAATTTTCCTTTTTAAATGAACATCCAAGCAGCATAATTCTCTATACACTAATCTGATTAAGTATAAACCATAGTTTAACATCAACTTTATTATTATTATTCTTCTTCTATGTGCCTTGTCCTTTCAGGACGTAAGCGATCATGGCTTTCCACATCTCCCTATTCCTGGTGGCTCTTAGTACATTTTTGCCTGTTATATCACGCAACCCCGTTCTGTCATCCACCTGCTCAGGCCCTTCAAATATATTATCCACTGATTTCCTCTGTCTCTTTTACCTTCTATCTCTCCTGTCAGTATCAGGTTCTCCAAGCCCTCCTTCCTCATTGCATGTCCCAGGAATTTCAGTTGTCTCTTCCAGATGCTCACTATTAATTTTCTTTTCATTGCCATTTATTCCAACACCTCATCATTGCACACATGCTCAGTCCATGATATCTGCTGCATCCTTCTGTAGAACATTTCTGCTGCTTCAAGTTTTTCCTTCATCGTCAATGATATTGTCCAACATTCACTGAAGAACTGACATCACAGCGCAATCTAGCACACTTTTCTTTATTTCTAGTGAGATTTTTTATTTTTTTTTATTACAGTTCTATAATGATTTTTGCACCTGACAGAACCATCTTCTGCTTAATCCTGGAACACTAACCATCAATTAAAGTTACGCCACTACTAACCATGGGTATATCATACCCAATTTTGAAAATATCAAAAAATACTAAATATAAAACTTTATTTGAAATATTTTACATGCAGGCACTTCAAAATTTGTACTTTGAGTTAACATAAATAGGAACTGAAAAACGTATTATTTAGGTAAAAAAAATCAGGAACTGAACATTTGATTAAATTGTAATTAAAATGGCATCATTTGCACTGGGTACTATAAACCCATGGTCAGTGTTCTTGGGTTAATGGGAAAAAATTTTTTGTAACAATTTCTAATGCACTTACAATATTGGTTTTTAATACATTGCCCTCACATTGAAATAGAGAGGTAAATGTATCAAATAAATAATAATTATTAGCAATCATCATTTACCTCCATATTAAACTGTTAGTAATATGCCTGAACATTTGATATTTCAAGTTCATTTTAATTCTTTTTATAGGAATTCTTTCATTAGCATGGCTGATGCTAACCTCCAGGAAAGTGACCTACTAGTACTTTTTGGGGTTAAGGTTTTCTGCTGACACAAAGTGGAAAATCACATTGAATCAATTGTTAAGTCTACTTCTAGTAAAGTTGGTTCTTTGTGTCATGTTAGAGAATTTTTCTCGACAGAACATATCTGTAAGTTTACTATTTACTTTGAGTATTGCTGTCACATCTGGCCTGGTGCTTCTGCTTTGTATTTAGAGATTCTTGATAAATCCAAAGAATCTGTAATATTATCGATCGTGACTTGGTATCTCGGCATCAATCTCTTTCCTACCACCATAATGTAGCTTCATTTAATGTGCCTTGTCTATAAATATTTTCATTGTAATTGTTCTGATGGACTTTTCTTTTTGGTACTTAGACTTTATGAATTAAAGTGCAGTAATAGATGGGCAGCTAGGTCTCATCATTTTACATTTAAAATTGCCAGATGTAATTGTAAGTTAAATATTTCTTCTCTCACACTTTTCACATGTGAAACTGTTTGGGTTTCTGGCACATTTTCTTTAACAAGTTTTCTCAAGTACACAGGTCGGTAGATTAAAGAGATACTGTTTAAAATAAACTGAGCCTCAACTCAAATATGGGTCTCCAATAAAAATAACACTTGGAGTTATAAAAATGTTCAATTAAAAAAAAATAAAAACCATTAATTCTTTACAAATTACAATAAAAAGCGCTAACTTCAGCAACTAACAAATACGCTTGATTTTGATAAACTAAGTGAATATCCTTTTTTAAAAGAAAATAATAAAAACAATAAGGAGGTACAGTCAGTTATACTCTTTGGGCGATCATGTCTCAAAAGAGACATGACTGACTGGGCAGAAGATTATCCTGCAGTAGGCTGCCATTGCTTTCTGTGGTAGACTGGTTGTCAGCCAAGGCTATAGAACCCAATCTGTCCTATTATTTAACCCATAACTAGAGGGAAGAGATGGATTAATATCTTTCCGAAGGATATTTGTGCATAAGTGAATGCAAGGAATCAAGCTGGAATTCGAACTTGGCTCCCTGATTTGTCATTCCGAGTTGATATCCACTGCACCACAACGAAATCAGAAGTCATACTTTTCAACACTTGTAAAATTCTTGTATCCACTCACAATTGAATAATGCAACAGTTTGCTGTCTTTTCCTTCAAGGTATCAGTGAATTACAGAAATCCCATATTAATATGTACATTGGTAATTATAAATAACAATTTTAGCATACTAAACAAAAAAGCTTGTATTTGGTAACTAGTCAAAACTATAACCATTAATATTTCACAGAAAATAATCCAACCAATCTTTAACAAACAAAAGGAAATGGATTTTTGTTCCTTTGGGTATTTCAGATAACATGAAATCGTGTGTTGCCCAAGTGAATACCAATCTTTGCCAGCTGTTGTGACAATTTTGTTACAACACAGATCAAGTTATAATAGGCTGAATCTTCCAACTATTTTGTCTATACAACTTATCAACATTATTGATATCCATTTTCCAAGGTGGGGCACCTGAGATCAACAATAATGTAGACAAAATTTTGGTTTTATATTTTATATATATATATATATATATATTTGAACTGGTTTATTCTAATTACATTGCTTTCATATATGTGTATCAAAGGGAAATTTTGTTTATTAAACAAGAAATAAAAACTTGCATTTCATTTCCATCCACTTTATTTCAGACCAAATAAATTTCACTTTTTTTAATTGCAAAATCTTCTGGTAGTTTCATGTACATTTCACAAGTGATTGGAGTATTCTTCTATCAGGTTTGTGCCCTTAGACCCTCCTCTTGTGAAGTACAGGGCCACAATCTCACCAAGCTTGATGTTGTTGCTGTGATTTCTAGAGCAAGTAAGTTTTTATGAAGTTGCCAGTCCCATACCCAACCAGTTTTGAATTCAGAGTTGACCTTATTGTAGACTGGTTGCCAACTAAGGCTAGATAGCCAAGTCTGCCCTGATATTTATCCCATAACATAGATACTCCCTAAGGTTATTTGTGTGAAAGTGAATTCAACAAACGTGGCTGGAATTTGAATGAGGTATGTTACTTTCACTTTTCCTGAAAATAGCTGTTATACTCCCTGCGCGTACCTGATTGGGGCTTACAAATAAGGAGTTTTACCTTCCATTTAGCAAACTCTACTAAATGGCCAATTACATTCATGCTCAAGGGGACACAATGCATGCTGTGAGTGTGTGGGGGTAGAATGACAATTGATGCTATGGATTTGGGAATATCCTTTAAAGACTTGATATAATCCTGCTTGTACCTTCTTTAGTTAGCATGAGTGTTATATCCTACTAATACCTCATAAATAATGAACTATTCCATTTTGATTGTGGAAAGATGGAAAAGACATATACGATATGCTATTTGGTTACAGTGAGAAAATGATGAAAGAAAAAAGACGAGTGTTTAACATCTGTTTCCGTGAAAGAAAGGTTTTCAATTTTAAATGTTTTCATTTGCATTCCTTACTTCTTAAATAACAACCAGTATGTGCGTTGTGATGCAGTGGATATCGGCTTGGAACGAGAAATCAGGGAGCCAAGTTCGAATTCCAGTTGAATTCATTGCATTCACTTATGTGCAAATACCCTTTGGAAAAGTAATAATTTGTCTCTTCCTTCCAGTTATGGGTTAAATAACAGGACAGATTAGGTTTTGTAGCCTTGGCTGGCAACCAGTCTAGCGCAGAAAGCAATGGCAACCTACTATGGGATAATCTTCTGCCCAGTCAGTCATGTCTCTTTCAAGATATGATCGCCCAAGCGTGTTTCACGTATGGTACTTAACTGACTGATTTATATTTATGATTGTTATTGAAATATTTTGGTAATGATGCTTAGCTCAAATATTTAACAATGTGATAGGGAAATTTCTACAGATATGTTATTGTTGAAGAACTCTGTATGAGCTTATTCAATCATTAACCGAAAAATTAAGATTCACCAGAAAATTCATAGGAAAACTGTGGAATCTTCACAGCTCTTTCTAGCCTTATTGATCCTTACCATTTTTGTAGAGTTTAACTGCAAAAATTAAATTACTTACCACTTCTGTTCTGCTTTCTCATCAAATTAATAAATCACTGAAGAAATACAGAAGGTGCTTATCGCCCTTTGGTGGAGATAAGCCACGTGGGTCACATGTCTGCTGTTTCATAAGGTCACTTTGTATAGTGAACAAAGTAACAGTTATTTTTTAGTTCATGGACAGCAAACAAATGTGAAAGTTGCTTTCTTTTAGTCTTTGCTCAGGCTGTAGCTAAATCTGCCTCTCCAGTAGCTGACAAGCTCATGGTACTATTTTCCTTTGGAACATAAATGGATCTGACCTGTGTAAATCTGGAGCCCTAAAAATTGTTTCTCCAGATTAGAAGTATCTCCAAATTATATGTAAGCCTTTTCTCTTGTTCCTTCTAATAGTTTTCTTTGCTGTATTGATGTATGTGATATATATGTCTCCAAGTGAGACATTTGTAACTAAGCATATGTACAATTTTGTGTATGTGTTAGTATATAAAAGTCTTTCTGAGAAGAAAACATGTTTATCATTCTTTTTCCTTTCAGCCATTTTATTTCCCATTTCCAAATGTAAAAGCAAAAATTTATTTGAATTGGCAATTTCAGCTGCCCGTGATAGCGCCATGCTATTGTGGAGTCATGTTCTTCAATCTCATCTAATTCTCTCACGCACCCACACTAATTGCAGGACACAATTAGATGCCTTTTATTTCTTTAACAAACATATATATATATATATATATATATATATATAAGACAGAAATCTAAGCAAGAGCCAACAACTGACCACAGTTTCGCCTAACGGCTCGTCAGGGAAATTGACTGACAAAGATTTAAAATAACAAATATATAGGAACTCAAATTAAAACGAAGAAGATAC
Source organism: Ascarosepion bandense (assembly GCA_037127315.1). Classification (NCBI taxonomy): domain Eukaryota; kingdom Metazoa; phylum Mollusca; class Cephalopoda; order Sepiida; family Sepiidae; genus Ascarosepion; species Ascarosepion bandense. The sequence goes on along the minus strand of JBBBDQ010000946.1, from coordinate 4,185,417 downwards.
CAAAACATGAGAAAGTGGGGATACAATTTTATCCCAAAAAACTTATGGTGACAGACATTGTGAACACTCAATCATCAAAACAACAAAATAGATATAAAAAATGAAATGCCTAAGAGGGTGCCAACAAGAACCAGATTATCAAACCAGACCAGCAGAATATCATACTGCTACCAGAGAGCAGACTGGGACTCGTTCCGAGACTTCCTCTGTGACGTCTCCTGGAACAACGTCTTTGATCTTCCTGTCGAAGACTGTGCGTCCGAGGTCTCCTCTTGGGTTAAGACTAGCATCGATGCTTTTATCCAAGCCAGGATATTCCAGCTAAAATCAAATTTGTCCCCCTGGTTCTCACCCGCTTGCTCAGCCACCATTGCCCACCGGAACCATTTCTTCCAGCTCTATCGAAGCTGCTTGTCGAACCAAAACAGGCGCCTTTTCGCCTCAGCACGTAATAAGTGTAAAAAAGTACTGAACGAAGCTAAGAGGGCATTTGCTACCAGAATGAGGCAACACATAGCATCCTCTAAGTTCGGCTCCAAAGATTACTGGCGACTCTGCAAAAGTGTGCTCAACAAGAGCAAGACTTCAATACCCCCACTAATCAATGAATTTGAAGTTCTCACCTCCCCAGCAGACAAGGCTGAATGCTTTGCCCGTAGATTCTCCACCAATTTGACACTGGATTCGTTCGGAATACCTACACCCAACTTCCCACCCAGAACTAAGGCTCAACTAAATAACGTTCACATTACACCCTCGCTGGTCTCCAAGATAATTGCACAACTTAACCCAGACAAAGCGAGCGGCGAGGATGGAATCCCAATCATAGCACTGAAGAATTGTGCCCCAAAACTCTCCTCTGTCCTCTCTAAACTCTATAACCTCTGCCTATCTGCTTCCTGTTTTCCTGCCTGTTGGAAGTCCTCCTGTGTAGTTCCTATATTTAAGAATTCTGGCAAACACTCAGACCCCGCCAATTACTGTCCTATTAGTCTCCTTCCGATCTTCGGCAAAGTTTTCGTAGCCATTATCAACGCCACGGTGATTCAGCATCTCACGGCCCACAGGCTTCTCTCTGACAAACAGTACGGGTTTCGCTTCACCAGGTCTACTGCTGATATGCTAACGACCATTACTGAGTAGATATACCGGGCACTTGACAAGAATGGCGAAGCCCAAACATTGCCTTGGATAGTTCCAAAGCTTTCGACAGGGTCTGGCACGCTGGCCTCTGATGCAAACTGCGGAGTTACGGTATAACTGGACATCTGTTTGACCTCATCCTGTCATTCCTCTCTAACCGCACATTGAAGGTAGTATTAAATGGGCACGCCTCCCAAAACTACCATACAAACGTGGGCGTCCCTCAAGGTTCTATCCTAGGTCCCACGCTCTTTCTGATGTACATTAATGATCTCCCCGATGCCATTAGATCCCAAGTAGGCATGTATGCTGATGACACCACAATCTCTCTCGCCTCGATCAAAAACCCGGTGTGGGCGACAAAGCGAACCTCGCTGCCGAGCTTGTAAAGGACCTCCAATCCCTAGTGGCCTGGGGTAGGAAATGGCTAGTAAATTTCAATGCTTCTAAAACAAAGCTGTTATCAACTAACCACCATAGACAAATGCATCTACCTCCAATTAGCATGGAACAGGCTTGCCTCCCAGAGAGTAAAACACTATGCCTCCTTGGCATTATGCTTTTGGCGGACCTCAAATGGAATGGCTATATTGAATCCATTGCCAAATCTGCCACTATGAAAGTTTTTACTGCCTGAATCTATCCTGCACATATACAAATCTACCATCTGCCCATGTATTGAATACTGCTGCCATATCTGGTCGGGTGCCCCTGCTACTCTCCTTGGGCTTCTTGACAAAATACAAAAGAGAATCTGTAACGTGGTTGATACTGACTTCGCAGACTGGCTGCAACCACTCTCTCACCAGCGTGATGTGGCTTCCCTGTGCCTCTTCTACAAGTACTTTCATAGCTTCTGCTCCAATGAACTTAGATCACTGGTGCCACCTAAGCACAAATTTGCACAAGATACTAGATTAGCAACTAGGTCCCACCCTTTTACAGTTAAACAGATAAGATGTAACCGTAATTTCTACTCCAACAGCTTCTTTTCTTGCGCTTCCCGCCTGTGGAATTCCCTTCCATAAGTCTGCTTTCCTGACAGCTACAATCTCCAGGTGTTTAAATGTAGGGTCAATAGACACCTATCACACTAACTCCCAATTATTCTCAGAACACTCATCTACCCAACCCCCATTCTCGGTATCCTTACCCACCTATCACCCACCCTCTGACATTTCCTATATTTAACCATCCTTCCTCCACTCTATGTAGCCCCCTGCCCAGTAGTGGCAGTGAAATGCCTTGCTCGGGGTGAAACGCTTATAAAAAAAAAAAAATCTCTCGGTATCAAGCAATAAAGAAGTAAGTAAATCATTGATTGAAAGAAAACTTACCAGCAGCAATACCAACAAGCAGTACACACACCCATCCAGACCAGGCGTCATGGGCACTTTTGATTTTTTCCCAAATACCTTCGGATTTCTTTTTGATGATATTACGATGTCGCATGCGGTCACGTGCAATGTCTCGCAACCAGTCAATAGTGTGGAAATCATCATATTGTCCTATTCCTGGTGGAAGATCTTCCAATGTATCCATTAAATTGGTAGATCCTGAAAGAAAAAGAAAACATGTAGAAAAAGATGTAGAATTACTTCTTTATTTTCTTAAAGTCCTGTTATTAATAATAAAATATGAAAAACTAATTTCTGATGGGACTTGAACTCTTGTCATGTGACTTTTACGAGTCGGTTAGACATGACTAGCATCACCTAACTGATTAGGCTACAAATGCTAATCTGAAGGCATCATTAAAATTTTTCTTATTTTGTTAAATTCTCTTTACAAAATGTTAAAAAATAGAAAAGAAAAAAGGGATGATAACATGCAATAAAAACAATTATCAAAAGAAGAAAGAAAAATCATTATCGTGTTGTGGAAATTTCTGCCTATTAAACAATATTACTAAACAAAAAAAGCATTAATTGCTTTCTGTTAATATTTTCATGCTTATTTACATAATTTCAATAAAATTTAATTTACATTTACATTTCTTGTTAATCAAATGTAAATCTGAAAATAAGCTTTATGAAAAATACTGTTTTTAAAAATAAGTTTCTCATAATAAATTTTTTGCAGTGAAACCAAAATATCTATTAAGTCATTTTGATTGTTTACAGTTTTGAATAAAGTAAAGTGTCAGAATTTAGATCCATCAAGTTAAAAAGATGACATCATGTCACTTTTCACTTAACAACAAACCTGACTCAAGAACTTAATCTTGAATTTAAATGCTTCTCACAACTTTTTTTTTTCTGGAGAGAGAAACTTACATATCTGGGGAGGAGCCAGACATGGAAACATTTCAAACCATATTGGGAGTACGACAAGGAGGAAATGAAACGTAGGTGCAGATCAATTAAGCATTCAATAACACATCTTAAATGAATCTACCAATAAAGAACAATCTTGCTTTCCCTTTCAAAGCCAATTTAGTGATAATAAAAGAGGTCTATGCTGACAACTTAGATGTTCATAACTGGGATAAAAACGATCTTGAATGAAAAATAAACATCCTCAAACAAGTGTTCCAAGAAATAGGACTCAAGATAAACTTTTCCACTGTTAAACACTGCAAATTGTTACAAACTGAAACATCAACCTGAAAACTTGAGTCATGTTCTTCAATAGCCTCATCAGATTGAGACTTTCATATCGAATGTCCTGCATGGCATCAGACCAGTTCAAAAATATCTAAACTGTCAGCTGTATACAAAGGATTTCTAAAATCAATGGTCTAAAATTGTTTCACAAGAATGAAACTTTTTAAGGTCTTATCAAGGATAATTATTCTTCTTCGAGCCTCGCCATAGAATACTGTACCAATTAACAGCAATTACTTGAGGACTTACAACAGCAGCAACAACTAAAATGGATAGAGATATGAAACTCAATGAGAAAATAATGATATAATCAAGATGATGATGTTCTATACTACTTCAAACTAAAGGAAATCCCAATCAATATTGGAAAGAGCAATAACAGTTAATGGACTTGAGAAATCTATTTTCATGAAAAATGGTTTTCAGAGTGAGATTCTATAAATTTCAACTGAAAGAGACATCTTTATCATTTTTGAGGTGTGGTAAATATTTAGTGCCAAACTGAGAAGAGAATGGATTTTATAAATTAGTAAATAGTCCACATGTGAATATTGTAAACAGAGTGAATACATTTTGTCTTGTGTGTTAAAAAACTGAGCACTGATGTCCTGCATGACACCAAATACATTCAGAAATGTTTAAATTGTCAGTTGTATACAACCGCTTTCTCAGATCAATGGTTAAAAAGGGGTTTGAGCAAGTGAAACCTGTGGTCAGGTTTGTCCCTCTTTGAACCTCATGGATTGGGGCTACAGAATCACAAAGAACTGTAGCAAATACCAGCAATCGCATTGGTCGATAACTTTCAACAGCAGCAACACCTAAAATGAACAGCACATGTAACTTGAAGAGAAAACCAGGACAAAATCTAGATGTTGATATTCTGCACTACTTCAAACAAAAGGTTAGGAAGGAAACCCCAATCAATACTGAAAAAAAGCAATAACAACTACTGGACTTGAGAAATCTTTTTCCCCAAAAAATGGTTTTCAGACAAAGTTTTTATAAATTTCAACTGAAAGCAGCACTGGTAGGTCAATGAATACCAAATTTTTCCTCATAAGGAAACTTAGTATCACTATATGAACAGCAGAAAAATAAGCAAAAGTGTTCATTCAAAATCATTCATCTATAGGTAGAATTACTGCTTGCTTTTTGTTGCCTCACTTTTAGTAAACATTTTAAAAAATTTTAAATAATAGTTGGTATTAGTCAAGAGGCATCTTTATCATTTTTCATGTATAGTAAATATCTTATGCCGAGATTAGCAATAATTCAGTGAAAAGAGAATGGATTTTGTAAACTAGTAAATAGTCCACAGGTGAACATTGTAAACATAGTGAATACATTTTGTCTTGTGTTCAAAAAATGGTCAAAGCTGTCAAGAATACTGATGCATTAAGAGTATAACGATTTCCCTCATTGGTAAGAAGTATTGGTTACTTAGTAAGGTTAGGTTAAATTTAGCACAGGATCCCAATATTTAGACACCCAATGTGAATTAAATTCCTTAATTGGTTGGAAAATGAGCTTGTTAATGTCCATTGTCCACAAATATTAAGTTCATGTACTCAAGTGGAAACAAATTTAAATAGGTTAAGCAATATTTTTGAAAAATTTTCAAAAAGCTTCAAGCCAAAAGTGATCAGTAAGAAATATTTCCAGTTGAGAAAGAGGGAAATTTCTTCTGGTTTAACACAATAATAAAAAGAAACAATTATATCCCTGAATATTTTGCTAGTTTTTGGGAAGCCAACAAACATGTCTCTTCCTTTTAGTTTATAGCTGATATATTTAAAGACTTATTTTTTTATGAAGGTGTGCAAATTGCGGCTTAGCCTGACCTACTTTGACAAATCAGCATTTGGATCACTGGTCATAGAAAGAAGAGAGTCAAGCCAAGAACTTTTCAGCACCCTTTCTTTAAATATATATTTTCCTTCTATTTCTCTTGAATTCAGTCCAAAAATTAACAAGTTTTACTTGTTACCCACTACTAAAACCAATTCACAATTGCCACTATATTGACTATTGTAGTGGCCTACAATAGTCACTAGAGAACAAGTCATGCATATCATTACTGTTAGTGAAAATACCCATACACCATTAGAAGAATCATATTTCTTTGCTGGAGACAAAGAATATACAAAGCTTTTTTTATCATTAACGAAGGTAGCTTTATAAAAAAAGATTATTTTAATTCATACTGTGAATAAAATAGAAAACTGGAGTTATTTGCAAATGTAAGATTCCAAATATAAACAGAGATCACAGAGTCATGAGAAAAATAACTAAAATATTTACATTGTCTTTGCTTTATAGACAAAGGAAACAAACACACAAAACTTAGTAACATTTTTTTCCTCTTCAGTTTTTGTTTATATCTTAAGCAAGAGCTGAACAGGCAAGTGATAAAATATTTTATGTCATCTGACTATCCTCAATATAAGACGGTCAGATGATGAATAGGAATAGCTATTTAAGTGAAGATGAATCATTTTTATAAAACTGTACCAAAAATAGATTTCTAAAAGAAATAAAATAAAAAATGATAAAACATTTTATTTTGTTTCTATCAACCAATTTTTAAAAGTAACCAAATAAGCATTAGTTTCAATGTGAAAAAAACAAATTTGCAATTCAAAAACTAATAATATATTTTATGACCAACCTTTATGATATTCCTCATAAAAAATTTGGATTTTTTTTTAATCGTTTCACCCTTTTTTACCTTTTTTTTTGTTGTTTATAATGACAGTGAAATAATTCCTTGTGACCAGGTAAGCGTTGCTTCAATCAGAGTTCAGCTATGCTAGAAGTGTTTACGTGTGTTTCTCAAAAGCAGAGGAAACAAATGAAATATGTAACTAAGAAGTGTTTATTTTATTGTCAATTAAAAATTGGTTATTAACAGTCATATCCGTGGCAGCAGTGATAATTTTTTGTTTACATTAACTTTATAGAAGATAAAAAGAAATTAGTAGCGTAAAATATCAAGTGTTCTTGATACGTTTCCAAAAATATTGTTGTGAAATTGCTAAAACACTAAATGTCCAGACAAGAAAAGTAAGATATTCATGCATAACAAAAAAAAAAAAAACGAACAGACCCCACCTTCACTCCCATAAAGAAGAATTCTTCACCTCATTAAATATTCCTCTTTACCTAATAAATATACATACCAAATTTATTTGAAAGCTCTGATTTCTTGGAATGAGAAATTGGAAAGCCGAGCTTGAATTCCAGTTGAATTTGTTGCATTCACTTACATGCAAATACCCTTGAGAAAGGTATTAATCTATCTCTTCTCCCTACAGTTATGGGTTAAATAGCAAGACAGATTAGAATCTATAGTCTTGGTTGGCAACCAGTTTACACAAAAAAATCTTAACAAAATTCAACGAAGAATCTGAAATGTGATCAATCCAGACTTGGCAGCTAAGATACAATCACTTTTTCACCGGCACAATGTGGCTTCCTTGTGTCTCTTCTACAAATACTTTCATGGCTTCTGCTTTTTTCTCCGTCCACTCCACTCATCAGTTTTCTTTCTTCTCTTACCCACCTCTTGACACCCCTATAAACTTTCACTCTTACTCACAACTTTCCTCCTATATAACCCTTTGCAAAACAGTGGCAGTAAAATGCCCTGCTTGGGGTGATATTATAAAAAAAGTGGTGGATCAATTTTATATTACAATCAATATATAAATTGGTCCCTCACTTTATGGCCACAGTCATCTTTCTCTTACCCACTTCCTGACACCCCCTATAAACCTTCATTTTTTCTCATAACTTTCCTCTTATGTAACCCCCTGCAAAACAGTGGCAGTAAAATGCTTTGCTTGGGGCGATATGATTATAAATTAAAAAAAACAAGGAAAGGGTTCAAACTCAATTTACTAAAATCTGACCAAATGACAAAACATATAATGTATGTCTTTTTTTTTTAAGGGTTTCTTGGTTGATAACTGAACTTTTCACTGTCACCTTTTTGTATGTGTATATATCTCCAATAATTGATGGTAATATTATTTGGAATTGTTATTAGATAAACTATTGTTTACCATCGTTAATTTTGGCTATTATGCTTTTCATATTAATTTTTGTCGCTCTTTTCAATGAAATTACCTTGGATTGTTTTACTCAGCACCATAAACTGACAATGTTAAGAAAAAGCAAAACCTCAAACATTTATCCTTTCTGATTTAGAAATCTTGTCTTTCTACAATCTTCTCTATCAACTGAATTTCAGGAGCCTTACCATTGGCAAAAAAATCAACTTTAACAATTTAAACAATAATATCAAATATTAAAAAAGAACAAGTCTTATTAAGCGAGCAACTCTATGTTTCCAATCTCTGCTGTTTATTTATGACCATAAAATGATAGGATCAGTAGTTGTGTTGAAAAGTAACAAAAATGAAGATGAAATAATATTAAAAAATTAACAATATAAGAACTGTGTGTTTCATTCTGACCTCCAACAACAACAGGCACTGAAAGTTGGGCTTAAATAACAGTTACTGGATTGTTTATTGTACTGTTGGATTTTATTATGCAAATCAATATTTTTATAAATTTGGAATTAATGAACCAATATTGGTAAAATTTTCAGGATATATTTACATAGGCCAGAGAAATATATTTAAGTAACAAAATATTTCATTAGCCTGAATATTACTTTATTAATTTAATGTAGACTCCTGGACATTCTATGAATTTCATTAGTCTTTAATTGACTTTAACAATTTTTGCAATGTTTCAGCTTTAGCATTGCTTCCAGAAATTTTTATTTATTCCCCAGAGATCTTTGCTTGAATGCAGTTTTCTATTTTCACGTATATCTCTTAATAATGGACTAAAAATTTTCTGTTAGATTAATATTGGTACTTCTAGATTTGCTATAAAAATGAGCAGACATTCATTATAAAAAAAGCATCTTTTTTTAGAAGCTTTGGTTAAAAATTGATTTTCATGCATCAGAATGTGACCATAGATTAATATATACAAATTTTAGCATCTTTTTGCGATGCAAAATACACTGATTTGGAAATTCTTGACAAAATCAAATAACTGTTAGATTTTAATGAAACTCTCAGGACTTGTTCACAAATGAAATTATTTTTATAAATGTTTCCCTTTCTTTTTTTTTTCTTTACACAAATCTGTTAACCCCTACATATTTAATCTTATGAATTTTTTTGTTGTAACAGGAACACAGTAACAGAAAATCTGCTCTAAATTGTAAAGTAAAAAAATGCAATAAGACATCATACACCCTTGTGCAAACTGAAACAAAATGAATGTCTTCCTAGGATCTTTCACACATTCCCTGATCACATATACATCATCTCTTGACATTGTTTTTCTCTTACAACCGCATTTTTCTTTATATTTTGAATTGATGGATCTATTTTGTTTCTCCATCTTGATTACACAACTGACAGTTGAAAGGCTGACACCAACAATGTACCCCAATCTCTCTGTAAGGCTTGCTAGTGTGTTCATGCAGTGTTAACATTTTCATACATTTCCTTGGAGTAATGTCCATCACAGGCAATGATTGTAAGACAACTAATTGACAGTCGAGACAATAGTGTCTGGGTGTGGTAAAAATCTGATGCAATCATGGATGACACAATATTTTTCAAGGCCAAACAACTTCATGTACACGATTGCAAATGGCCTAATACGAGAAAAAAAAAAATACAATTACACCCTTTCACTAAAACTGACCATATGGTCACAGAAAGAAAACTAAAGCAATTGATTCAATTTTTACAAGAATGTATAACTAGAAAACTTAATTGCTTTTATCTATAATATACTAGCAGTATAGCCCGGAGTTGCTTGGGTGTAATGAAAGCTTTAAAACTAATCCATGGTCCTGGAGCTCAGACTAAAGAATATTTGTGTGAAGTTTGGTGAGAATCGAATAAAAATTGTGGATTTGTATAAAGGACATACAGACAGATAAACAGACACACACACAAACATCTTGCCTTTTATATATATATATATATATATATATATATATATATATATATATATAAAAATCAATTTTCTGCACTATTGTAAGAACTGCAACCTTAAAACTTCTGAATATCGTTTCTTATATCTTTGTCTCTGAGTGTATCAAATTTGATTAAAATCAGACCACTCTTTCTATAACCAGATTTTTTCGATTATCAATTTTCGATATTTATTGGAGGTACCTCAGCACAAAACCTAGCTAAGAATAGTCACAGATGCTTATAGTACAACTGTGTAAATTTTCAAGAAAATCGGTTCAGCCGTTTTGGAGTCTATAGGTAACGGACACACACACAGACACAAAGTTCCATTTATAAATAAGTTTAGATTAGATTTAGATATTATGGACATTATTGTCATAAGAAAATAATTTTTTGTGATGAATAATGAGTTTTTACAAGAATTGTTTTTTACTCTCTTTAAGTTTTAATTATAATCTATAAGCTTTTAAAATTTTGTATTAATTTATAGCAGTCAAATGATACTACTAACTATATCAATCATAATTACTAATCATAAATAAAAAAGCTTATTACAATTTAATGAACCCCAATATATATATTTTGATGTATTCATTTAAGTCATGGGTTTGTAAATCTCTGCTATCAGGACATTGTATAATGAACTACCAGATTTATAAGTGTCTAAAGAAAGAAAACAAACTTCTTTTAAAGGACATGACATATTTCAGTACAATGCTTAAATCACGTTTTTTTCTTTCCCTTTTCTCATTTGCCAGCCTGTCTTGTTGTTGCTGTTACATGACAACTTTCATGTCCTATTTTCAGTTGAATTAAATGCAGTCATGAGACAAACCTAAAAAACAGATTAAAATTACTAACAATATTACTAATAAAAAAATGAAAAGAAAAACAAGATAATGCACAAAGTGTCATCTTTTGAATGAAACAATGCCATTGTGTGTAATGTAAGTGAAGAGACCAATGGAAGAAATTTAAGCATTGTTACTTTTATAGTGACAAATCACAAAAAGAAAAGTGAAATTAAATAATGATATTTTATCACCAGACAATTTCTATAGGTAGTAGAACTAAAGCAAATTGATCCTGTTTTATAAAGTATTTTGAGTTTTATTCTTTGTTCTTTCCTAAATTATTAATTATAAATTTATCAGTGAATAAATATCTTAAATTCCAGGTCAAATTTAATAATAGTTAATTTTAATAGGAGGGCAAAGGTCAAGTTTAAAGTTTGTAGATTGTAATAAAATTCCTTTTCACATAATGTCAGTTTTTAATATTTTCACTTAGCGCAAATAAACAATTGTCTATAGACACCAAAAACATCATGACACCTGGAACCAAGTGAAACAGATTAAAATGGTAAGGATATTAGCCTGAATAAACCAAGTCAAAGAGAAATAATTACATAGAACTTTTTCAGGGTAATTTTTAAATATTAGTCTTTTCAAATTTGAAAATAAATCACTTGATCAATTAATAAATAAATTTCTTTGTTATTCCAAATAATTCTAAAGAAAAACTGAAGCAAATTATTCCACAAGCTGAATGAACTCATTGCAAATTTCCATCTCAAAAGACAAGACTAGTTACTTAAATAGCAGAAATGTTAATTAGTGACATTGGAAATAACAATAGAATACATTTAAGCTATTTTTTTTTTCAGGTTTTGAATTCTGAAATCAGGGGAAAACACAGCAGACATCAAAATATTTTTGTTAGAGGTTTGAATGTGAAAAAGAAAAATTTTTTTCTTGGTATTTCATCAATCTGATAACAACATCACTAAAACTTATGCAATATGAGAGAAAGACATCAAACTCCTTTTCAAATTTAAAAAAAAAAGAGAATGTAACTGCCTTGCAATGCAGTTAAATTTACACATCAAATGAACAATTTAAAACTTTTTCAAAATATAATCTTTGGCCATAATTTGTGAAAAACAGAACCAACTATATTTTAATTATTTTAAATCAAGAGCATTGATATTCCAAGTTCATATTTAATGTATGAAAAAGATTGGTCAATGAGCATTCTCTACCTGTATAACGAATAAGAACTAACAAAATGACAGTAAATTGTGGTTGATAAACACAAATAGAAAAGCACAAATCACAATGTCCAACAAATTTAAAGACTGAATTTTTCTACCGGAAAGGAATGTTTGTTACTTTTTAATAACTTTATTATTTCAAAAAGAATTTCTCAAAGTTTTTTTAAATTTTGAGACTAAGATATTTTCATGTGAAGATAGACCTTAATTAATTTCTAAAGAAGAGAAAGAAAAGTTTAAGGAAATGATAGATGAATCCGAACATTTACCTATTATTTTTAAATGATATACCTTTTTATTTAAATTTTTTTTAATATGTCAATTATTGCATGTTGTGCATTCTAGAAATCTTCAAATTTTTTTATATTCTGAGGTGGGGAGAAATTTTTTAAACAAAAAGATAAAAAGTATTTGGAAAAGTTATCATTTGAATGAGAATAAAAATTAGCAGCTTTTGTTGATGGGGATACTGAGACAAACAGTAGAGTATTATGAAAGATAGCTTCAAAATTAAGCTTATATTCTTACAAGAAATTCAGTTAAAAATAGAATATCATGTCAAATATTAGCAAACAAGCATATTCAGATAAACTTACCTCTTCCGAGTGAATGAAAGTGATTTTTTTTTTTTTTTGGAATCTAATAAAAAGAAAAAAAGAAATTACTTTTTTCATTTGGCCAAAGTGGTGACAGTTTCATTTAAATTTCACAACCTTAGGCTCTGATATTCTAAGAGTAACTGTGGTTAGCTCTAAAGGTTCATGGAGGTTGGGGGGGGGGGGGTTGCAAAAAAAAAGAAAAGAAAAAGTGAATGGAGAGTTGACCGCAGTTACTCTTAGAATATAAGAGCTGAAGGTTGTGGAACTTAAATGAAGCTGCCATCACTTTATCTGACTGAAAGAAAGTGAATTTTTTTATACATAAAAAAAAAAAAAAAAAAAAAAAAAATATCACTTTTGCTCACTCAGAAGAGGTAAGTTTGTTATCTGAACTTGCCTGTTTGATAACATTTGATATAACATAGCATTTATTTATTTCCCTTTTGTTTTCAGCTTTAATCCTATACTGAACCAGTTGGGGACTTTCTGACTTTTACTAAGTGAAAACTTAGTAAATTTCTTTTTTTATATATATATATATATATATTTTAATTTGGAGATAGACTGTCACCTGGTTTACACTCCTCCCAGGTATAGAGGCTCATCTGTTGTTCCCAGTTGTTTGTCCTCTTCCTGACCTCAGTTTTGGCGCTCCTGCAATTTTTCTGTTATATGTGATGTCAGTGGCAATGTACAGCAAAAAAGATGGTAATCATAGCAGGTGCTGAAATATCACCTTGCTTTAAACCATTATCCATTGGAAAAGGCTCTGACATTAATAGTATAGTTAATATCTCTTCATATTGCCAAGCATTTCTCAATATATTTTACCAAACTAATAGACATCCCAATATGCCTAAAATGATCTACAGGGCACTTCTGTTAATGACATCAAGGGTCTTGGTTAATCAACAAACACTTGATACAGAGGAACATGATGTTCTGTACACTTCCCTTGCTACTGGTGAGATGAAAATATCAAGTCCCTAGTGCCCTGTCCAGAAAGAACAGAACCATTTCATCATAACCACTGACTTAGTTGCAGTTTCTGCTCTTTTGTATTTATGTAAAGAAGACAATCTTTAACCATCCAGCTTTGACTACTGAAAGAAACTGAAGATGAAATGAAATGCCCACTTGGTAAATTTCACTTGACTCAGTAGAAACCTTCACAATTGAAGATGGACTACAAAAAAGGCAAAAGAACTCTGAAGGAGTCAACAGCCAGCTAACTAGAGGTGGTGTCTCGATAAATCACCATGGAGAAGGCCATGGGATACCACTCCACTATCATTCCCGAGTATAATCACAGCATTACAAAATATACACATAAAACCCAATGGTGTGAAGGAGGTTACTTCCAAAGAAAGTAAGTCTTCAACCAGTAAGGATTGACATGGGTAACAGGTGTTACCTGACTGTCATCCAGCAACTGTAAGCACCAAGGGCGTAAAGGGGACATGTTTTTCTGAAATTTGTCCCTTGCTTGGAAAGGGAACAACATGAGCAACAGGAAATGAGCAGATTGAACATCAAGATTCTAGGAATATGCAAGACTAGATGACTAAACAATAGCGACTTCAGCAGTGACAACCACAGAATCATTTATGCAGGAGGTAAAAATAATGAGAAGGGAGTCGTATTAATACTGAATGAAGAAATGCATTCTGGAATACTGCCAGTTATTCGAAAGAGTTCTCCTGGTCAAACTGAAAGGGAGACCCTTCAACATAGCAATTATAGTAGTCTATGCACTAACAACGCAAAACACTGAGGTAGAAATAGAATTTTTCTACTCCACTCTTGACAATGCCAAGGCTCAGTGTTAAACTGAGAAATTAAAAGAAATTAGAATCATCATGGGAGACTTGAATGCCAAAGTAGGCAAGGAAAAGGAAGAGGAGACAACTGGCAACTTTGGATTATGAATCCACAATGACCAAGGTGAAAAATGGGTTCAATGGTGTAAGGCGAATGACCAGATGATAACACCTGGTTTCAAGAACACCCAAGATGCCTATAGACATGGAGAAGCCTGGGAGGTGACACGAAAAACCAAATTGATTATATAACCATAAACAAAAGATTTAGAAATGCAATAGTTCAATGCAAAACCTATCCAAGTGCCAACTGTGGAAGCAAACTTCCAGTTATCTGCAAACTAAGGGTGAAACTTCAGAGATAAAGAAGCCTAGAGCCACACCCAGACTGCAATACAACTCACTTCTGAATGACCTCAACCCGCAGAAAAAAAATACACTGAGAGTGTGAGGAACAAATACAAAAAACAAATGGAAAATGGAAATTCGAAATGGGATGCACTTAAAGAAGTGAGGGTGACATCAGCAAATAACATTATCCCAAAGGAAATCAGACGCAGAAGAAAAAACGAGTTAGATGATCAAAGAGATTCTTGACATGATGCAAAGGAGACAGAAAACTATGCCAAGACATGGAACTGAATACAAGAAACTACGAAAAGAAATAAGGACCAAGTTCAGACAGGCTAAAGAGGAATGGCTCAACAACATATGTGCTGAAGTAGAGAGCTTGAGCAAGATTAATAAAGGAGAAATGCATAAAGAAATAAGGGAACTGACTGGACAAAGAACATGCTCCTCAACAGGATGTATAAAATCCAAAGAATGGAATAATCATATTAGAGAAAGAGAAAATACTCCAGTGATGGGAAGAATATATAAAAGATCTCTTCCACAATAAGAGTGACCAACCGATAGTAAACAAAGATGCTGACGGACTGGAAATACTAAAATCTGAAGTGAAAGCTGCAATGGCCAAACTGAATAGGAACAAAGCAGCTGGACCAGGCGGCATTGTAATAGAGATACTGACAGCCTTAGAAGATTTTGGTATAGAGAAAATTATGGAAATAGGAAATAAAATCTATAACAGTGGTGTAATACCTAGATGACCTAAGCAGACCAATTTTCATAGCACTGCCTAAGAAACCAGGTGCAATTGAATGTGAATTCCATTTAACAATCAGTTTGATGAGCCACATAATGAAACTCATTGTTCGAATCCTGGTGAATAGAGTGTGAAGCAAAATCAGGCTGGAGATAGGAAAAAACAGTGTGGTTTCATCAAGGACACTGGAACAAGGAATGCGGTATTTAAGCTTAGGATGCTATCAGAAAGGGCAATACAAAGGAAAAAGGAAGTTTTCTTGTGTTTTGTAGTCTGTGTACAATGAGACTATTCTGAGGACCCTAGAAGTTGTGCTAGTATTTGTCATTGATGGTCACAATCTGAACATAAGATATGCAGATGATACAGTGCTGATAGCTGACATGGAAAGAAAACTATAAGACCTACTAAAAAAAGGTAGATGAAGGAAGTAGAAAGAAAGCACTACAAATAAACTACAAGAAAACCGAATGTATGGTCATCAGTAAACTGAGGAGCCCCAAATGCCAATTAAAGGTTGGAGATACTAGAATCAAGCAGGTACAAAAATTTAAATACCTGGAAAGTATTATAACAGAAGATGGAAAGTACAACACAGAAATCCAAAGGCGAATTCGCATTGCGAAGGAAGCATTCCAGAAGTTGAGTAAAGTATTAAGAAACAGGACAATTTCGCTAGAAACAAAGAAGAGAGTACTGGATTGCTATGTGATGTCAGTTCTTCAATATGGTAGTGAATGTTTGACAATATCATCAAAGATGAAGGAAAAACTTGAAGCAACTGAAATGTGGTTCAACAGAAGGATGCTGTGGATATCATGGATCGAGCATGTGAGTAATGATGAGGTCTTGGAAAGGATGGAAACAAAAAGGAAATTAAAATTGAGCATCAGGAAGAGACAGCTGAAGTTCCTGGGACATGCAATTAGGAAGGAGGGCCTGAGCAGGTGGATGGGGTAACAGGAGAAAGCGTGCCAAGAGCCACCACTATAGGGAGATGTGGAAGGCCATGATCGCCTACGTACTGAAGGGACATGGCACATAGAAAAAGAATCATTTGAACACCACCTATTTTTACACTATGTTGTCAATCATTAATTAGTACTTAAATTGAGACAGTTTGAGTGCTCAACAAATTTTCACTTGGAAGTCGTAGAAATACTTTCATTAAAAATCTCGATATTCCATTTCTGACAGCCAAACAATTTATCTCCCTTCCATTGATGAAGAGGTCTCCTTGAAAAGAAATACACTACTTACAGTGTTTCAGTAAAAACATTTTTGTCAAAATGATTAAAGACCATACAACATTTTTCTACTTGAAAATTACAATGTATTTTAAATATGTATTTTCATCAGGTGCAAAAAGCATGGTATTACTTTTTGGTCGAAGTCATTTTTTAAACTTAGTTAATTTAATTATCATTAGTTATTTAAATGTAAGAGACAATGGAGAAAACAGAACTGTATTAGTTGCCAATGTGTTTCATTCAATGAAATTAATTTATTATTAGTTACTTAGTTTTTAATAAATTCATTTAGTTTTTTTTGCCTTGAAAAAATTCACATTGGATGAAACATGTTGGCAACTAATACAGTTTTTTCTCATATTGTCTCTTACATTGTCTTTTCTACAGGTTTACTGAGAGATTTTTCAAATATCATTAATTTTTTTTAATTATCTGTGTCTGTACAATAAAGCATTAAATCTTTCACTTAAAAGTGTATTTATTCATCTCTTATTGTGACAAGGAAAAATATCAGCAACAATGTCGCAAAAACTGACTCGGTTAAGTGCCATACGTGAAACACGCTTGGGCGATCATGTCTCGAAAGAGACATGACTGACTGGGCAGAAGATTATCCCGCAGTAGGTTGGCATTGCTTTCTGCGATAGACCGATTGCCGGCCAAGGCTACAGAACCCAATCCGTCCTGTTATTTAACCCATAACTGGAGGGAAGAGACGGATTAATACCATTCCCAAGGGTATTTGCGCGTAAGTGAATGCAATAAATTCAACTGGAATTCGAACTCGGCTCCCCGATTTCTCGTTTCGAGCCGATATCCACTGGAGCACAAGACAAAAAGAGCAAACAAAAAATTGGGACGATGTAGGTAAAAATAACACTAAAAAAAATTTTTTTTAAAATTTGTCCCAGATTAAAAAAAAACAAAAAAAACGAAAACAAAAACGAAAAAACACACATTGAAGAATAGTTTTTTTAGTTTGAAAGGCTTTTAAATAAATGCAAAAAAATTTTTTAACATTTGAATTTGATGTTTTTGTTATGAACATCAAATGGAAATGAAGCTGATTTTTTAAGCTCCGCTTAGATGTGGCACAAGGCCGAAAGTATGGGGTACCCAAATGAAGTAGCTGAGAGTTTATCATTTGAAAATACTTTTAAATTAACAATACACTAATGAAGAAAGGAAATTATTTGTAAAACAAACTTTTTGTAACAAGATGTACACTGTACAGGAAAACTAAACCAACAAAAAGATTGCTAAAATTAATTTTTTTTGAGATTTTTAAACCCTAACGACTTGTTCAAGTCATTCCCACTGGGGGCCTTATTTTTGTGACTAAAAGAAAAGTAAATACGGACAAATCTAGATAAGTTATATAACTCCAAAAATTTGACTATCTAACCATATTTAGAAAAAAATGGTGCACTTAGTTTTAACAAGCTTTTGAGTGGATGAATTGAAATGAAAAGCGTTGGTAGATCTTTTACTCTTAATAAAAAGTGAAAAAACAAAAAAAATCTTGAAATGACACATTCAAGAGTTCGCACAGGGCTTGTCAAAAAAAACAAAGTTTTAGAAAAATAATAAATAATATAGTAGAAGTTGTAAAAATAGTCAAGTGAGGTAAAACTTTTTGTATCGTTTTTTTTTTTTTATTTTAACCTAAACTCGAGTAAAATCAACATTGTTAACGTTAGCTGACGTTAAAATAATGAAAATTAATTCCAGTAACAGATGGGGTTAATTAGAATATAACTTATTTGAAAACTGATTTTGTTTTCAATGAGTCGAAGAGTGCGTGTTTTTAAAATGACCCTCCTCCTCTTTTTTTTCTTTTAATTTCTTTGTCATTGTTGGATTGATTTTAAATGCAAATGAACTGGCTCAGACTTTTAGATTTTTTTAAAGGTTTAAAATATTTTCCTTTGATAGTCTTTTTTTTTTTTTCGAAACTAACTTTTTTTTTTTATCACACCTCATAAAGCTTCATTTAACTTAGGTCGCATAATTCCAAGCACACACAAATAAGAAATGGAAAGGAAAACACTCCCTTCTTGCTTACATTGAATTCCAGGGGACAAGTAACTACAGACAGACAGATCATTTGTCCAGATGACAAAAATAAATCATTATAAAATCATTAAATGTTATCGGAAAAGGTTGTGACCGAAGGAGACAAAATTTGCACTAATAAAGATTTCAAAGTGGCCGTAAATTTGTGAAGATAAAATAAAAATTAAGATATGCTTATAAAACAGAAATTACCAAACCCTAAAAATACAAAAACGTGTTTTGATTGTAAAACTTTCGTGTGACAGGCAAGCCATTTAAAAACACTGTAAAAACAGTTTCGTTGTAGTGAAAGTGAAGTAAATGATTTAATTTGAATTTTTAAATGGTAACTCAATATTTCAATAAAAACAAGACAAGACATGACGAAACCAAAATTTAAGTCAATCATGACCCCATTTCATTTAAAAAAGAAAAAAAATCCACATCATAAATGTCACATCAACATGTTATTTATGCAGGAATTGAAAATTATACAAACCATAAGTCTTTTTATTTGTGGCTGGATTATTAAAAGACTGGAATGATATAATTCCTTCTTCATCATCCATCATTACTCGTGGATAAACTTCTGTTTTTCACTACTTTGGATTTTCATATTCCATACTCCGATGCCGTCCATGTGTAACTTTCTTTCTCTCCTTTTGATCCCCCCCTCCGCAGTGTTTATTGGCAGCTTACTTTTTTTTAATGCACCGTATTATCCCTCTACTGAGCTACATCAACCCTGGACGGATAGTGAGGAAAGCGGATTATATCATTACAATTAAAGAGTTTAAAATGATATTTACATGTCTGTTGTTGATGAAGAAGTACCACCACTGCTTTACTCCACCCGACCCAGACCTCTTCCAGCATCGACAGACATGTGGTTGGATGTACTGCAAAATACCCCCACCCCTTTCAGAAATACCTAACATTTAAACAAGCAGAAAGTCTAACAGATTTTATACTCAGAACTAGTGATCGATTAGTATTTAACTTCTTTTTTCAACTTGCAAGTGGTTGTATATATCTTTAAGACGCACCTGTTACCAACTCGTAACACTTACTTAAAATATTTGATTTGAATTTATACCAACAGGAGTAAAAGAATCATGGTATGCTGACCTGTCATAAACTGTTTTCAACTAGTCCGTAAATATGTCATTAAAAATTCATTTTTTTTTTTTTTTAATAATCATATTTCCTCAAGCAAGGCATTTTATTGCCACTGTTTTGCAGAGGGTTACATAGGAGGAAAGTTATGAGAAAGAGTGACAGGTTATAGGGGGTGTCAGGAAGTGGGTAAGAGAAGGATGATTGTGGCCATAAAGTGAGGAATCAATTTATATATTGATTGTAATATAAAATTGATCCCCCACTTAATATTTACATAATTTCTTGTCTGTTGATAAGATGTAGAAAACAAATCAGTCAGTCAATGAAATACTGATTAGCCACACATGCATGTCTTAGATTTATTTACGTTCTCTGGAATATAAATGTATAGAATTTTTTTTTTTTTATAATCATATCACCCCAAGCAAGGCATTTTATTGCCACTGTTTTGCAGAGGGTTACATAGGAGGAAAGTTACAAGAAAGTTTGACAGGTTATAGGGGATGTCAGGAAGTGGGTAGAAGAAGGATGAGAATACTGATGAGAGTGGAGTGGGCGGAGAAAGGAGCACGAGAGAGGATGCAGGTTAGTGAGATAGGAGACGATTATTGACTTTACATTTAAATTCTTGGGGATTGTAGCTGTCGGGGGAAGCAAGTAAGCGGAAGGGATACAATAAATAAAAAAAATAGGGACATTTTCTTTTCAAGAAAAAAAGGACTATTACTTACCTGTTGTATCATTAACATTCCTAATATTCAAATTTTATTAAATTATTATTATTTTATGTACTGTGTCCCTTCAGGACGTGGGCGACCATGGCTCTGCCCATCCTTTGTTGCCGAATGTTTGACTTTTTCTATATTTTCACACTCATTGGTCTGCTATATGCCCTGTGAGTGTCATTCTCCAGACCTTGTTTCTTCATTACACATCCCAGAAATTTAGTTAAACTTTTGAAATGTTTAAATGAGAAGAAAAAAAAATCTCACTGTTTATACATTTAAAATTTATTTACTGTTTTCTTCTACATTGTAATAGATAAAGAATTACCTTTTAGTCCCATGATAAATTAGTAATCAGTAAAGAAACATAAAAAAAAAAAAAAAGACTAAAAAACAAAACACAAAGTGTTTAAGAATTCATTGTGTAGACTAAATCTTTTATGATAACAAAAAAGTCACTCCCTGATAGGCAGTTTGGTTTTTAATCTTTACCTATTATTTTTTTTTATAATTGTTTCACCTCAAGCAAATCATTACTGCCACTGGTGGGCAGGGGGTCACATAAGAGAAGAGTGAAGAAAAAGAGAAACAGGTCACAGCGGGTGTTGTAGAATGAGTAAGAGAAGGATGAATATTAAATATTTAAAGAGAATTAACATGTCTGAATCAAAAACAGGTGCTAATTTGACATTTTGTAAAATCAAATTAAAAAAATGTTATTACTATAATCAATCATTGCAAAGAAGTTAATTGAACTGAATACGGAATATTAAGATTCTAACATCGACATCTACAGTGGTCATTCTACTGGTTAATATTTTCAACTAAGAAAGATATTTTAATGAGGAGCTTTTATCAAAATTATCTTTGTATAATAAGGTTAGCTTTAAAATAAACATTTGTATGACTTTTCAGTCATGAAATTTATCACTGTCAATAGATGGTACAATACTGAACTTGTCAACCAAATGATAGCTACCTACAATAATGAATAGGAACATAATTTACTTAGATAATAGTTTTTATACATTCTTTAGTTTTTTTATGAATATAGAAATATTTAAATTTATCAAATGAATCTTTCCTTTAGAACCTGTTGAATATTATAAAGCAAATGGAAATAAAATGAAACTAATACTTAGAAACAGAGAAAGACAAGCATCGGAGATGTGCTTCTACAGAAGGATAATGAGAATATCAAGACAAAGCATGTAAACAATAAGGAAATTTTAAGAAAAATGAAACGAAAAAAGATGCTTAGAATCAGAAAAGAGAGAGCTGAAATTTTGGGACGCATTATCAAGAAGTGGAAACTTAGAAAATTTGACACTCATAGGGATATATTGAAGGCAAAAGGTACATGGAGAAGTGGTGAGCCAGATGGCAGAATGGAGAGTGGGAGGGATAATAAAAAGAAACATCAGTAAGAGCTACAAACGATAGGAAGTTGTTGAGAGCCATGATTGGCCACGTTCTGAAGGAACATGACATGTAATCAGATACTGTTCTTATTTTTATGAAAATTACCATTATGCTAGAATCTTTATATATATATATATATATATATATATATATATATATATATATTGTAATTTTGTTATAACAATAGTTTATAAAAGCATAATATCAGTACACAAAAATTTTCATGTTTCAGAACAAAACTGTTCCGCTTCAGGTGATATGTTAAAATATATGGTGAAAATGATTTATTTTGAGTATCGAGCACTCTTTATAAAAATAAATGCTTGTACAGTGGGTTTTTAATCTATATGTTCTTTCACTTTTTTGCAAATATATAAATATATATATATATATATATATATATATATATATATATATATGTCATACACAGACAGATCTGTTTCGCTGTATCACAGCTCATCAGTATGGTTAGACTGATTGCTTTTAACCCAAGATTGAAACCCAACCGAATTGGCGTCAGTCAGCAATTCTACCTCTGGGCTATGGGCGTTCGGTAGAAGAAGGTAGACTTTTTAGCATGTATATTGTCATTATACCCACCCAATAGCCATAGTGCTCTAATCCATTACTGAATGAGCAATGCGTACACTATATATATATATATATATATATAGTGATTTACTAAACAAAGCTTAGATGTGGTAGTTCGTCTGACAAGAAAAGATTGCTAACAATGTCAAAGTGCATACTGAATTTTTTTAGGAGGTCAAATATATTAAAATGGCAAAAAAAAAAAAAAAAAGTCAACCCAACACAGTAAAAAAGAGGTCAACTCAAAATGATAAGAGTCAACTCACATATCCATTTAAAAGCTCTAAAAAGACTGCAACACAATAAAAAGCAATAACCACCTGTAGACACTAAAGCATACTAAAAAGAGGTCAACACAATAAAAAGCAATTAACTATTTGCATAATCACTCACACACAAAAATATTAAATTACACCAAGCTTCATATAAATAAAAAAATCAAGAAACAGTACCAAAAAAACAAAAGCCCTGAAGAGTGAAACAGAACAATAATGCCTTCATAAAATTTTGAAGTCAGCATAACTGCTCAGTTAACTTCTTCACATTAATTCTATCTCTATATCGAGCAACGTTATGACAAAATACTTGCTTGCTAAAAATGCCTTTCTGCTAGTAAAGCACTGAAAAACAGCAATCCTGGCCCTAAACATCATCACAATTAACACTGTGTGTGTGTAAGAGAATCTTATCTCCTGTTGCTAAACTACAAGTATAAATTTCAACTTAAGATAAAACTATTTTTTAACAAGTAATACTTGGTGTTATACAACTCGGAGATCAAAAGCACTTGTCCTAACTCAAGGTGGGACATGCTTAATTTTTTATTGGAAGTTATTTTTAAAAAAAATTATTTTAAAACAAGGTTATGAGAATAAGGATTTTTTTTATCTGTATTTCTTATCTATAATTCAACAATATTTTTTTAATATTTAGTTTTTATTAGTTTCAATTTTTTTTGTGGTTGGCCACTAATATTTGAATATGCCTGTTTAATAGAGCAGCTAATCAATTCCTATTGCAGATACCTGCTCAGATACATTTGTGCTTTTTCAACACCCACAGAGTCCACTTGTAGTTTATACTGCAACTATGTAGAGCAGACCTTAGTTACAGTTTCTGGGAGAGAGTGTATGTTATCTAGTGTGATCAACAGTCTGAACAAGTCCAGCACTCAAACCTTCAATCATGATGACTTGTGACTTCATACTAGTGCAACCATCAATAGCACCCAAATAGTTTCCTTCTGCCTAGTTTCACTTACAAAGTTTGGGTCAACCTAATCATTTACAGGCACTTTCCAAAGAAGGTACTGACCACTGGGATCTTCTCAGGATGATAGCATCACAAAGTCACCTACCTGATAGACAGACCATGATGAGATTCAAACATGGGTCTTCTCATTGGAACGCGGGCATTCTGACCACTTTGTCACAAGCTGATATTCTTTTTTAATAGTTTGCTATTTAAAGGAAGAAAAACCTACATTTTTCATAAAGATTAAAATCATGTGTCCCGTAATCCATTAGGGTCATAGGAGTACCACATGTACTGTAGCCGCAGTTTGTTTAGAGATCATCAACTTTTGGCAGGTTATTTAAAGCAAGAAAATATTTTCAGATTGTAAGAATTTTCTTCAAATAATGCTTTACTGATACCTGTCCTACTAATTAACCCACAGTGTTGGAGAGGCGGGGAGAAAAAGGAGGTAGATTCATATCTTTCTCAAGAGTATTTGTGCATAAGTGAATATAATGAAGATGATCACAATTGGAACTTCTTCTATATACCCCCTCCTCCACTCAATATACAATGTAAGCACCCCAACAGAACTTTCTTTTGGTTAATTATAGCTTATAGTCTATGCCCATAATATTCATCTTTACACTTCTATCTTCCAATAGATAAGCAGTGTAGCCACCATTGCACTTCTATCTTCCAATAGATAAGCAGTGTAGCCACCATTGCACTTCTATCTTCCAATAGATAAGCAGTGTAGCCACCATTGCACTTCTATCTTCCAATAGATAAGCAGTGTAGCCACCATTGCACTTCTATCTTCCAATAGATAAGCATTGTAGTGATAACAAAAACAAAAAAACTTACTAAGAGCTACAAAGAACAGAAAATTGAGGAGAGCCATGATCACCAAGTAGAAGATTAAGATATAATACTATCACAAGTCATACAAACATATGAGAGTAGTACAAACATCTGCTGTGGCAGTGAATATGTCAGGTGGGTTTTGTTCCTCTTCCAGACTGGTGAACATTTCACTTTGTTACCGTCTTATAGTTGCTTTGCCTTGCATTACCTCATTTCATCTTATTTACCCTGTTCTTTTACTTCTCACTATTTTTTTTATCTATATTATTTGAACTGTCATCTTGATTACCATATTCACAACATTTTAGCTGTTGTACACTTTGTCTTCAAGCGATTGGAATTTTGAACTGAACCCTTCATTTCAATCACCGAGATAGCTTGTTCTCATTTCATGAGTCATGCTACTTCTAGATATCTGAGTTATTTGCATTTAACTAAAATCTGTAATTTTGTTTTTGTTCACCACTGCTGTAGCAAGGTATTGAATTCACAACTCTTTGGGTCAAATCACTGGATTCAACCAATGTTTTTATCCACTGGGCCATTTGTCCTTGAGGAATCATGTAAAGAATTTCAGAGTGTACAATAACCAAAATGTCGTGAATATGGCAACCAAGATGAAGACAACAGTCTGAATAATGTAAATAATTACAATACCACATCTCAAAAATATAAACAAATTATTATTTACTTTGTTACTGACTTGCATTGTTTTATTTTATTTGCCCTGTTCTTTTTCTATTATTAGTTATTTAAAATTTTGTCAATTCTGCTTCGTCATACTCTTTTCTTTAACACGTATTGTAAAAGAAACAGCAGTTGTATAATTCCCTAATACCATGCATTGTACGCAGTGGCGAATGTGGAATTCTGGAAAGGGGGGGCACTTAGGGTCTGAGATTTTTTGGAAGAGAATACGGGCAAACTGCATCTGCACACTACACCACTGTTGTATACATTTGTTAGAAATGTTACCTCACTAAATTAAATGGAATAACTTTTCATTCATAGTAGTGGAGTTCTAATCTATTCTTGCCCGCTTTTTCACTCTCAAGCTGATGGAACACAAGAGAGGTTCATTTCAAAACAAAATCAAAGGATTAATAATAACATCAATACATTGTGGCAAAAGAAAAGTGCTGAAGATCAAATCTTATAAAAATCAGAGACTGATCAGTTTCATAAATCTTTGAAGCTTAAGTGTGTGTGTGTGTGGGGGGAGGGGGTGCAACTGAGGGGCCAAGCCCAAATTGCCCCCCCCCTTGAATTGCCATTGATTATACGACAAAGAGTTAAAAAGAAGGTGAAGAAAAACCATGTTATGTGAGTGGTGATGCATGCATAGTATTAAATGTAAAAAGGCCCAGTTTTATCATATAAAACAAAAGGGGGATATCAGAGAAGATTTGACTGTGCTTAATACGTTAGTGAAACACGCTTGGGCGATCATGTCTCTTTCGAGACATGACTGACTGGGCAGAAGACTATCCCGCAGTAGGTTGCCATTGCTTTCTGCGGTAGACTGGTTGCCGACCAAGGCTATAGAACCCAATCTGTTCTGTTATTTAACCCATAACTGGAGGGAAGAGACGGATTAATACCTTTCCCAAGGGTATTTGCGTGTAAGTGAATGCAAGGAAATACAACTGGAATTCGAACTCGGCTCTCCGATTTCTCGTTCCGAGCCAATATCCACTGCATCACAGCACATATCTTAATACGTACTGAAATTAAATTTATTCATACTTTGAATACTGTTACCATATCTGGTCAGGTGCTCCTGCTATTTATCTTGAGGTTCTTAAAAAGTTCAAAGAAGAATCTGAATCCTGACTTGGCATCTTGATTTCAGTCACTTTCTCTGATATGCCATGGCTTCTGTCTTTTTAGAAATATTTTCATGGCAACTGTTCTGATGAGCTTCATTATCCCACCTGATGTCTCATCCGCATGAATTTAAGCATGTTTAAATTCATATGGACAAGACGATTTTAAGCGTGGCATTTAGGTCCCACCCTTTTACCATTGAAATAGTTAAATGTAGCTATCACTTCTACTTGAACAGCTTCTTTTCTCACATTTCCTACCTGTGGAACTCCCTTCCATTTACTTGCGTCCCTGATAGCTACAATCTACAAATATGTAAATAATGCAACATCAATTGCCATCTTTTATCTTCTTGAATCTCATTTTTCCCTCACCTGTGCACTAGTGGCAGTCCTGCCTTGCTTGTGGTGAAATGATTTAGAAAAAAAATGTAGAGAAAGAACTAATTAGTTTTGAGAAATTAGAGTTCTTAAGGAAATAAATGCAAATATTAACTTGTAGATAATGTAGTATAACTAGGGCTTATATTTCCATTTAACCTTTAACCTCACTGCATCAAACTAAGTATGGCCCTGTAATGACCTGCTACACTCACTAACATTTTTCTTTTAATTAGTTCATCCCATCCCAAGCAAGGAGATAATGTCAGTAAAACACAAGGCTACTAGGAGTGAAAAAGAACAGCCAGTTAAGTGCCATATGTGATCCATGCTTTTGGGCGATCATGTCTCTTTAGAGATATGACTGACTGGGCAGAAGATTATCTCGCAGTAGTTTGCCATTGTTTTTTGAGGTAGACTTGTTGCCAGCCAAGGCTATAGAACCTAATCTGTTCTACTATTTAACCCATAACTGGAGGGAAGAGACTGATTAATATCTTTCCCAAAGGTATTTGTGCATAAATGAATGCAAGGAATTCAACTGAAATTCAAAATTGACTCCCCGATTCATCGTTCCGAGTCAATATCCACTGCGCCACAATGCACATCACTGAAATAGAACAAAAAAATTTAAATGGAAATGGAAATCTTAAACAGGAAACAAGGGATAGACCTCTACTCCTGTTCAAAAGATGGTGGAGGTATGTTAACTAAATGATAGGGGAACATATCTATTTCTATTGAAGGAAAACTAAATATTAAATAAAATTTCAGAGTTTAGACATAGATGTTAGAAGTATAGAGTTGAAGCATGCTTAAATTCATGTGGATAGGGCGTCAAGATAGTTTAGTCTATCGCCCGGTTCACACTCCACCCATGTCTTTTGAACAGGTGAAGAGGCTCATCCTTTGTTCCTGTTTAGGATGTGGTTTCCAGCTTTCTTTTTTCCAATCTTCTTACTCCTTTCTTTTTTTTTTTCTCAATTGAAGTAGATAGACTAAACTATCACCCAGTTCACACTCCATCCACGTCTAATGTACAGGTGAAGAGGCTCATCCCTTGTTCCCTGTTTAGGATGTGGTTTCCGGCTTTCTTTTTTCCAATCTTCTTACTCTTAAGTAGCCCCCTGCGCATCAGTGGCGTTACCACCTTGCTTGGGGTGATATGATTAAAAAAATCAGGATAAAAAAAAAAAAAAAAAAAAATCAGGATAAAAAAAAAAAATCAGGATAAAAAAAAAAAAAAAAAAGACACACCAGAGCAGTTGCCATGGAAATATTTGTAATCATTTGCCAATTATATTATCAACCTTAACCAAGCACATGGCAATTCAAAGAATTTTCTCTCAATAATCCAAAAATGTTTAGTATTTCAAATGATCTCTTTTCATCTACCTTTGAATGTATGTAATCACATATCCCTTCTGTGAGCAACAACTATTTTACCTTTGTTTTAAATATTTTTGAATGTTATTGTGTCAGATTATTTAAACTATTGTATGAACATTTCCTCTTTATGACAATTCATTAAAATTATGGAATGAAAAAATTCTGATTTATTTTCATGAAATGAGCTACTGAAACAACTTCAAGCATGTAAATTTGTGAATAAATTCCTTATCTCGTTTTGTTAAAATTACTCATGCGTTTCCTCGTCATTATCAAATAGTATCCATTAATCTTCTTGCCGTTGGTAATTCAACTGATCGTTTTAACCCCTAAGCCCCACATCACCATAAAACTACTTTCTTTTTCCTTTTACAAAAAAACAATATACAAATATATTTTTGTTCTCTTTTTCAACTGTTTAATCTAAATGAAGTTATTAAATGACAAAATGAGAATGTATTCATTCCTCTTTCTGTCCTTGTTCTTATGTTAAATTTGGAAGGTAAGAAAAAAAAACATTGTTGCTTTTAATCATATGGGGTATTACATTGCGTATCTGCAAAAAGTAAATTAAAAATTACTATTTTTATATGTAAGGGTAGGTTTTGAAAACTATCATAATGCATTTAATAAAATAAAGGAAGGTAAAGAAGGTGTTGGGTATTACCTATCTATTATTCATTAATATTTCGAGATCAAAATCTCATCTTCAGAATGGTAGGAGAGCTTAAATAATAATAATAATAATAATAATAATAATAATAATAATACACAATGCTTCAAGCAAATTACTAAACTATTTTTATATTTTTCTTAACATCTTTTATTATAACTTAACAGAGTTGCCAGCTTTTATTCAAATCTGTTTTAGTGATGTTCTCTATGAAATGCCTCTGATTTATTTCCAGCAAAATAATTGTATAATGAACAGAAAATGTTAAATCATAATGGAGGTAAATTATAATACATCATGTTCAACAGTTATTGCGTCGTGGTCACCACTATAATAGGAGAGAGAGCTTGGAGAAAAAGAGTATTCTCCCACTTACATTCCTCCCATTAAGGGCATTATTATATCTGTATTTCATGGATAGAACAGAATTACTGAAAGGAAAAGGAATGACAAACATGTTTTGTTCTCAGAGTAACTTTCATACCACTAAGACACACACACACATCTCCAATGCAAAAGAAAAAATTGTGTGTGTGTGTATATATATATATATATATATATATATATATAGCATGCAGAATGTAAGGAGAAACAAAATGAAAAGATTTTATATATAATATGGATATTCCTCTGTGTTTCTGGAGAAGCCATGTTTAAGACTCCAGATTCAAATGGGCTGAATTCATCTGACCCAGGTGAGGATATAGTCCATGATGGGGAAACAATGAGTCTTAGGTTTTTCCAAATTGAGGACTGTGAGTTGGAGTATCTTTTTTATATCTGGGGAAGATATATTCCCAAAAAGAAATGACACCATGGATTTGTAAGATGCTGGGAAGGCAGATTTAACCTCTGCCTAGGCTCTTTAGCCCAGGCTAAAAAAAGCAACCACTTAGTTTGAATTGAATAACTGGCCACTCTTGTCACTGTATGAAGTGATGTCACTAAGTGGCTATTATGTGACTTATCGCCACCAAAGGGTGATAATCGCCTCCTGCATCCGTACAACCATTTTAGAAATATTACTGATCATTTTTACAACAGACCTTTTTGTTTTTTATGCAATTGCTCATCTTAGTTTTTTTTTTAAAAGATTTAATTTTGTTTTATTTGGTAATGATATTTGCCATTCAAGTCAGTTAAGTGCTATATATAATACATGCTTTGGCAATCATGTCTTGAAAAAGATATGACTAAATGGCAGATTTTCCTGCAGAAGGTTGCCCTTACTTTATGCAGTAGACTGATTGCTAATCAAGGCTATAGAATCCATCTTCCCTGCTATTTAACCCATAGCTGGAGGAGAAAAAGAGATGAATTAATGCCTTTCCTAAGGGCATTTGCACATAAGTGAATGCAATGAATTCAACTAGAATCAAACTCAGCTCTCATTCCAAGCCGATACCCACTGCACCACCCACACACATATTCAAAAGGTGATTTTCTAAGCATAGCTTAGATAAGGCATCAGGCCTAAAGTATGTGGCACCCAATGGGGATTGAACTCACTTCTCAGTCGTAAATGTGCTGGCGAAACAAACTTGCTAACGATTACCATTTCCAATATTTAAGTAGCAAAATCTCCAAACTTTCTAATGCAAGATTCATATTGGCTTAAATCTGTTCATCAAATTCTTGGCATAAATTGCCTTAAAGTGAATCATAACGTTTAAAATTCAACTCACTTGAGTCAGAGTTTTCTGTCTATTCTTCAAATGGCATCTAATTTGTCTAATGTCAGAGTAATTAAAAAAGAAAAAAAATGAGGAAAAAAGAAAAAAGGAAAAAGAAAAAGAAAAGAAAAAATATCCAAAAGTTAAATTTGGACAACAAGAATTTGTTAATTTTGTGTTAATTTATTTAAATCTGATAGCCGCTATAAACGCCTTTAACATGTCAACGGTACTTAAGTGACATTTCCTTTGACTTATTTAAAAACCTTATTTGACAAATGCAGCATTGTGGTGCAATGGATATTGCTTTGGAATGAGAAATCAGAGCCAAGTCCAAATTCTAGTTGAATTCATTGCATTCACATGTGCAAATACCCTTGAGAAAAGTATTATCCATCTCTTCTCTCTCCAGCTATAGGTTAAATAGCAGGACAGATTGGGTCCTTTAGCCTTGGTTGGCAACCAGTCCACCACAGAAAGAAATGTCAACATACAGTAGGAGAATCTTCTGCCCAGTCAGTCATGGATTGAAAGACATGATCACCCAATCGTGTATCATGTATGGTACTTAGACTGACTGAGAGACATGAAGGTTGATACTATTCTCTATGACAAACTTGTAGAAGCAATTCAGTTTCACTATTAAGCCATACCTTTGTCAATATTTCAGATGATATAGCACATACACTACCAGCCATAATTATTAGGCCACACCAGTGTTTTAAAAAAATGATGTATTTCATACTATTTTTATTATTTATTGTCAAGTAAATAATTGTAAATGAAAATAGAATGGTTCTTTTGTTAATACTGCACAATAACATGTGCATCAAATGAATTTATAAACATTTAATAATTACTTATATTGCAGTTTCATCAATGAAAGAATGAAGAAAATTTAGAGTGATTCAGACAAGTTCATCTTTGCTTCCTTGCCTTGTAAAATTTTGCAAAGTAATAATAACAAAAGAACCATTCTATTTTCAATTGTCAATAAATACTAAAAATAGTATGAAATACATAATTTCTTTTAAAAAACTGGGGTGGCCTAATAATTATAGCTGGTAGTGCATATATAGGTAAACTATTTGGAGCATGAAAATTATTACATGGATTCTGATGCAAATAAAAAGCCTTTCAATGCCAGTTTTGTTTCAGGATAATATTCAGTTGTCATGACAAGTATATAAATTAATATTTAAGCAAAGCTAAACTTTAATATAGTAGAAATAGAATTATTAATATATTTTTGTCTATTTTATAGTAAGTCAGCTGTTATAGTTTTGACTAACTTTACTTTTTGTATTTGTTGATATAAATAAGTTTTCATTTAGTGGCTCTGATTAACAATGCCAATAAGACTAAAATGTGGAAGTAGAAATTGCAAAATGATCATAAGTTTTGTTTACGTCTTTGGTTCTATTTGTGAGCATTTGGTCGTATAAAGTACCTTATACAAGAATGAGACATGCAGAAATGAATAACAGCTTGGAATAGGATTCTGGGAGATGAGCTGTCAGGATCATTACATTCACTTAGATGTAAATACTCATGTGAAAAGTATGAGTCCATCTCCTTCCCCCAGTTGTGGATTAAATAATAGGATATGTATCAGGAAAAATAATTGTTATTCTCAAAAAATTATTAATGTGGTATTCACGTGTAAAGAAAAAAACCCAGTAATTTAAAAATATGTTTTGGCTGTAAATAAGCTAAAATAGGTTGATAAGTTGTAAAAAAAAATAATATGGCTCAACTAATCAATTCCTTAAGAAATGCAGTAACAGGAATATACTTACATATTAATAATGATCACAAATCAGTCAGTCAGTTAAGTGCCATACGTGATACACACTTGGGCGATCATGTCTTGAAAGAGACATGACTGACTGGACAGAAGATTATCCCGCAGTAGGTTGCCATTGCTTTCTGCGGTAGACTGGTTGCCGACCAAGGCTATAGAACCCAATCTGTCCTGCTATTTAACCCATAACTAGAAGGAAGAGATGGATTAATACTTTTCCCAAGGGTATTTGTGCGTAAGTGAATACAATGGATTCAACTGGAATTTGAACTCGGCTCCCCGGTTTCTCGTTCCGAGCCGATATCCACTGTACCACAACGCATATCCTAAAATTTTTCAACTACAGCCAATTGCAAATTATCTGTGCTTGAAAAATCCTAAAAGCAAACTAATTTGTTAGAATAAAATAAAATATTCAAATTTGTGAAGTTTTTATTTTTCATCATCATTATCATCATTTATTTAGTGAGTGCATTTTGCTATGGTCACTACTCTCCTCCATCTTACAATTGCAGTTCATTGTGACATTCGAGTCAAAGTAGAGTAATGGCTTTCCTACAGGGCAGCAGGTGGCTTGAGTACAGAATTTTCTTTTCTTAGACTGGTTGCCAACCAAGGCTAAAGAGTTCAGTCTGCCCGCTATTTACCCATAGCTGGAAGGAAGAGATAGATTCATACATTTTCCAAGCATAAAAGTGAATGCTTTACATTATACTGTGCCTTTTATATCTATGTTATTAAAAATAATTATTGCTAATATCCAATGAAATTGGACTTAATTGTAATATTACAAACAAAAAAAACAACAAAAAAAACAACAAAAAAAAAAACAAACAAACAAGCAAACAAGCAAACAAACCCTGTAGGTCCTAAATCAGCAGGCAAACAAAATGATTCATAATAAAAGTACATAAGCCATTAGACTAGATCAGCACTTAAAATATTTCCTCTCTGTTAAGTAGGTCTTTTCTTTATCAAACCTAACATTCTCTATTCAGTACATGAACAAATTGTAATTCTTTTATCTGTTTTATTTTTCTTATGCTAAATACAAGTTCGTCATATGAAATTTGCCTGCGTGTCCATTTTAGATATTCAGGAAAACGTCCAAAGCAAAACTGAGCTGATAGGTACAATCACCAGCCAAACCTCCTCCTTTCATGGTAGGGGTTCATATGATATCAGTAAAGGCATTAAATTACTGTTATAGTTAATTCATGGGTTTTTAGACATTCTTCAAAAACAGCTCAAATATTTAGATAGAGAAGAGAAGATAAAATAATTTGTTATATTTTTCAATTTATTTTTTTTAAATAATTAGGGAGAATAGCATTTGCTTTAATTTCAGTGAAGTTGAAGTCGTGCTCTTCATATTTTTCATTAGTTTTTGCAGATAGCTTATAAATTGAGCTAAATTTATAAATATGTGTTGGTTGGTAAGTTATAAGGACACTAATGTACACATGCTGTTAAATATGATGGCAACTGAAAAAGTTTTAATAGTGGGATGCAGTTCAATAAATCTTGAAACAATGAACTGAAATCCAATTAAGTGGAGATAAAGAATTCACAACTAAAATAGAGGCCAATAAACCATTTAAATAATCTATTACCTTTACATTTTTTAGATTTTCAATGATATCTATGAATTATTGATTAATCTTGGTATTATATAAATTTTCACTTAACATCTTTTCAGGTTAAAAATTTTATGTTTAATGTAACTGTGAAATGAAAATAGCTATCAGAAGAAAAAGATTACAAACAGAACAATCAAGCCTATTTCAAGACCAAGTCGAAGCAAGGCAATCACTTAATAGACAAAGTTATCTGAGTGCTTCACATGAAAAGCTTGATCAAGTAAGACTGCAATCTAAGAAACAAAAGTAAAGAAACTAATTAAACAGTTCATTTTGCTTGGGAAGTAATTTTGTCTAAATGCAGATAAATATTTGTATAGACTATTAAAAGAGCTAAGGAAAGTATGTGGGGGGATGTGCAGGATGTGCGTTGTGGTGCATTGGATATTGGCTCAGAACAAGAAATCGGGGAGCCAAGTTCAAATTCCAGCTGAATTCATTGCATTCACTTACGCACAAATACCCTTGGGAAAGGTATTAATCCGTCTATTCCTTCCAGTTATGGGTTAAATAACAGAACAGATTGGGTTCTATATAGCCTTGGTTGGCAACCAGTCTACCGCAGAAAGCAATGGCAACCTACTGTGGGATAATCTTCTGCCCAGTCAGTCATATCTCTTTCGAGACATGATTGCCCAAGCATGTATCACGTATGGCACTTAAGTGACTGAAGGAAAGTGATCACTCATAAATTTACTAAAGTTGATTTCCACCCTCACTACAGATGGGACATGAAATATATATATATACACACATTGATAATTATGATATAGTTTGATTCACTTAATACAAGGTCATTAATAGTTAAAAAATGGACATAACAGAAAAAAAAATGTAACTTTTACATTAAAAATCAAATGATTTACATAAGAATATAGTTATTTAAGGTAATTTAGTTCTGCAGGAAATGTATGATAGATTTGTACCTTCTTTATGCAAAAAAAAAAAAAAAAAAAAAAAAAAATCACTATATTGAAAATTTAAATAAATTTTGAAAAAACATAATAATATTATGGACATGTGGTTGAATTGTTAGAACGTTCACTTTCTGACCATGAAGCAAGTGTTCAAATTTCACCATGGTCAATTTGTCAGGAAGGTGACTTCTTGACATTATCAATCTAGAGGAGGTGATCCCTATCTACAGTACTTTTGGAAAGTGCCTGAAAATCATACCACAGTTTGACCCAAGCCTTCTGAGGGAAATTGGGTAGACAGAAGATAGTCGCCAAAAGTCATTGTGACTGAGGGTTTGATCATGCTAGCCTTGCTCAGACTGTTGATCTTGTTGGATAATATGCTCTCTCCCAAAAACTGTAACTAAAGTCTACTAAACAGTTGCAGTATAAACCACAAGTGGATTCTGTGGGTCTTGAATAATGACAAAATGTATCTGAGCTGACATATGCAACAGGGATTGATTAGTTGCCCTAATAGGCAAGCATCCTCTGATACGAGTGGTAAGCCGTTATTATTATTATTATTATTATTATATATCTCAATGCTTTTAATTTTGATAAAACTCTACTGATAGAATTATGAACAAAAAATTTATTTAAAAAAAGATAGACAAATAAAGCAAAATAAAACTTGTTAAATATCATTAATAAATAAAAAGCTAAATTATTATGTAAACACAAATATAAACATGACAAGAAATGATAATGAAGGGTTTTAAGATGGTATTGATAATGTCTGTCCTTCAATATGTCAGTGAATGCTGGAGAATCTCATCAAAGATGAAGGAAAGACTTGAAGCAATGAAAATGTGATTCTACAGAAGGATGCTAAGGATACCATGGACAGAACATGTAAGCAATGAGGAGGTTTTGGAGAGGATGGCCACAAAAAGATACTTCACATCAGCTGAAGTTTTTTGGACATGTAATGAGGAAGGTGTGTTGCGGTGCAATGGATATTGGCTCGGAATGAGAAAGCGGAGAGCCATGCTTGAATTCCACTTGAATTTGTTGCATTCAATTATGTATAAATACCCTTGAGTAAGGTATTAATTCCTCTATCTATGGGTCAAATAACAAGACATACTGGGTTCTACAGACTTGGTTGGCAACCACTCTACCAGAGAAAGTAATGACAACCCATTGTAAGAAAATTTTCTGTCCAGTCAGTCATGTCTCTTTTGAGACATAATTGCCCAAGCGTGTATAATGTATGGCACTTAACTGACTGACTGAATGAGGAAGAGGGGCTTAGAGAACCTGATGCTCAAGGGACAGATAGAGGGAAGGAGAGACAAAGGAAAGGAATACTTGATGGATTTGAGCAGATGGATGGTGGAGCGGGGATTGAATGGGATAACAGAAGAAGGGGTATTAAGAACAACAACGGATAGGGAGATGTGGAGGGCCATGATCATCTATGTCTTGAAGGGACATGGTACATAGAAGATTAGTAATATTAGCAGTTTTCATATAAAGATGGTTGTAAGTTTAAACCATTCACTGCTAAGTAAGATTAAGTTTGTGCAAATTTTCATAAAGGAAATTTACATAGTAAAAATTAAGATATATAAAAAAGAAATTTAATTTCTTTGATTAAAACTAAATATTTTTGAAATAATTGTTGGCATTTAATGCTCTCTATTATAATAAAGACTTGTGGGTGTATATATATATATATATATATATATATATATATATATATTATGCTCTCATTACAATTGAGCACTCTAGAGAAGAAAATTTTAAAAAGTTTCCACTTCTACGACAGACGCTTGACTCTTCAGTGACTGGTGTGTGTATACACTGCTTATATACAACATGCTAAAATTTGCCTTCTCTCATTCCATGTGCCTATGGCTTAGTGGGTAGCAATTCTGACTGACACCAAATCGGTTGAGTTTCAATCCCGGCCAGAAGCAAGTGGATGTGTCTAGCCACACTGATGAACTTTGATACAGTGAAACAGGTTTGTATGTGGATGACTGATGACTAATATATATATATATATATATATATATATATATATTTATTTCCCTCTTGTCATGCTCATGGAGAGAGAGACATTATCGAGGCAGCAATGGGTCAGTTCATTCCCTTTACTACCAGTTATTAAACTTTACTGTCATAAAAGCTCTTGCTGCATGCTTGCTCTTTAACAGTGCCCTATTTTATTTTTTTGCAAAAAAAATGTCAAAAACTAGTGAAGACTAATATATATATATATATATATATATATATTAACCTCCTGTCATGCTTGTGGGTGGGAAGTGTTGATTATTTTGTTTTATGTCTTAATGTAAGATATGCAATATCATGTACCTCAATATATATGTTGCCATCATTTTAGACGGCATATTGATATTAATATCTTTGTCATTTTTTATGGCAGGGATCAATTCATATTAGTATAAAAGACAGAAATAAAAATAAAACTAAAATTCAAGTTTATATTGACAGTAACCAGATTGTTATTTCAAGTAGATTTTAGGTATTTTAAAATTGGATCAAATAAAATTGGTCAACAAAAACTAGTAAATATCCTCTTGAGGGGGTTTATCTTTTCTCCTAATAAAAGAAATAAATCTATATATATATAATGCTAAACCAAACATTAATTCAGAAGATTTACTTTTAAATAGATGAACAGATGCATTAAATCTGGACAAGCATCATATTGTGCCATGAAAAAGCTGAAAGCTTTCCAGGGTTTATTTATAAACATCAATTTGCAATTAAGAGATCAGATAGCAAAAAAAAAAAAAAAAAAAAAAAAAAAAAAAAAAGCTCAAATTTTTACAGTATTTTTTTTTTTTTTTAAATCATACGGCTTTCAAAATATAGTCAGAAAT
Source organism: Ascarosepion bandense (assembly GCA_037127315.1). Taxonomy (NCBI): domain Eukaryota; kingdom Metazoa; phylum Mollusca; class Cephalopoda; order Sepiida; family Sepiidae; genus Ascarosepion; species Ascarosepion bandense. Next base: position 4,147,609 of record JBBBDQ010000946.1, on the reverse strand, counting down.
TATAATATATCTCTGAAAATGTTCCATTTAACCAACAAGGTGCATGTTTATTATATACAAATGGGGCCATGCTGTCAAAAATGATGGCAAAATATTTATATTGATATGCTGTCTAAAATGACAGTAACAAATATATTAAAGTGCTTATTATTGAGTATCTTACATTTTTAAAAAATTGTAGCCCCTAAGAGTGAATACAGGGATATATATATATATATATATATATGAATTTTTATTTGTTCAACATAATTATTTTTTTTAATGGATGGTAAACAAATAAAAATTCAAATTGTCAGCCAATGCCAGTTTCGTAAATTTCTGTATAATTTCGTTTATATATATATATATATATATATATATATATATTACACACACAAATACACAACATTTATTTATATATATATATATATATATATATTACACACACAAATACACAACGATCTTTATTATAAGAGAGGATATATATATATATATATATATATATATATATATTTCTTCACTACTTGATGACATAATTATTGCAAAAATAAAATAAGGCACAGTTAAAGAGCAAACACGCGGCAAGAAGAGCTTTCATAACTGATAGTAAAGAGAATGCACTGAGGCAAGGCTGCCTCATTATTGTTTCTCTCATGAAGAGTTGACACCATCTCACTATTGTCTCCCTCTCTCTATGAGCGCGATAGGAGGGAGGGAGGTGTGTGTGTGTGTGTGTGTGTGTGTGTGTGTGTGCATACAGAATACACATCTTTATTATAATAGAGTGATTATTACTACTGCATTTTTTAGATCAAATTTATAAAAGAAACTATTCAATATTTATATTTTTTTCTTTACTGATTTGTTTATAATTTATCAACCCTTTGCAGGTTATTTAAAGCCAGAAAATATTTTATACCATAAAATTTTTTTAGATAATGATTTTTACTGATACATGTTCTTCCATAGCTTGGGAAAGAGGCTGATTCATGCCTTTTACCAAGGGTATTTGCACATAAGTGAATATAAAAAAAAACCTGACTGCAATTTGAACTTGGCTCTCTGATTTCCAATTCCAAGCCATTATTTGTTATGTCACCTGTCCATCCAAGCTTACAGTACTGGTATTCCCAAGCAGTCACCTACTTAGGTAATAAACAGGCCCAATTTTGCTTAAATTTGGCAAAAAATCTTATGTTACAATAGAAGTCAGTCAGTTAAGTGATATACGTGAAACATGCTTGGGCGATCATGTCTCAAAAGAGACATGACTGACTGGGCAGAAGATTATCCTGCAGTAGGTTGCCATTGTTTTCTGCAGTAGACTAGCTGCCAGCCAAGGCTATAGAACCCAATCTGTCTTGTTATTTAACCCGTAACTGGAAGAAAGAAACGGATTAATACCTTTCCCAAGGGTATTTGTGTGTAAGTGAATGCAATGAATTTAACTTGAATTCGAACTCGGCTCCCCGATTTCTAATTTCAAGCTGATATACACTGTACCATAACGTACATCCTTACATCCTTTTGAGACATGATCACCAAAGCATGTATCACGTATGGCACTTGACTAACTACTAGACAGTTCTAATAACTAGTCATGGTTGAAATATGAGAAACAAAAAATTATAAACTTTGAACAGTTTCTTACTAAGTTTTATGTGGATGTGTAATTGCTTATATTCAAAATGGCAAGATAGAGTATAAAATTCCACCTTGTTTGACAAATTTGTTATTTTTTTTTTAAAATTATTGCTACCTAAGGGAGATTGGATGTGTGCATGAATTTTCAAATCATTTTCATTAAATTATGGAATCATTTTATTCTTTTTTTTTTTTTTAATCATATCACCCCAAGCAAGGGTGCAGGGGGCTACATAAGAGTGAAAAGGTTAGAAAAGAGAAAGCCGGAAACCACATCCTAAACAGGAAACAAGGGATGAGCCTCTTAACCTATTGTCTCCAAACTTAAAAAACAAAAAAAAAAAAAAAACAAAAAAAAAAGAAAAACAGAAATGTGAAATACAAATATCTATATAGATAACGGCCTTTAAATCAAAATTATTTAAAATTTCAATTATTAAAGAGAAAATGACGAAAATTCTACAATAAAATCAAACAGCATAAATAACATCAACAAAATTGGAATTTGGGGAAATTATTTTCCTTCATCTACGTAAATGATTCAAAAAGAAGAAAACGTTGCGGAGGTGAACCAGGGATTTTACAATTACGTGATCCGCCCATTTTTAGTGATTAACATAATTTCTAGCCTTGTGAAATCTCCTTAAAAGGGGAAAAAGAATCCATTATTCTCCAGGGTTGGTGGTGAGATATACAGGTCACTAAGCTATGAATATTAGATAAGAACTAACACAATTTACAAAGTTATTAAGCAGAAGTTTTTTTTTTTTACATTCTTGGGCCCAACCCACTTCCAAAAATTTGGCGAAACAAGATTTTTGGGAAGATATACTTAGCCTGTCCAATAACTTTTCATGATTCCCTTATATGATTTCAATTAGTTGAAATAATTTTAAGCAAAAAATAACTATTTTCCAACTTCATGCTCATGAATTAACTGCATTCAAACACATTTATCTAGGTGAATTTTTATTACTGAATAATTGTCTGTTTCTGCCTGTAAATATTCCATATAGTTTTTCTCTCTCTCCCTATATATATATATATATATATATATATATATATATTACATACACACACAGAAAAATCTCTATTAATGTGCTAAAACATTCTTCAGTTAACTGAAATAACTGAAAATTGATTTTTTTTATAGTTACCATTAATTAGGAATTTTTGAAAATTTCAAAATGGGTAAGAATTTTGTTTTTGATTAGTGCATATCTTTTAATGTACCCAATTAACTGCACTAAGAGGTGTGTGTGTGTGTGTATATATATATATATATACATACAAGGAGGTTCCAAGTCAATGATAAAACAAAAGCCTTTACATTTGTAAAAAGCTTGTTAAAAGTTAAACAGACTTATCATATACAAATACAGCTTTCTTATCTATAAAAAGCCATTTTCACTTTTCAGTTTCTTTAATAAGTAGCTATTAAACACCAGTATTAAATGAGACAATAACATCAAAATAAAAAGTGACAAACAAGAACAAGGGATAAATTAACATATAACCTAATTAATGAACAGTAATAAACAAAGTACAAAAATACAATTGGTTAAAATTCTATGAGAAATGGAGTGATAAGAATTGTGAATAATAAAAAGATACAATGTTTAAATATAAAAGTATACAAAATTACTTATAAATTTTGTTACTAATGAATAATTAAACTATATTATATATTGAAATAATATTATCTTCAATTCTTTAAATGAAATTAAAAACTTGGATAAGGTATGAATCCACTTCTTAACCCACAGCAATGAGTTAAATAGTAAGACTTGTATCAGAAAATCACTATTATATCCCAAAATATTGTTACAATACAAAAATACTAGCAGGCTTGAAATAAACTGCAAAAGGTTGATAAACCATAAAAAGAAATCAAATAATCTAAATGAGATCAAAGTATGAAAAAAAAAAAACAAAAAAAAAAAAAACAAATTGTATGTGTGTGTATGTGTGTGAGAATAAAGACAAGAGGAAAACTTATCTTAGCTAACACATTTCATCCTGACAGACTTTATCAATGTAAATGTAAGAATTTTATTTTGCAACAATTATTTATAAACAAAAGTAAAAACAATAGTTATTCAAAACTTAAGAGAGGCTCATAAACATTCAACAGGTTAACAGAAAAGCCTTGTTAAATTATGGAGGATATTAAGTGGTGTAATTTAATTACTAATAAATGAAAGTGAGTAAATGATATTTTCTAGTTTTTTTCCTTGATAAAAAGTCTGTCGGAAGATGAAATGTGTGTGCTGTTTTCCTTTTGTCTTTATTCATATTGTCCTTTCACAGCTATATTGTACTTATGTCTGAAATTTTATATATATAAATAAAATTTCCAACATTTTTTTGTCCGGAAGCAAATCACATAAGCAAAGGAATTTTAAAAATTGAACAGTTTAGAAATATTTAATATATTAATTTTACAACTTTCTTGGGGCAGATGTATTTGAAAATTTTTAAAAATTTGCCTTGTAGTTGCATTACATGAAATAGTTATGATGTATTTTAAAGCAATCTATAAATTGTGAAAAGAATATTTTCATATATCACATAAAATGCAAAGAAATAGATGTAAGAAATATGTATGAAAATGCATTAAAGTTAAGAGAAAATAAAATTTCAAGACCTGAAATTTCTTATTCTAAAGAAAGGAATTGCTCATCTTACATGACCATTATTGCTGCCATATTGTTGGTGTTTATTCACCAGGTAAGTTTTTCTTTTTCTTTTACAAAACAATATAAAAACTTATTTTTTATATATTATTAAGATAATTAACTGAAAGCCATAGACATTAGAAAAGAACTGAAGGGCATTAAAAACGAAAAATTATGGAAAAAAGAACGAAAAATTATGGAAAAAAGAACGAAAAATTATGGAAAAAAGAACGAAAAATTATGGAAAAAAGAACGAAAAATTATGGAAAAAAGAACGAAAAATTATGGAAAAAAGAACGAAAAATTATGGAAAAAAGAACGAAAAATTATGGAAAAAAGAACGAAAAATTAAAAATAATGAGAGTGTAGGAAAAGAGGTAAAGAGAAATACACAATTAATGAAGGGAGAAGTAAAAAGAAAGATAGATAGACAGAAAGAGCAAAAAAAAAAAAAGAAACGATTGTAGACAAATGTTGCTCACCTGAATCCAAATCTTCATATTTCTCCACCAGGGTGTGATACATATCAACAAGTGTCATCATTTAACTTGTGTGATGTGGTCAGCTTTAAGCTGACCAAAGTAATCACAAAATGTTTCACCAGCCAATTTAAGGAAGTACAATCTTATTTATTCTATAGAATACACTAGTTTTGATCACAGTCTGCAAGAACTAGGTGTGACGCTAAATGGAATGAATATTTTGGGATAGTAAAGATAAATAACAAATGTTAATAGAATAACATACGAAAAAAATATCTATCCCATTGGCAGCAGAGATTAAAAAAGAAAAAATAGGCAAGAAAAGAAATAATATTAAAAAGAAAAAAAAAATGAAAAATCAAGTTAATAAAAAGGAAAGGAAAAAGAAAAGAATAAAGGAAAAAAGTTTCTAGACAGCTGTTCGATTATTTAAAGACACTGAAGAATTTTCAAACTTATATTTTGTTGAAAAGGAAAACAATATTTTCTTTTGAGAAGTGCCACTATAACCATAGATTAATTAGAATAATAAAGAATGGTAATTCACTGCCAATCCATTCTAGGATGCAAGGGAAAAAGCCAGAGATGTGTTCTGTACTTCCTCTGTGACAGCTGTTATGTTGGGTGATGATGCTGCTGCTGCTGCCATCAGTACTGATGCTGTTGTTGTCACTGCTTTAATCGACATCAGTAGTGTCATGGTATTTGCTGGCTTCAACTGTGCAGCGACTTGTATTTGAGTGAAGGGAGCAGAGGAAGTGAAAGAAAGTTGTGTTCTTGTCACCAAGACGACGACACAACGCTTGATGCTTGTTTCTTCATTTCTGACTAAACACAAAAGAACAACTTCTTAAGCAATTGGATGCTGACACTGCTTCTGTCGTGGATAGAATGAACAAATCCAAAAAGTTCTAAAAAGGATGAGGAAGAAAGTTTGGAATGAGATAAAATATTATAAAGAATACAGAAAAGATGAAGGAAAGATGCGAGAGGGGTAAAGATGGTTTTTTTTCACTTGTTGATGTCAAATGCACACTTATTTTGAAGTGGGGGGACATAGCAAGTTGGTATTTTTTTGTCAAACACACATTGCATTGTGTAGAAAGTGTTCTGTGTAATGAGGGTGGTGGTGGTGGTGTGGGTGCTTGTTACACTCCGACAATGCTCCAAAATGTTCAGAATGACAGTTGTGGTAATGGTAGTCTGTCATTGGCAGAAGTGTGGAAGGTGTTGTTGGATAGCATCAAAGTTACCAACAAGTCAATGGCAAGTGAATGACATGCAGATCAGCAATTACTTCTGCAATCGATTCTAAAAGACAGATTTCTCTCCTACAAATCCCGGCCCATTGAAGCCATTGAAAGTTGTCTGTTCAAGCAGGAAATAATTCTGCTGACTGTCATTGTAGCACAGAGAAGGGGGAAGGTGAGCAAGTCTGGACGATTTTAGAGAAAACGGAAAGAAGAAAATGAAAAAAGAAAGTGAAATAAAGAAGTCAGGGACAAAGGAGAGACTGTCAAGTTGTAAAGATAAATGACACAAAAGTGGAGAAAAGTAAGAGAGTGAGAGAATAGGAAGGAAAAATAAAACAATTGAGACAGGATCATAAAGCAAATTAGATAGTAAGACAGAGGTTGGGATATGAGAAAAAGTAGGAAGACAGCAGGAAGAGAGAGGGAGGTTCAGATAGAAAGCACACAGAGAGAGAGAGGGTGTCAGATGTCAAAGAGAGAGAGGAGAGAGTCAAACAGAATGAAAAAATTCAAACAAAATGAGGAGAGAATCAAATGCAGAGAAGACGGGAGGAGAGAATCAAATGGAGAAGACGGAGGGAGAGTCAAATGCAGAGAAGACGGGAGGGAGAGAGTCAAATGCAGAGAAGACGGGAGGGAGAGAGTCAAATGCAGAGAAGACGGGAGGAGAGAGTCACACGTGCAGAAGACGGGAGGAGAGAGTCAAATGCAGAAGACGGGAGGAAGAGCCAAATGCAGAGAAGACGGGAGGAGAGAGCCAAATGCAGAGAAGACGGAGGAGAGAGCCAAATGCAGAGAAGACGGGAGGAGAGAGCCAAATGCAGAGAAGACGGGAGGAGAGAGCCAAATGCAGAAGACGGGAGGAGAGAGCCAAATGCAGAGAAGACGAGAGGAGAGAGCCAAATGCAGAGAAGACGAGAGGAGAGAGGCAAATGCAGAAGGCCGAGAGAGAGCCAAATGTAGAGGAGAGAGCCAAATGGGGAAGCCAAATGCAGAGGGAGAGAGCCAAATGCAGAGGAGAGAGCCAAATGCAGAGGAAGCGGGAGGAGAGAGTCAAATGCAGAGGGAAGCGGGAGGAGAGAGTCAAATGCAGAGGAGACGGGAGGAGAGAGTCAAATGCAGAGAGGAGACGGGAGGAGAGAGTCAAATGCAGAGGAGACGGAGGAGAGAGCCAAATGCAGAGAAGACGAGAGGAGAGAGCCCCAAATGCAGAGAGAGAGGAGAGAGTCAGGGAAATGCAGAGGAGAGTCAAATGCAGAGGAGAGAGTCAAATGCAGAGGAGAGAGTCAAATGCAGAGGAGAGAGTCAAATGCAGAGGAGAGTCAAATGCAGAGAAGACGGGAGGAGAGAGTCAAATGCAGAGAAGAAGGAGAGAGTCAAATGCAGAGAAGAAAGAGAGAGAGAGAGTCAAATGCAGAGAAGAAGAGAGGAGAGAGTCTCAAATGCAGAGAAAGAAGAGAGGAGAGAGTCAAATGCAGAGAAAGAGAGGAGAGAGTCAAATGCAGAAAGAGAGGAGAGAGTCAAATGCAGAGAAAGAGAGAGAGTCAAATGCAGAGAAGAAGAAGAGAGGAGAGAGTCAAATGCAGAGAAGAAGAGAGGAAGAGTCAAATGCAGAGGAGACGAGAGGAGAGAGCCAAATGCAGAGGGAGACGAGAGGAGAGAGCCAAATGCAGAAGACGAGAGGAGAAGAGTCAAATGCAGAGGAGAGAGTCAAATGCAGAGAAGAAGAGAGTCAAATGCAGAGAAGAAGAGAGTCAAATGCAGAGAAGAAGAGAGTCAAATGCAGAGAAGAAGAGAGTCAAATGCAGAGAAGAAGAGAGTCAAATGCAGAGAAGAAGAGAGTCAAATGCAGAGAAGAAGAGAGTCAAATGCAGAGAAGAAGAGAGTCAAATGCAGAGAAGAAAGAGGAGTCAAATGCAGAGAAGAAGAGTCAAATGCAGAGAAGAAGAGAGTCAAATGCAGAGAAAGAGAAGAGAGGAGAGAGTCAAATGCAGAGAAGAAGAGGAGAGAGAGTCAAATGCAGAGAAAGAGAGAGAGAGAGAGAGTCAAATGCAGAGAAAGAAGAGAGGAGAGAGTCAAATGCAGAGAAGAAGAGAGGGAGAGAGTCAAATGCAGAGAAGAAGAGAAGGGAGAGAGTCAAATGCAGAGAAGAAGAGAGGAGAGAGTCAAATGCAGAGAAGAAGAAGAGGAGAGTCAAATGCAGAGAAGAGAGGAGAGAGTCAAATGCAGAGAGAAGAAGAGGAGAGTCAAATGCCAGAAGAAGAGGGAGAGAGTCAAATGCAGAGAAGAAGAGAGGAGAGTCAAATGCAGAGAAGAAGAGGAGAAGTCAAATGCAGAAGAAAGAGGGAGAGAGTCAAATGCAGAGAAGAAGAGGAGAGAGTCAAATGCAGAGAAGAAGAGGAGAGAGTCAGAATGCAGAGAAAGAAGGAGAGAGTCAAATGCAGAGAAGAAGAGAGGAGAGAGCCTAACACAAAGAACAGAGGAGAGAGCCTCACACAAAGAACAGAGGAGAGAGCCTCACACAAAGAACAGAGGAGAGAGCCTCACACAAAGAACAGAGGAGAGAGCCACACAAAGAACAGAGGAGAGAGCCTCACACAAAGAACAGAGGAGAGAGCCTCACACAAAGAACAGAGGAGAGAGCCTCACACAAAGAACAGAGGAGAGAGCCTCACACAAAGAACAGAGGAGAGAGCCTCACACAAAGAACAGAGGAGAGAGCCTCACACAAAGAACAGAGGAGAGAGCCTAACACAAAGAACAGAGGAGAGAGCCTAACACAAAGAACAGAGGAGAGAGCCTAACACAAAGAACAGAGGAGAGAGCCTAACACAAAGAACAGAGGAGAGAGCCTAACACAAAGAACAGAGGAGAGAGCCTAACACAAAGAACAGAGGAGAGAGCCTAACACAAAGAACAGAGGAGAGAGCCTAACACAAAGAACAGAGGAGAGAGCCTAACACAAAGAACAGAGGAGAGAGCCTAACACAAAGAACAGAGGAGAGAGCCTCACACAAAGAACAGAGGAGAGAGCCTCACACAAAGAACAGAGGAGAGAGCCTCACACAAAGAACAGAGGAGAGAGCCTCACACAAAGAACAGAGGAGAGAGCCTAACACAAAGAACAGAGGAGAGAGCCTAACACAAAGAACAGAGGAGAGAGCCTAACACAAAGAACAGAGGAGAGAGCCTAACACAAAGAACAGAGGAGAGAGCCTAACACAAAGAACAGAGGAGAGAGCCTAACACAAAGAACAGAGGAGAGAGCCTAACACAAAGAACAGAGGAGAGAGTCAAATGTAAAGAAGAGAGGAGAAAAAGGAGAGCAAAAAGGAAAAAAAACTGAGTGATCAGAGAATAGAGGAGAAATAGAGTAGAATAAAACTAAGAATCAGACAGGGTAATAAAAAAAGAGTGGAGACAAAATGAGAAGGAAATAATAGAGAAAAAGATGACAAAATCTGTCATGAAAGTAAAATAAGGGTTATGGTTGATCAGAGGGGAAAAGTAATGGGAAAAGAAAGAATGAGCAAAGAAGAAAATTAACTAGGGAAAAATGTAGAGAAGGAAAGGGGAAAAAATTCTTCATGACAAAATATAAAGCAATAGAATTTCACATCAGGCCTACTGCTGCCAGCATCTCATTATTTATACTGTTGCAGATCCAGTCTCAATGCCACATTAGAATTCTTCTGACTCTTCAACCTTACTTTGATTTCTTAAGTGCAAAAGCTTGCCACTTGACCAATGAGACAAGTCAAGAAGTTCAGTCAGGCCAAAAAGATTAAGTGAAGCTAGGAAAAAAAAACAAAAACATGCATTCCTTAAATACAACATCCTGACACCTATACAATTCAGCACAACTTTAGAAAACAAATCATTAAAAGTTTTTTTGAGATCTCCAAAATCCCAAAGACTGGCTGACAAGAACAATGAGGAAAAGTATTTTGTGTGCCCACTTGATGGAAGAATTATCTCCATAAAAGGTAAGTGTTCTTAACTCTTTTAGAACACAAATTCTTAAAGTGAATCTAAATATGTTAAAGAACTTAAGTCCTTAAAAAGACAAGGCTGAAAACGTTATACAACAAACTGATAAATTTTAATCTAAATTTATTTAAATTCTGGAAGAACTTTTAATGAAGACTAAACGAGAATAGTTAGCTAAAAAAAGAAATAATTTTTTAGTTCCATATAATTTTTTTTTCAAGTAAAAGTGACTTTCCAAATTTTTCTGTTGAGAAACCAACCTTAAGTGCTTTTGATAAAAACTGTTTAAGATTTTTTCTAATAAAATAAATTTAGAAACTTAAAGTTTCGAGACATGATCGCTTACAGCGTGTATCATGTAAAGACACTTAACTGAATATTTAAAAAAATAATGAATGTGTGATTTTCTTTTTACAACTATATTCATTAGTTTAACATATTGCAATACCCAAAGTAGACCCTCATATTTTGGATACTATTAGATGTTTGCTTTAATTCATTTATAACTTAATACTAAGAATGACTGTGCACTATACTCTGACCACAATATCTGATTGGAATTAACAAAGCAATACTGAAAGAAACAGAATTTCTCTGCATCCTACATTTTATTTATTTTGACTAAAACTAAAAATTCTTTACATAGCATCATTTAATCAAGTGTATTTTGAGAATATCGAATAAAATCTATGTAGTATATTTTTGAAATGTTAGTTCATGTATAAGTTATTGATACAACATAAATTGAACAGGTGAAGAGGCTCATCCCTTGTTTCCTGTTTAGGATGCGGTTTCCGGTTTTCTCTTTTCCAATCTTTTCACTCTTTTCTTTTATTTTTTTTCAATTGGAGTAGATAGACTAAACTATCGCCCGGTTCACACTCCACCCACATCTATTGAACAGATGAAGAGGCTCATCCCTTGTTTCCTGTTTAGGATGCAATTTCCGGCTTTCTCTTTTCCATTCTTTTTACCCTTACGTAGCCCCCTGCGCATCAGTGGCGTTATTGCCTTGCTTGGGGTGATATGATTAAAAAAAAAATACAAATAAATTAGAATCATCTAAACAAGAATTTAGTCTAAAAACTCATTAAACAAAATTTTAGAATTTTATTTTTCCCTTGTAGTGCATATAATCAAATTTAATAATTTTTTTTAAGTTGTAACACATAAAAAGTAAATTAGGGAATAATTTTTTTTTAAGTTTTAAGAAAATGATTAATTTTCCACAGTTTATCAACCCTTTGCATGCCATTTAAAGCCAGAAAATAATTTAGATTGTAAGAATTGTTTTGTTTTTGAGATAATAATGGTTTAGAGATACAATCTCACTAATTAACCCATAGATGAGGAAAGAAGTGGTGGATTCATAACTTTCCCAAAGGCTCTCAATGAACTCAATGAGAATTGGAACTCAGCTCTCTGATTTTTTAGTTTTGAACATTATCTACTACACTACTCAAGCTTACAACTGCTGATAGTCTCAAGTGGTCACCCATCTAAACACTGACCAGGCTTGATGTTGCTTAACTTCAATGATTGTACAAGTGTTTCAATGTAATGTGGCCATAAGCCTTTTAAGAAACATGAGCAATTTGTAGTTTTATATACAATTTTGTGCATTATTAGAGCAACTTGCATTTCTATAGACAAGTGTGTGTGTGTGTTAATCTAGAACAGAAAATTGTTCGTGCCAAGAAAAAAATAATCTCATTTTTGCATCCCAAAAACGAGCATAAAATATTTAAGTTATTTAGAAATCAAATTCTAATGTACAGAATGCAAAAAGCTATTTAAACATATTTTTTATTAAAATTAAAGTTTGTTGCTTTTTTTAAAATAAAGAAATTAATATAAGCATAAGGTTATTTTTTTTTAAATTTCATTTTATGACTAATTATTTTCTGTATTGACAGTTTTATTAAACAAATAATAACTGAAAACTTTTCAATATTTATTTTTGAATACTTTTTATTGACTTACATTTCAGGTAGATGATTACAGATAGAGCAACATTTAATAAAAAAAAAAATAAGTCCATGCTGGAACAGTCTCACTTAAATGGAGAGAAAAATATCAATAAAGGTCACAGTAATTTTAGAAATTTACAGTAATTGGAGAACAAAAATTTGTTTAAAAAAAAACAAACAAACAAAAACATCTACATTTTGTCCAATTTTACCAAACTCTGAACAGAGATAAAATGGTTGAAATCTGAAATTATTTAGTCTGTATAGTAAAACTAATATTAATGTGAAAATACTGTTATTTGGAATGTTTTACAAATACTCTACCCCAAAACCCCTAAACTGTAATATTAGTTCTATTTGCAAGATTAGAAAATGTACTGAATAAATTTTTGAGTCAGCTCGAAGATTCTAATATCTAAAAATTTTTTTAAAAACAAATTTACAAATTATTGGTTAGTTTATGACAAAAAAGAAGCTGATTTTCATGAAAACTTTATATAATTGAAATACTTATTTCCGCAAATCTCATTAATTTCTTAGACAAACTATTTTTGTATCCAAGACAACTTTTATTATTTATGAATTAAAATTTATATAAAACTGACAAATGGAACATTAAAAAATATAATATATAAAATATATAATGCAGGTTAAGTATTGAAGTTTTCTGTTCATATCACTTTTTCAGGGATAATTTTAAATTTTTTTTTTAAATCTGAGAAACTGAAAAACATTTAATAAAATATCTATAACATGTAAAATTCTATTAAAAAATATATATGCCCTGTATGTATATATATATATATATATAGATAGATCATTTTTTTAATCATATCACCCCAAGCAAGGCGGTAATGCCACTGATGTGCAGTGGGCTATGTAAAAGTGAAAAGATTGGAAAAGAGAAAGCTGGAGACCACATCCTAAACAGGGAACAAGAGATGAGCCTGTTCACCTGTTCAATAGATGTGGGTGGAGTGTGAACCAGGCAATAGTTTAGTCTATCTACTCCAATTGAAAAAAAAAAAAAAAAGAAAAAGAAGAGTTAATATTGAACTAATCAAAAAGTCTGAAAGTGAAGCATAGGCCATTGACAAGGGGGTCACAATGCTTCTGCAACTTATCTTTTTTTTTTTACAGGTAGGAGTGTTAACCCTACACAAACTAGTTTATATTTTGAGCGAGTTTGAACCAAATCTGAGACAGATTAATACCTTTCCCAACTTTATTTGTGTACAAGTGAATGCAACGAATTCAACTGTGATTCGAACTTGGCTCTCCGATTTTCACCGCACCACAATACACATCCTAAAAAATTTATTCGGTTACTAAATAAAAAATTTTTTATTCTTGACAAATTTTATTGAATTACATATTTAATATTCTAGGTGAATTCGTTACATTCACTTACTCTTGGGAAAGGTATGAATCCATCTCTTCTCTCCTCAAACTATGGGTAAAATAGCATGGGTCCTATAGCCTTGGATGGCAAACATTCTAGGAGAAAGAAAACCGAATTCAAAACTGTCTGGAAAGGGTTGGGCTCTGTCAAGCTAGGTTTCCCAGGAAACACCATTGCTGCAACAGCTGCAGTTTATGTGGTGCCCATTTGACTTTACTGGGGTACAGAACTCGTTATTGTAATATTTAATATTTTATTTTCTCCCTTAGTAACTTCATAATTCCACCTTTTGCTGGATTTTTTTTTATCTTTCTGATTAAACAACTTTTTAAATGCCTTTTGAAGAATTGTGTAAAACCTTAAATATGACAAACCATTATCAGCAAATAAGTGAATAATATTTGTCTAGTCATCAAAGACATATGTGACCTCAAGTTATTCTGCTGGAATTTTAAGCCTTTTCACTTAACTAATCCTGGATATGCTATTTGATATGTCCCGGAAAGGGATATATATCTTATTCGAAGTAACTAATTGGTTTTGGCAAATGTAACCGGGTAGGATAATCTAGCAAGTAGCCGTAATGGACTGGTACTTGTATGCAGTAGGCTTAATCATAGACTCGTGCAATAGGTGTAGTCCTAGGCATTCTCACTTTAGTCTGTATTTATGGCGGACACCAGCCAATTATATTACTGTGAGGGGAAACCAAGGTGTATGCACATTCATTACATCTCTATTGTTTCTTTTAATAAACCTTATTTGGAAATAGTACTTGCTTGAGTTTTTGTGTTTGTATTATATTTAATGGCATATCAACCTCTCTGGGTTATTTAAAGCCAAAAAGGTGGGGTTTTAAAGTATTTTTTTAATGCTCGGTTACAGTGAGAAGGTAAATTTAGTCAGATTTTAATGAAAATTTATTTTATTTATTTTAGAAAACTGAAAATGTCCTCTAGTTCTGTATTAAAAAAGGTTTTGCTGAGAATTTTTTTCTTCAAAAATGTGTTATGGTAATATTTTTTTCTTAAAAAATGTATTGTTGGTAATATTTTTCCTTCAAATGTGTATATTTTACTATAAAAGTCTACTATGTATATATTTCTATAAAAGGGGATTTTTATACTTTCATAGTGTTTTGACCCCAGTTTGGTGAGGGTAACTATTTGCCCATAGCTGGGACCCTAACAAATACTATCACTCCAGGTCAGAGTGGACTTGGGAAAAGCAGCAATTAAGAGGTGGTTCCATGCTCCTCACAACCTCCCAATCAGAGGCCTTGCTACCACCTTGGGTCAGGGTGGACCTGAGAACAACAGCAATTAAGAGGTGGTTCCATGCTCCTCACAACCTCCCAATCAGAGGCCTTGCTACCACCTTGGGTCAGGGTGGACCTGAGAACAACAGCAATTAAGAGGTGGTTCCATGCCCCTCACAACCTCCCAATCAGAGGCCTTGCTGCTGGATGCAGTTTACTGCCATGCCCAGGACCACTTGTTTGAGTTAATCATTTGGCTTTCTTGGCAGGAGCATTTTTCAGCATCTAAATTTATAAACTACTTTTGATATGTTCAGTCATTTACAGTCAGTCAGTTAAGTGCCATACGTGATAGACGCTTTGAGCGATCATGTCTCGAAAGAGACTGACTGGGCAGAAGATTATCCTGCAGTAAGCTGCCATTGCTTTCTGCAGTAGATTGGTTGTCAGCCAAGGCCATAGAACCCAATCTGTGCTATTATTTAATCCATAACTGGAGGAAAGAGATGGATTAATACCTTTCCCAAGGGTATTTGTGCGTAAGTGAATGCAAGGGATTTGACTGGAATTCAAACTCGACACCCCATTCCAAGTCAATATCATTTGCACCACAACACACATCATTATCTTTTCCATAAACTGTATTTTATTTTACATTTGAGTGACACATTGAAAAAAGTTTTTTTGTCAACACTTATATTTTTTGTTATGTAATGTTCTTGACTAAATGTTCTTTGCATTTTGTAAGACAATTTCACAATTGACAAATTATAACCTTTTTCAGTATGTTAACATTTATTCCCTGTTGAAAAGTGAATGTGTATAGATAAATGCATAATCATATATTTGCAATCTCAGCATACCAAACATTTTAGAGTTTTCAAGGTTTTAAGAACAGGGCACATAAAAGAAAAATATCTTAAATTTTAATAAACTCAATTTTTTTTGCAAAATGGTGATGTGCACTGAAATTTTCATATTATTGTTGAAGTTATCATCAACATTTTTGTTGAGATTTACAGACTCAAAGTTTCATTCAATTTTGCAAACTGATTGATAAAATTTGAATAAGCTGATTTGTTTGAAAAAATATTTTGACAAAACCTTACTTTGCAGTTTAATGATTTCTTTAATTTAAATTTATAGAATTTCATGGAAAACAATATTTTTTTAAGAAAATTTTTTTTTCCCCTTTTTAACAGTGAAGAATAAATTCTTAGGATTTCTTACTCTTGAGCATGATATATACAACTGGCTGTGCATAAATATTTTTTTTGGGAGCCAAATTCCAACTTTTTGAAGCATTTAGTTTTGTGATTTGTTTAAAATTCTTTTAAAGGGATAGTAAACTGGAAGCCGGATTCTTGTATATAAAAACTTAAGATATGCAAAAAAAACAATATTGCTTTTTTAAAAATAAGTATTGGTTATTTTAATTATTAAATAGTTTTTAAAATAGTGGGAGTATTTTGTATGTTAAATAATAAAACTTAATTTTTATTAAAAGATTAAAATTTATATTAAGCTAGGCATCCTAATAAAACCAATTGTACTTTGTACTCACTTATCTGTTTGAATTTTTCCCCAAAAAATTTGATTTTGATCAAACAATGGATGGCTATTTTAGAGGATGTGATGGACAGACGAACAGAAATCCCAGAATTTTATATGTAGATATAAACTTATATTTTTATTCTTCGGTAATTGTTGTGCGGAAGAGGAAGGTAGCTAGAGAGAATTATGCAGACGCAGGAGCTGTTCGGGAATCATTAACTAATGGAAGTTTTCTGTTCTCTGTGTTCTGACTTCTCTTCAGCCAGAAACCGAAGACATATAACCCAAAATTCTTACGCATTTTTGCTTTTGGGTATTGTCACTTAATTGACGTCAATCCTATATTTGTTGGCTATTGCCTTTCAAGCCTTTGTTATTACACAACATTGTCACCACCCATGGTTGGAATATATTTGTCAGTTAAGATAATGTATCACAAAGTATAGTAATAATAACAATCCAAACACACACATACACACAGGGTTGCAAAATGAAGGGAATTCAACTGTTTTTCTTGGACTTTTTATTATGTATGTTAGTCTGTTTCAGTATCATTTCCATAAGCAAAGGTGAGATTGGGAAAAAACCGGGGCACAAATTGGCATTTTGGTAGTACTGAATGGCGGCGCTCTTGAGAGCTTTCCTTCTGAACAAATTGCTTACTCTTTTTATTAGTGTGGCTTATGGAACTGATACTGAAACAGACTAACATACATAATAAAAAGTCCAAGGAAAACTATTGAATTCCCTTCATTTTAACATTTTGTAATATTGCATTACACATGAAGGAGTACTAAAACTTAAATATTCTGTTAATCTTTTTGAATGATTTGTGAGCGTTTTTTATAGTTGCCAACACTGTTCGTTTATAGATATGTAATTTGGAATAGAGTTCATTTCATCTTTTTACCTTGATAAAGTCCATCACAGGATGAAACACATAGGTGAGTTAACTACAGTTTTCCTCTTGTCTTCTTTTTATTTAACCATCCTGTCCTTAATCTCAGATCATAACTGAGTTTATTTTTACATACACACACACATAACAGCAAAAGAGGGATGCAGAAAACAACTGCTGCCAATGTATGATACAATAAGAAAGTTCTCAATACAAAATTTACCAAGAAGAAAGTAGAGCAAAATATACTTGGTAAAAGAGCCAAGACACCACTCCTAATATGCACAAACAAAGTGTGGTTGTAAAACTGCTTCATAAACTATTCTTCAATGCAACCAATATAAATTCTCTAGAAATTTTCACTCTCATTACTGACTTCAGTATAGACAATGCTTGCCACAAAACATTCACCATCCAAAGGACAATTGCTCTTGTTCCTGGAGTTACATTTCTAAATTGCTAGTGCAATTGTAACTTAATTTTACAGTTTCTGTTGAACACCTTTGCCAGTTTGTTGTATATTTTAAAAGATTTTTCCAATCTTGGTTTTTAACTGCAGGTTGAATGTGGGGATTGAACCAGATCATGCTTCTACTCTTAAGTCTAATCTTAGCCTGAGCATGAGGTGTGAAGATCAAGCTTTTGGGCAGCCTATTATTTTTTTAGTGCTTTTTCGTAATTAAACTTTTTACAATTGAAAATCTCTTTGCAAACACAAATGAACACTAGTAATTTAAGAATTTTTTCTACAGCTGGAATCAAGTTAGGCTTCTACCTTCTACTTCCAATGTTCAGGTATATCTGGAGTGGTGACTTGGCTCTTTCACCTTCTGCCTGATGATACCTTATGATTGAAACTCGGGTAGCTTGGTGCAATTGCTTATTTGCTGAGAACACACACATACACATATATATATATATATATATATATATATATATATATATATAATTATACATGTGCATATACACAGATATACATGCACATGTGATCTTATAATTTCTTTTCTTTTCAGGACATAAAAAAAAAATGTCCAAATGTTTTATTTATCTAAGCACCAAACCATTATCAAGGATAAATTTTATTTTACTTTTAACTGAATATATTGTTTTGTGTATGTATGTAGAGTTATAGAAATGTTTTATTTTCCAAACACTGCCAGCAAATTGTGGCTGTGTTCATAGTTGATATTACTGAGTGTTGGCTTTTTCTTTTTTAATAATGCTTCCATTCATTTTAATCTTTTTAATATGAGGATGCTGCTATTATATTTGTATTATTGACGATTATGTTATGGACAGAGTTTGGTATGTCCCCACGTGTATTTAAATGAAACCTAATAGAGTTATAGCCAGAGAGATGTGACATGAATTTTCTTGTTAAACATGTTGTAGTATATCCAATGTAATTATTTACTAATTTAGATTGATCTCAGAAAAAAAAAAAAAAAGAAAATTTTCAAACAAACTTGCATATATATATATATATATATATATATATATATATATATTAGTCATACACATACAAGCCTGTTTCGCTGTATTACAGCTTGTCCGTGTGGTTAGACACATCCACTTGCTTCTGGACGGGATCAAAACTTGACCAATTTGGTGTCAGTCAAAGTCACTACCCACTAAGCCATAGGTGCATGGAATCAGAGAAGGGAAATTTTAACATGTATATAAGGAGTGTATACACACACACACACACACACACACCAGTCACCGAAAGAACTCGATTCATTTTGAAGAGTAATGCATATATCACATAAGTGGAAACTGTTTTTAAAATTTTCATATATATATAAGTAGATATCTAATGTATTATCTGTCAGCATATAGCGTGTCATCACATATGTTTTCAGGTAATTATGGCAAAAAACAGTTGTTAGTGAATTAGTTGAGAAGTATTAAAATGGCTGTAGCCGAGTGGTGAGAACATTCACTTTCTGACCATGAAGCCTGAGTTCAAATCTCACCATTGCAGAATTGTCAGGAAGGTGACTTCTTAATATTATCAGTTTGGAGGAGGCAATCCCAGCGTGCGGCACATTTGGAAAATGCCCGTAAACTATATCACAGGTTGGCCTAAGCCTTGTGAGTGAAATTGGGTAAATGGGACCCTTTGGAATCTGTTGATAATTGTCCTAGCATAAAGTCACAAGTCATTGTGATTGAGGATTTGAGTGTCCTGACCTTTTTCAGACTGTTGTTCATGCTAGATAACATGATATCTCACAGAAACTGTAACTAAGTTCTGCTCAGTATAGTTGCAGTAGAAACCACAGGTGGGCTTTGTGGGTGTTAAGCAAACACAAATGTGCTTCAGCAGGCATCTGCAATAAAGAATAGCTATCTACCCTTTTAGGCAGGCATCTTTGGATATGAGTGGCCAGACATGTATTCATTAAAATTGCTATCAAGTCTATATATTACAATTTCAGACAAATTTCTGGTCTCAACAGGAAAATGCAAAACAATTCTTAAAAAATGTTGATTATAGAAGTACATTTAAAAAAAAAAACAAACAAAAAAACAATAGCTTTTGTTAACAGATTTGGCATATGTATTCAGAAAAAGAACTGAATTTTGTGAGCGTGTTATAATATTGTTAGAAATAAACTTGATTGCTTTTGAGAAATCTTAAAAGATGGTATTCTTTTGAGAAAAGAAATGGTTGGCAGATTTTCCAGATTTTTCCGTGGTATGGTCAATATTAGCAAGGGTCATGTGATTTGAAGCAGCATATTATGTGTTCATAAAAAGATACCCAATAAGATTTTTCTATAAATTTAAAATGAATCTATTACTATTTGTATCCTCATAATCACCAATAGCAAAGAAAAGATTTGAGGCAGTCAGAAAATGCTAATTGCTATAATGTTGCTAAATTAAAAAAAACAAAAAAAAAAAAAAAAACTTTAGAAATTCATCTTGATATTATGTAAGATTTTTTTTACTTTTAAACTTTGGTTTGAAATGGAAATAACGACTTTATGGTAATGAGGCCAACTAATCTCAGAAGCTCAAGTTACACATTGCCTTAGATCAGGCTCCACCCAAAGGATGGCAAGACTCATTGAAAACTAAGGCTGCAGATAAATTTAAAGATTTAAATAATTTATTCTCAGGTTTGTGAAAGTTTAAAAAAAAAAAAAAAAAAAAAAAAAAGCTAAGATGTTTAACTTTTCCTGAGTATATAAATAACACTAATTTATTTAGTACTATTCAAGAAGAGAGAACTAGTGACTGCCCCTTGCCCAGGTTGTTTCATCATATTAAGGAAATAAGTTGAACTTTTTTTAGTTCCCCCTCTTCTTAATCATTTTGATATAATTTCTTTTTCATTTGTAACTTATTGAGCTATTTTTTGCAGATGTGAATTTATTTTTTAAACATCTCTTTGTGTTAATGCCTAATGACTTAAATAAAGACATGGTATCTACCAATGCATAGCACAAATTTTTGTAGTCGTATCCCATTGTTAGTGATTAAGATAATGAACACCATTTTACTATCAGTTGTTTTTTTTTTGTTTTTTTTTTTATTATAGTCATATCACCCCGAGCAAGGCAGTTTACTCCACTGGTGCGCAGGGGGTTACATAAGAGAAAAGTTATGAGAAAGAGGGACAAGTTATAGGGGGTGTCAGGAAGTGGGCAAGAGAAGGATGAGAATACTGATGTGATGAGAGTGGAGTGGATAGAAAAAAGAGCATGAGAGAGAGGATGCAAGTCAGTGAGATAGAAGATGACTATTGACTTTACACTTAAATTCTTGGAGATTGTAGTTGTTGGGGAAGCAAGTAAACATAAGAGAATTCCACAGGTGGGAAGTGCGAGAAAAAAAGCTGCTAGAGTAGAAGTTGATAGCTATTTAAAATTTTACATTCAATAAGACTTTAAATGCTTAATGTATTTAAAAGGCTTATTAGATATAAAGATACAAGGCTTAAAGGATATCTGATATTAAATATTACTTTTATACATTTTATTAATCATGATTGCATTAGAATAATATTAACCATTTTATTTATTAGGAAATATTCCGCATTCATTGACCAAGAGGCCAGTGCTAATCGAGTTATGCCTTTCTTCACTCTTTGGCCATCAGACTGACAAAGTATCTTTTCATCTAATTTCTAATGACAATAGTAATATTAGCCCTTTCCTTATAAGGAAACATTCGAGCAGCAAGTGCTACTTTTGGTTGAAATTTATTAAAATCTTTCTCTTAAAACAATTTTTCAGGAAAATATGTTTCTCAGGTTCATTAGCTGTTATTGCTTTTTCCAGTATTGATGAGTGTTTCCTTCCTAACCTTTTGTTTGAAGTGGTGGGGAATGTTAACATCTTGATTTCTCTGAATCCTATGTAATATGTTTTGGATATGGATTAGTGTGGTGCATTTCATCTGGTATTAGAGTTATCCCTTTGTGCCAAGAATTATTTTTAAATATATGTTGTCATTGTCAAGCATCAACAAGATGAAATAGTAATGATAATAATAACCATTTCTTTATAAATATTTGGCATTCATTCATTTTGAGGAAGGGTGATCCTTGCTGCAGCCTACAGGTTTCATTTGCTCAAAGCCATTTTTAACCATTGATCCGAGAAAGTAGTTGTATACTACTGACAGTTTAGATATTTCTGAACAAGTTTGGTACCATAAAAGATGGATACATGTCAAAATACTTTTACTATTCTTCAAAACAGATAGTAAAAAGCAATTATGTTTTTGCCATTGTGCACAAGCTATCTCTTGCACATACCGCTTGTAGAGAATGAAGAGTCCAAAGGATTATGATAAACAGAAACAAATTTGTAAATGGTGTGAAACATTAACACCAAATCTCTTTAAAGATCATCCTAAGCTAAAAATGCACAAAGCTTGATGATCAGATTTTTTTATTTTTATGGCTTATTGATCTTTTGCATCGGAACGAGAAATCGGGGAGCTGAGCTCGAATTCCAGTTGAGTTCATTGCATTCACTTACACGCAAATACCTTTGGAAAAGGTATTAATCCGCCCATTCCTTCTAGTTATGGGTTAAATAACAGGATAGATTGGGTTCTATAGCCTTGGTTGGCAATCAGTCTACCGTAGAAAGCAATGGCAACTTACTGTGGGATAATGTTCTGCCTAGTCAGTCATGGCTCTTTCGAGACATGATCACCCAAGCGTGTTTCACGTATGGCACTTAACTGACTGATCTTTTGCAATTTATTCAAAACTAGAAGATCTATTTAGATTGCAAGAATCTTTGTGGGGAACTAATGATTTAGTGATACAAGTCCTACTAATTAATCCATAGCTGGGGGAAGTTCAATTTTTTTTTTGTTTTTATGGCTTAATTTTTTGTGACTTAAGATATTTTTAGATTGTAAGAATTTGAATTAGGTAGTGATGATTTAATGATACAAGTAGTACTAACTAAGCTGGAATGGTGGATTCATACCTTTCCCAAGGGTATTTACACATAAGTGAAAATGACAAAACTGATTGTAATTGGAAATTGACTCTACATTTTCAAATTCTGAGTTGTAATCCATTTCACCATCTGCACATACAATCTTACTGCACCTGGTATTCTCAGGCAGTCACCTATTTAAATACTGACCATGTTCAATGTTGCTTAACTCTGCTGATGATGAGAACCAATGTTTCAATGTAATATGGCCATAATTCAATGATGATCAAAGCCACAATGATAAAGGAATTGGCAAAGAAAGAAACTGATTAACTCAAATTAGGATAAGCTCTCATTACTATCATTTCATGAATTTCTCATTTAAGATTTTATCATGAAGATTGAAGATTATAAACACATTTTTGCAGCTTTAGTGAATAATATGATTCAATTGTATTTACTTGGCACTAAGAATATTTATAACAAAACATTACTATTTTTTCTCTGTACTTTACTATTAAAGTTAATAAAAGTATATACCTGAGTAAAAAAAAAAATTCTATAACATTTCATGTTTATATTAATATGAATTATCAACTAATTTATATTTTTGTCAAATCATTCAAATATATTGCAGAAAATTATAAAGCATTCTATAAAAATGGACAATCTGTGTTAGTATCAAGAGAGAGAAAAGAAAAAGCTTCATATAAATTTAAAGTTGTTTTTCTTATAATAGCTTAAACTTTTACAACCAATATTTTCAGCATCAACATGTACTCAGATATGCTTGCCAATGTGAATGCAACAGTTTGCACTTAAAATCCTCACTGATTATTTTCTTAGTGAGGTGTCTCATTCCTTTTTTAAACAAATGATAATTTCCTTTTTCTCACCATTTTTTCATATAAGAGAAAAAAAAAGACAAAATAAAAGACAAAAAATGGGGGGTGGAGAGAGAGAGAGAGAGAAACAAAGGAGAAAATTCCATCCACTGATAGATTGATAGGAAATTGACAGTTGTCAGATAGAAATGAAAATCTAACTTGGAATCTATTCACACCTGAATTCTTACAACTTATTTCCTTATTTAAAATTGCTTATAAACTAATTTCTAAGATTTCAGTCTGTGTGTGTGTGTGTGTGTGTGTGTGTATATATATATATATATATTTATATATATTTATATATATATATATATATAAATATTTATTCTCTTAAAGTAATCATAAAAGACTCACAAAAAATTGCAGCATTATTGACCATGCAAGCAAATAGTAAGATTTGACCTCATCCCTATGCTGTTATTGAAGCCTTAAAGGTTAAGAAAATATTTAAAAATGTTTCTAAGAATACAAGGCTGACTATCATTTATGTTATACAAATTAAGTTTTATTTTTACATTGTAGCTAGAGTACACGACAGAAAAAGCAAAATATCACAGAAGAATTGTTTTTAATTTGTTAAGATGGAAATATAGGACTAGAAACAGCACAAAAATAAAATAAAAGTCAATTCATTAATGTAAGCAAATGATTGGGTTCTTTTAATTAGTAATATTAACAAATGATACACTATAGGTCAAAGAATTGAGGATCCCCTCTGCATTTAATGCAAATTAAGTTTCACGCCTTCTTTGGTTTAATTAATTCATTAAGTTCAGATGATAAAATATTTAATAAATTAGTGCATGGCATCCAATTTTTCAGAGAGAAGATTGCGTAAATTTAAAATCCACTAACCCTAAGATTAACTTTAGCCAGTAAGGTAGATGTGGCAAAACAAGCTAAAATTGTAATGAACTTTATGCAGTAATAGGTTAATTCTGTTATTTTTGAATATATGATAAAACCATTTCAGGAAGAAAAAATCCTTCTGTCAAAAAGTGAGCTACTAAATTAGTTTTAAAAAACAGCTTGCAACATTCAAAATTTTAGACACTTCTTAAAGATTCAAAAGAGGTTTTTAAACTTTTAGCCTGGAATGATTATGTTTTTGGATTTCTTGCTTTCACCTAATGAGAGATTTCAGGGGGGAAAAAAACAAAACAATATTTGGATAATTCTTTTTAATGTACTTTAATTACTTATTTAGTTCTGCATTTAAAATCTTAATGTTCTATGGTTTATAGTTTTCTGCTATTGTTACCAAACAATTTGATCCCCTGTTGTATACATCTGCTCAGACACATGCTTCTTCAACACCCACAGATCCAACTTGTGAGTTACTATACTGAGCAGACCTTAGTTTCAGTTTGAGAGAGAGAATTTGGTATGATCAACAGTTTTGAACAAGGCCAGTACATTCAGGGCCTCAGTCATGATGACCTGTGAATGTGCTGGCACAACAATCAACAGTTTCCAAACAGACAAGTCTATGCACAAAGCTTTGGTCAAACTGTAGTATATCTTTTGCAGGAACTTCTCAATAGCTCCAAACCCTGGAATCGTCTCCCCAGGTTGATATAATCAAGAAGTCACCTTGACAAATCAACCATGATGATATCTGAACCTGGGTCTCATGGTTAGAATGCCAATATCTTAACCACATGGCTGAGCATCCATTTATATGAAGTGCATTTAAAAAATATGCTGGGAGGACATGTCAATTCCCAACTGTTATGCTTAGAGCACAGACAGATAGTGTGTGCCTGTTGCCCCTTTTTTTTTTTTTTTTTAAATACACAGGATGATTGAATGCATGAAGCAGAAATATTATATCAAATATTTCCAAAAGCTTGGTGATACTCCAGCACAAACCGTTCATAAGATTCAGCAGGGCTTTGGCAATGATGCCAAGGAGTAGTGCAACCACTTTAAACATGGTCACATCTCAGTAGACAATGAAGTATGTTCAAGCAGACAATCCACAAGCTGAAACGAGGAGCCTCTTACAAAGTTTAGAAGAATATTCATGGAAGATCATTGTGTAATAATCCAGGAAATTGCTCACAAAGTGAGAATAAGCACAGGATCAGTACATTCCATTTTAATGGAGGATTTGTGGAGAGTGTCAAGGAAATTCATTCACAAGTTGACTGAACATATAGAGCAGGAATATTGCATTACATTTTGCCAAAAGATTAATAATACTCAAGCTCCATTCAACCATTCAGAGAATTTAGCAAGCCATTGGTAATAATGCCATGGGCAAAAAATCAGATGAAGGAAATTGCTCACAAAGTGGGAATAAGCACAGGATCAGTGCGTTCCATTTTAATGGAGGATTTGTGTATGTCAAGTGTATCAGTGAAATTTGCTTCTCATTTTGCATATATAATCCAAACTTTTTCCCCTCCACTTGTTCGACAGGTTCCCTACTCTCTCAACTTGGCACCATGTAACTTTCGGCCCTTCTTTAATCTGAGGAAATTATGAGAAAAACAACAGTGCAGCTCTGTAGGATTCTAAAGAAGGTATTCCAGAACCACTGAGAAGGTGTGTGAACTCCCAAGTGGCATATTTTGAAGATGAGTAAATAAAATTTCTGAAATGTATGAAATCGATTTTTTTATGGCTAAGGATAATTTTGAAATCATATACATATATTAATCTTATGTTATGTTGAGGCATATCACACATTGAAATATATAGATACCTATATACACCCTGCTTACCTAATTTGTGAAATTAATCTTTTATAGAAGCAAAACCTTATATTCTTTAAAAGGAATAAGTAATCTTAGTACTGTTATTTTTTGATAACTACATCTTTTCCCTGTCAAATTAATCTTTTGCCTATTCAAATTAATTTTTTAACCACTCAAACCTTGTCATATGTTTAAATTAACTTCATAATTTAGATTTTGAATTTATATTACATAGTATTATAATGTATTTACTTGTAAAACTGTTAGTAAGATGTCATCTGTCGGTTCTTCATCTGAACATGATGATTTGAATAATGCTGCTTTAAATATCTGTAAGAGAGGACCCAAGCATGGCATCAGGAGGAAAAAGCAAATGAAAATTGATCTTGCTACCAAAGAATGGGTGAGGATGGCTGCCAGAGATGGTTGTGACTAGAAGGAAGTGGCAAAGAACAATAGGATAATGAGAAGTTCACAAGGAGGTTTATTTGCAGTAAATCTGGGTCACCAAAACATATAGGCAGGTTTTAGCACAGGAAAGCCCAGGCTTAACATAAAGAGTATTTACTGGAAAAATTATCAGAAAATCCTGCAGCCAATCTAAAGTCACTGAAGCAAAATCTGATGAATGAGTTCAATCTCAATGTCTGTCAATAGTATTTGTACAATACCATTGATAGACATTTGGACTCAAACTTGTCAAGAAGGTTATCTACCAGTGAGATACCATGAATAGTAACCAGAACAAAAAGAAATGAAGGATTTATGTGACAAAAATTTTGGAAGTAAAAGGAGTTGAGAAGACACTGCTTTTCCAAGAGAAGACCAATCTTAACTTATTTTGCAGATGTTCCCTAGCTCATGACCCCAGAGGTGTTAGAGCAGTGCTTCCCTTTCATTGTCAAAGTGATCAAACATCCATATTCTGGGTTTGATGGGTCAGACAAATTTGGAGGCCTAGAACAGAAGGAGGGGGTTGGTGAAGAAGGATGATGGTTGTTGGCGACAGTACACACAGTCAGAGATGGGCATGGCATCATTATGGCAAACACAGCTGTGATTATTGATGATGTGTCAGCACATTCTCAAGCCAAGCAGTACATTGGGGGTGCTGCTGATCTTGAGAGGGTATGCTTGGCCCGCTATTGTTGCATGCTGAACCCCATTTAGCTATTGTGGTCTTCTGTGAAGGTGCATATATGTTCTGGGGAAACACACCTATTCCTCAGATAATGGACTCTCTCTCCTATATTAATAAGAGTTAACAGGAAGTTCTAGAAAAGTTCTTAGGAGTCCTATTGTAGTTCAGTAGAGCTACTAGGCAGTTAACTGAATACTAAGGAGTCAGCTTTCAGTGGAAGATTACCAAGTTCCCAACATTTTGGGTGCGTTAAGTCGATTAGCAACCGATATAGCACGATTATAACCTTTAGTACGAAAACTACTCCACAACAATATGAGAAAGCATTACGTGTTGACAATCAAACAGATGGTGTACCAACCACCTGAGGGGGTGTTGAAGATGGAACACAGACTGAGGTATGTCAAAAGTTTAATTGATGATGAAATTCTGATGACTACCATGCCCAAGTGCCTCATGCGGTACTATCAGAGCTACTTTGCCGGTGAGGATCACCCAGTTGGCGTGCAACTATTCTATAATTTGTAAATTTCTTATTGTTTTTATAATAAATTTTGAATGATCATATTTTTTGATTAATTTGAGTGGTTGGAAGATTAATTTGAGAGGGAAAATGTATGAGTGCATGCTTATGCTTCAGTTCAGTTAAGTGACATATGTGATACATGCTTTGGGTGATCATGTCATGAAAGAGACATGACTGACTAGGAAGAAGATTATTTCGCAGTAGGTTGCCATTGCTTTCAGCGGTAGACTGGTTGCCAGCCAAGGCAATAGAATCCAATCTGTCTTATTATTTAACCCATAACTGGAGAGAAGAGATGGATTAAATACCCTTTATAAAAGGTATTTGTGTGTAAGTGAATGCAAAGAATTCAACTAGAATTCAAACTTGGCATGTTGATTTGTCATTCCAAGTCGATATACACTGCACCACAATGTACGCTTATGCTTACAAACTTCTAAAACTTTTTATAAGATTGATGTTTTTATGTGCGTTGTGGTGCAGTGGATAGCAACTCAGAACGATTAATTGGTGCCGAGTTCGAATTCCAGTTGAATTCCTTGCATTAACTTACACGCAAATACCCTTGGGAAAGGTATTAATCCATCTATTCCTTCCAGTTATGGGTTAAATAACAGGACAGATTGGGTTCTATAGCCTTGGTCAGCAACCAGTCTACCACAGAAAGCAATGGCAACTTACTGCGGGATAATCTTCTGCCCAGTCAGTCATGTCACTTTTGAGACATGATCGCTCAAAGCATGTATCACATATGGCACTTAACTGACTGATGTTTTTATATTTGTAATCTAAAAGAACAAATAAAAAAACAAAACTAAGTAAACGAAAACATTTTCAGCCAAATTTAAACAAATTTACATTTGTCAGAACTGAAGAGTTATAGCAGTGAGAGTATACAGACTTTCTTATTGGTACCATGAAATTATTTACCATTATTTTGAGCATTTAGAACCTACACATGATTATGATTTATCATATGATCTGTATGAATACATCTGGCCTTTCAGTTTGTACATATACTGAGTATATTTCAGCCAGCAGGTTTTATCAGGTTGGATTACAAGCCACTCCACTTTTTTATTTTTTATCCATAGTTGAGGAGATGATATTTAGAGTTGTTCTCATTCTAAAACCATCATAGCCATATCAGTAATCTAAAAGGGAGAAAAAAAAATTCTAAAATATCTGAATAAATTATTTTTTTTGTTTTGTTTAGCTTAATGTAATGTAACCAGCCCTTCATTGTGAACAATCCTTTTTTTAACCAGACTTTTGTCAGCTCTCAATAATCAATAATAATGGGCAGACTATCCTTGCTATGGAGAATGAGATACCAACAAGTGGCTATTACTGAGTAGAAAGTGTCATAAATCTTCAATGTGACACTTAAAAAGGCTGTATTGAATGCTGACAAATTCTCTACTTATGCCGTCTTAATGTAAAGCCAAGAAGCAAAAATAATAATTTCAAGTGCATGGTGATACAATATTTGGGAAAGACACCAAAAACAAACAGTATTTCAACACACTGGTCTTATGAAGATTTCTTACAAAGTCAGTATGCAAATTATCACTAATTTTTTTCTGTTAATCTTGATACAATTTAAAAAAAAAAAAAATTATTTACTTAAAACTTTTTTTTAATCATTTCACCCCAAGTAAGGCAATAAAACCACTAAGATGCAATGGGCTTCTGAGTGTTAGAAAAAATGAGAAAATTATACTATTAAGGAGAGAGAATAATAAAAGAACAAGAATTAATATGGTAGATAACAATTAACATTGCATTTAAATTTTTTAAGATTAAAGTTGACTAGGAAGCAAGAAGTGCGATAAAAGAAATTGTTAGCACAGCTGAGACCGTACCACCAACTAGTAACTATCTAATCTAATAATACCTAATACTTGACAGGAAATATTATTAAGTCTTTATAAGAATTATTGGCCTTAATTTTGAACTAAGAAACTCACTTTTGTTGTTCTACTCACATTTAAATTGGAGAGCCGAGTTTGAATTTCAGTTGAATTCATTGTATTCACTTATGAGTAAATACTCTTGGGGAAGGTATACTAGTCTACTGCAGAAAGAAATGGCAACCTACAGCAGGAAAATCTTCTGCCTAGTCAGTCATGTCTCTTGAATAAGAATAGGAAACACTGGCTGCAATGAAATTGGAGAGGTACAATTTATAGGGTTTGATTACCAAACAAGGGGTGCATATTATGCATGAGTAGAACTATTTTCTTCACACTTTCAGCAATATTTTAGGGTGAGCATTATTGATAAGATGTATTATGCTTGGGGAAATATGGCATTTCTTTCTGATGTTAAGTGTAAGTATTCTTTTTGTTTCCAGTTCTGCTAAAGATTCATTGTTGTCCACATGCTCAATCCATTATATTCTCAGCATCTTCCTGTAGAACCATATATCTGCTGCTTCAAGTCTCTTCATCTTTGAAGAGATTGTTCAGCATTAACTGTCACATTGGAGAGCTGATATTACATAACAGTTGTGCGCTCTTTTTTTTGGGGTTTCTAACAAAATTTTCCTGTTTCTAAATATTTGACTTAGCTTTTCTTTCACTATTCCAATACACCTTTCAGTTTCAGTGTCACACTTTCCACCTCTGTTAAAACATAGACAGAAAGGTATTTAAATTATTGTACTGGTTTGATTTTGGTATCTCCAATTTGTAATTTGTATTTGGGTTGTCCCTTTTGCTGACAACCATGCATTCTGTTTTCACGTAATTGATATTTAGTACTTTCTTCTCACTTTCCTGCATGACCTTTTGTAGGAGTTAAATCTATAATAATAAGTAACCAATTCAGAAAGGTAACTTTTTCTTTCATATTGAAAATAGATTTTCTTTCTCTCACATTTATAATTATTAACCTTATATTTACAATTACATTTTAATCTACCCCCCTTTGCAGTATTATCAACTCCATACCACTTGCTGTGATAATCATCTTAGATGGATTTACAGACGTTGTGGAGCAGTGGATATCGACTTGGAATTACCAATTGGGGGGCTGATTTCTAATTCCAGTTGAATTATTTGCATTAACTTATGCATAAATACCTTTGGGAAAGATATTTAATCCATTTCTTCCCTCCAGTTATGGGTTGAATAATAGGACAGATTGGGTTCTATAGCCTTGGTTGGCAACCAGTCTACTGAAGAAAGCAATGGCAAACTACTGTGGGATAATCTTCTGCCCAGTCAGTCAGTCATGTCTCTTTCAAGACATGATTACCTCAAGAGTGTATCATGTATGGCACTTAACTGACTGATTATATTTTACAGTTGCAAAATCGTTCTGTTTTATTTCATCAGCCAACTTGGTGGTTTGGGCTCATATAGCAATATTATTCTTTCAATTCATTTGACCCTGTTTTTTTATTCCTTTTTGGATCAATGGTTAGCTGAAAGGCATGAAAGAGAAACAAAATTGACTGGTGTTACCAGGTATTTATTCTGCTTTGTACAAAGCTGTTTTACTTTTGATTCACATTGATTTATTTCATCAAGGCAACAAACAGGTGAGAAAGGTGGGGAAAAGTTGGTCAGATTTTCTGTATTCTTTGGCACATGAAATGGAGTTGAAATAACCCTAACCAGGTGACAGAGGACCCCTCCCCCTTGTCATATGGATAACAACTACTTCAGTCCCTAAATGAGGTATATTAGATTAGATTTTCAGACCAAGAAATAACTTTTGTGAATCCTTCCAGTTCTGATTTTAATTTTCAAATTTCTGTTATTAGACAAGATTGTTTGCCTCAATTTCAAGTTACCAATCAGATGATGTCAGTTACTACAAATGACCCTTCAGATGATGCCATTTGCAAATAATCTCAACTATTGCCAATTATTGATTTGAAATAAATCTTAATTTAATCTGATAGTCATTTTTTTAGTATTTATTGGAAATAGATTGTGTCTTATAAATAAATTATTTCAAGGTTACAAATAAATTAAAAAATTAAAAGAAAATATCTTTTGAAAATGAAGCCTAGATTTTAGGTTAACTACATCGATCTGTGGATGTGCGTTGTAGTTCAGTGGATATCAGCTCAGAACAAGAAATCGGGGAGCTGAGTTCAAATTCCAGTCGAATTCCTTGAATTCACTTACGCGCAAATGCCTTTAGGAAAGGTATTAATCCGTTTCTTCCCTCCAGTTATGGGTTAAATAACAGGACAGATTGGATTCTATAGCCTTAGTTGGCAACCAGTCTACCGCAGAAAGCAATGGCAACCTACTGCGGGATAATCTTCTGCCCAGTCAGTCATGTCTCTTTTGAGACATGATCGCCCACGTGTGTATCACGTATGGCACTTAACTAACTGATATCGATCTTGGGTACACTTACTTTTATCAATGTAGGAGAAGTGGAAAAAAAGAAATTGAAGCTTCCCATACATTCTACTTCTGGAACAATATAGATAGGAAATCCAAAATTTGAGGCTATGAACCAGCATCTAGGTCTGGATTTTTCTAACCAACCCATTCACTGAAGTACATTCATTTACTTACAAAATACAAAACTGAACATCAAAATATATTTATTAGAAGTATTCATTTTGTAATAGACTTCAAAATCTAATTGTTTCTTAAGATTTTAAACATAATTTTAAAAGAACATTCAAGGTCAAATGCCCAGACACATTATGAATGCAATAAACTGAAGCCTACAAGGCTAGAACAAATTGGCTCTTATTTGTTTAGTAAGCCTGATAAGCAAATCATAAATGCAGCTGAATAGAAAATATATGCAGTTTCCTCATGCATTCAAATGAGCAAACGCATGCCACAAAACTAATGAAGCTATGTGTACCTGAAAATCAATAGGAAATAAAAAGCTAATACAAGTGAGGAAAATTGCCTTAAGTTTAAAGAATGAAAATATATTACTAGCCGAATTACCCATGCCTTGCTGCAGTTTGCACATTCTTTTGTAAGAAAATATATGGTTTTAAGCTCTACCTTGATTCTAAAAAGATATAATGCGCATAGTCAGCAATCAAAGTTCCAATTGGTGTTTGTGCCCCCGGATGACCCCTTCGATCAAAATAACTCAGGACAACTTCCACAGTGTTACCATGAACACACTGATTTCTGAAAAGTGCCATATGCATATGTAACCCTCCAAGTTTCAATTGGGGGCTTTGTGCACCTCTGAGACCCCATTTGATCAAAATGAAATATTTTTATCCAAGTAACCTAGGTAATGTAGTTTCAGGATATATATGGTTGGGGGTGGGGGGGAGTCTATCTCCAAAACCCTAGGAGGAGTTTGTGAACAAACAAACAGATAAAAGCTACAACTTTATATATATATATATATATATATATATATATATATAGTCATCCACCGACAGATCTGTTTCACTGTATCACAGCTCATCAGTACAGTTTGACTCCGATTGCTTTTAACCCAGGATTGAAACCTGACCAAATTGGCGTCAGTCGGTGATTCTACCTCTGGGCTATGGGCGCTTGGTAGAAAAAGGCAGACTTTTTAGTGTGTATATTATCATTATACATGCCCAATAGCCAGTGCTCTAATTCATTACTGAATGAGCGATGCATACATGCCAGAGTAGCTACTATTTTTCAAAGTCTACCATTCTTCCAGAGTGCTCAATCAGGATACACACACCCACTTTAAACTATATATATATATATATATATATATATATATATATATATATAGTTTAAAGTGTGTGTGTGTGTGTGTGTGTGTATACACATAAGGGAGGAGTATTTTGAATTAGAGAATATTGATTATGTTTATAATGTTCAAGATAATAATGGTTTCTTTAATGAAATTATTATTCATATTGCAAAATGCATCAAATATCAACTTAAAACATTTTTTGTTCTATTTCTCATTAAAGTCTATTTAAGAACTTTTAACATTTTAATGATGCAAGGTTTGTACAGTAAATTTTCATGGAGAGGGATTGATGAGATTCAGCATCAAGCACTAAATTTGGTCAAAGAAAGACTTTAAGCTAAAGTGAGAATCATATCATGTAAAGTTAATGGTGGCATATCAATATGTCAGCAGTTAATTTTCCATGTCTTTACGTTGTTCTCATTTCTGGGTTTTCATCATTCAAGTCCAGAAATAGCAATTCTCAATATCACAAAAGCAATCTAAAGATGTGGACTTCACAGCTGAGCCCAGCAGAAACTGAACAAGCAGCTTATATTAGCAAACATTGGCTTCAATCAGTTGTCAAAGAAATTTTGCACTTTTTATAATGAATGGAGTTGGAGAGGCATGAAATGGATTATACTTTAATTTGTCTGGCAATGTGTGAAACAAATAATAATGAATTCACAATTTACATTTTCAAAAATAAAGAAAGAATAGAGAAAGTAACAACAAATTCATAGGATTATGGCTGCAGATAAAAATCTTCCTTATTAGGAATTTATGGTCATCCCTTGTATAATCTTGTTTAATCTCTAGCTAATCCTATTCAGGTACCTCCAAAGATTTGCTTACATGATGAAAAATGCCCTAAACTTAACAGTTTCATCATTAAAATCTGTTATTAAGTAATACCAAAGGATTTTTTAATTATTAGATTTTATTTATTTTTAATCCTTTTTAAAACATTAAAAACGGTTTTGCTTGCATCTTTCATATATTAGTATAGGGAATTTTAGCTTTTTTTTGCAGTGAAAAACACTGATTTGGAAATTCTTGAAAAAAAAAAAAAAAAAAAAAAAAAAAAAATCAAATAATTGTCAGATTTTAATGAAACTTTCAGGACTTATTCACAAATGAATGAAATTATTTTAGAAATGTTTTTATTTTTAGAAAACATCATAAAAATAAACCATTTTAAAAAAAATAGCTATTACTTTCCATTTATTTAATTTGATAAAATTTCAAGAAATTCATTTTTGTATGGCTGAATGCTTATATCAGTTATAAGCAGAAGTTTTTGAAGAATTTAAATCAATATAAATTTGATATTGTGGTCAGGTATGTGGCTGTAGATCCATGGTCCCATAGCCAACATTTTTTTTGCATGACTGGTGATTGCCATAATAATTTGAAAATGTGTTTGGAGATTATTGTCATTGTTCTGACAGTTGTGCTAGCATGTTTTCACAGCTTCCTTGAAACCAATAAAGTTAGTGCATCTCTAACTCTTTCAGAAAATTTAATTAGAGATCTTTTCACCAGGAGAAATTTCCCTTCTTGAAGTGAAGAGGCACAATATGTATATAGTCTGAATTAATTGGCTGGTAATATATTTCCAACATGTATGGACCATTATTTTTTTTCTCACTGGTTACAAAATGAATCCATTTCCTTTCTAACCTTAATCATTAAAATGGAATATATATATATATATATATATATATATATATATATATGTATGTTTTTCCACTTTTTTTGCTAAAAAAACAGTAATAAACATGATGAAAAATGGCCCCAAACTTAATAAAAACAAAGTTTTATCATCAAAGTATTTATTAAGAGGAAAGACCAAAGTATTTTTAATGTTTTTAAACCTTTCTAGCATGCACAATTAAGGAATGGACATGCCTCCCAATACTATCACATGAACGTGGATGTCCCTCAAGGCTCTATTCTAGGTCCTGCACTTTTTCTTATCTACATAAATGATCTCCCCGATGTAATAAGATCCCAAGTAGGCATATATGCTGTCGACACAACATTTTACTCTTGCCTCGATCAAAAATCTGCTGAGGCCAACAAAGCAAACCTCACCGCTGAGCTTGAAAAGGACCTCCAATCCGTGGTGGACTGGGGTAAGAAATGGCTCATGAATTTTAATTCTTCTAAAACAAAGCTGACTCCTACCCCCCCCCCCCCCATTAGCATGGATCAGGCTAGTCTCCCGGAAAGTAAAACACTGCACCTCCTTGGGTTAACTCTCACAACAGACCTCAAGTGGAATGTCTATATAGAATCCATAGCTAAATCCGCTGCTAAGAAGGTTGGTTCTTTGTGCAGGGTCAGGAAGTTTTTCCCGGCTGAAACAATCCTGCACATGTCCAAATCTACCATCTGCCCGTGCATTGAATACTGCTGCCATATCTGGTTGGGTGCTCCTGTTATCCACCTAGGGGTCCTTGACAAAATTCAATGGAGAATCTGCAATGTGATCAATTCCAACTTGGCAGCTTGGATACTGTCACTTTCTCACCGGTACAGTGTGGCTTCTGTGTCTCTTCTAGAAGTTCTTTCACGGCTTCTGCTCTGATGAACTTAGCTCACTGGTGCCCCCTATATATGAATTTACTCAAGCCACAAGATTAGCAACTAGGTCCGACCTTTTTACTGTGAAACCAATAAGATGTAAACACAAATTCTACTCCATCAGCTTCTTTTCTCGCACTTCCTGCCTGTAGAATTCCCTTCCATTTACTTGCTTTCCCGACAGCTATTATCTCCAAGAATTTAAATGTGAAGTCAATAGTCATCTCCTATGTCACTAACTTGCATCCTCTTTCATGCTCTCATCACATTTCTGCAGTATTCACATCCCTCTCCTACTTACTTCCTAACACTCCCTGTATTCTGTCACTCCTCATAATTTTCCTCCTATGTAACCTCCTGCACAACAGTAGCAGTATAATGCCTTGCTTGGGGTGATACGATTATAAAAATGTTCAGAATTTTGGTTAAAAATGTTGATTCTTTTTTTCATCAGTAGAGTTGACTATAAGACTTCTGTGCTTTTGTTTTTTTAAAAAAAACATTAATTTGAAATTCTTGTAAAAATCAAATAATTGTTGGATTTTAATGAAACTTTCAGGATTTATTCACAAATGAATGAATTTGTTATTCTCCATCTCCAACATAATTTAATTAAATTTCTATTGGCAAACTGTTTTATTAATTAAATGCAGAACTCCTTGGAGAATATAAATCATCTATTTTTAAAAATTTTTTTTTCAAACAGTTGCCACTTTCCCAAAAATCTACTCCAAATAGTAATACAAAAAATTCGATAAACTATGACATTATTTAATTAGATAATCATTTAATTGCTTTTATAAATAATATATATTAAGGGCATTATTGTCTGAAAAAAAAAAAAAAAAAAAAAAAAATTGCAATGAATAATGAATTTCTACAAAAATTGTTTTCATTTTTTCTTTTTTAAATTATGATAATTTATAGTTTCAAAAATTTTTTAAGACTCTTAAAAGTTATTCAAAACTTATTAACATAAGATTATATTTACTAAGTGAAAAATGAAAAGATTAATATGGATCAGCATGCTCTAAGATTTTTAAAATAATTTTTTTTTCATGTGGATAAAAGGTGCCCATTTTGAAAGCATAGGTGACCATACACAACATTTAAAAAAAAAAAAAAGAAAAAAAAGATTGATTACTACAGTAAATTCAAAATCAACATTCCTAAAATTAGATTATAGAGAATATTCCCAAGTTTTTCACGCTTACAGAGTACTTTAAAATTATATATAAAAAAAACATTCACCTGTCTTTCTTAAATTATGTTTTAAAAGATAAAGTCTCAATAGGCAGAAAAAAACAAAACAAAAAAAAAACATGTAAATAGTTTATCAGTGGTTGATAACTGTTTGACAAATGCTTGTCAGGTGTTGAAAAATATGTAAATCACTACTACTTTTCATTTTAAAATCCACTTATCTGCTTTTTTTTTTTTTTGAACTTAATACTTGTTTCAAAACAGATTGTATAGCTGGCAACTCATATTCAAGGATGCCTGTTTATGAGAGCACCTAGCTAATCCCCATTGCAGATGCCTGCTTAGGCACATTTGTGTTTGTTTGAGACCCACTATGCTGAGTGAGCCTTAGTTACAGTTTCTGGGAGAGAGAGTGTTATCTTGCATAAACAACAGTCTAAATGAGATCAGGACGCTCAAACCCTTGGTCACAACTTGTAATTTCAAGCTAGTACAACCATCGATGGTTCCCAAAGAGGCCTATCTACCCAATTTCACTCACTAGGCCAACCTGTGGCATGGTTTTCAGGCACTTTCCAAAGGTGCTGTATGCTGGGATCGCCTCCTCCAGACTGATAACATCTGGATGTCACCTTCCTGACAAACTGCCCATGGTAAGATTTGAACCAGAGCCACATGATCTAACCACTTGCCCCTAGATTTTAATTAAAATATAAATCTGATAATATTCCTTAAATAAAGTTTCAGAAAAGTATATTTCATTTTTGGAAGATTTTTAATAAAGAAAATTACATTGCTATGAAAGATGGCTAAAATGTATTAGGACAAGAACTATTTTATCTTTTATGAAACATCAAATTAATGTTTAAAATCACCCCTGTCCTAACATTTCTGCACACTAGGGGTCAGTCAGTTTAGGTGCCATACGTAATACACGCTTGGGCGATCATGTCTCGAAAGAGACATGACTGACTGGGCAGAAGATTATCCCGCAGTAGGTTGCCATTGCTTTCTGCGGTAGACCAAGGCTATAGAACCCAATCTGTCCTGTTATTTAACCCATAACTGGAAGGAAGAGACGGATTAATACCTTTCCCAAGGGTATTTGTGCGTAAGTGAATACAATGGATTCAGCTGGAATTTGAACTCGGGTAGTGGGCAAAAATATTAGGGCAGGGGTGACTTTCCTAAAAACCTCAATGAAATTCAAATAGAGTGAAAAGCCAAGTAAATTGTTAATAAATATTGGTTATTTAAAACTAGGTGTAAAAGAAATGTATTAAAAAGAAGTTATATTTAAATTTTTCTATTAAACAAGTTATTTTGGAAACTATTCATTATTTTATTATCCTTGGATATGACTGACTTTTTTCTTGTCCCCCCTCTCCAATTGATAAATCTACTAATGTTACTTTGCAAGACACACTTTGGGAACAAATACAAGCTGCTTGGCAGGAGATACCATTAGATACATTGAAGAAACTTGTGATGTCAATGCCTGACAGAATGAAGGCTGTGATCA
Organism: Ascarosepion bandense; assembly: GCA_037127315.1. Classification (NCBI taxonomy): domain Eukaryota; kingdom Metazoa; phylum Mollusca; class Cephalopoda; order Sepiida; family Sepiidae; genus Ascarosepion; species Ascarosepion bandense. Next base: position 4,108,850 of record JBBBDQ010000946.1, on the reverse strand, counting down.
AAGCAAAAGGCTAATATACTAAATATTAAGTTTATTTTGTAACAAGTATTTTCTTATTAAAGCATTTGTTGAGTAAATCAAATAAAATTACTTTAATTAAATTGTTTATTTTCTGTTGATATGCCTCATAAAAGATAAAATAATTCTTGTCTTAATACTTTTGCACAGTATTGTATTTTAGAAAAAAAGAATTTTTTAAAATCAATTCCAATGAATATAATTTCTGTTTGAAAAATACACTAAAGTACTTTGCTTAATGGAAATAATAAATTTAATCCTTTAGCTTTTAATTAAAGCCTTTTCATTTATAAATATTAATTTTAAAACTTAGGTATTGTGAATTATTAGTGATGATACCTAAAATGCTACAAAAAAACAGTATCTGGTACTTATCAAATCTATTGTACTGAGAAATTTGAAGCAAAAAAGATAAAAGAGAAAAGCCCAGGATCAAAAGAGGTTGGACATTTTCAGCAAACTTATTCTCCACAACAGTGTCCATTGCATTAATTATCACTGGAACAATGAAATGTCCATTTCATTAATAATTCATTGCAAATCAACCAATCCTTGAATCAACACTGATAGAACAGTAGCTTAATTGCCTCTGTTCTCCTTAAATTTTCCTAACCCTACTCCTCACAGACTACAGCCCCACTTGTTCATCATTCTGGTGGCTTAGGTCATCATGGCAACAACAGGCCTTGCCTTGTGGATTCTTAAATAACAACGATTACAAAAATGGCAGCTAACCTCTGGCCAGGATGCAGAGACCAATTTTGAATGATATCAACATCAGGGCTGAGAAGATCTCACTTGTCTGAGTAGCTTGCAAGATATGAGCAGAACACAGATCCACTCCATTCGAATGGTCTTTCTGCTTCTTTACTTCTCTTTCCACTTTATACACACACACACACACACACACACACACACACACACACATATATATATATATATATATATATATATAGATGCTGGCTTCATCTTCCGGATTTCACAAAAGCATCCTCGGCCATACACACTCTAGATTTTATCTACTTCATTGACATGCTGAAATCAGAAGTAATTTGACAAGATAATAAGGTTTGTCCTTAAGGAATTTGGTCCGGTTTCTCTATAGGCCAATATTGATTGTGCTGGCCAAACCAATAATATCATCAGAAGTAAAAGTGTTAAGCAGGCAGGATATGTGTCTTTAGACATCCTCTAACGCAAAATGATTGGCAGGTAATTAGTTTTTTGAATAGGGACAGTCAGGTAGCAAAGAAGACAGCTAACCAATCAGATTTACAGATAGTGAATGCTGCTAAGAAACCAGATGCTTTTAACAATTCTTGTAAAACCTCACAGGTTTTTTTTTTTTTTTTTTTAATATGAAAATTTTTATTTGTTCCGTTTTTTCTGGGTTAGTGGTCAAAAGAAAAGGTTTTAGAATCTTTAACTGATTTAATGTGGCTTGCAGGTATTTTGAATCAAGCATATAATGTGCATTAATTACACATATTTTATGTTCAATGACATCCATGAGGACATGCTGAAAATTTTCATCCCTTTTTCACAAGATATGAACAAATGATCAAGGAGAACTCATATCGATATTTTTTTCATAAAGCTTTTCAGCACCCCCTCAAACATTGGAATCAACAGAAGTTTATCAATGCATTAACTGAAGCTGCTTCTCACAGGTGAATGAAAGAATATTAATGAGGTTTATTATAAACAAATTCATCTTTTCAAAGATCCTGCAAACTTGGAGGAATTCTTTCCAATATTTTCACAATAGTATAAATGCTTTAAAGACTTCATAATTTGTTCAATGATGTATAAACAAAAAACACATTTTTGTCACATGAATATTATGACAAAAAAGATATTCTTTTGAATAATACTGTTATACACCTCTATTCTCAGATTTTATTATTTTTAATGAACTTTATTTTACAAAGTATTAACAATATTTAAAAAGGAAAAGATAAATTCTGTCTTTTCTTAGATAATATTTAACCTTAGAGTTGTGGTGCTATTATTGCCCTTCATAACAACTTTACTCAAACTAATACAGCAAACCTCCTGCATACAAACAGAAAATGAGTTCATGAAATATAGAAAGGGGCATGAGACAAGTATGTGTTTTCTCACTGGATTTATTCAGTCTATACAAAGAGGCGATTCTGAAAGAATAAGAAATTGTGTCAGGATTCATTATTAGTGGCTGCAATCTTAACAATATAAGATATGAAGATGACAGTGTTAAAGTGGAAAGTACTAACTACAAGATAGAATGCATGGTTATTAGCAAAAGGAGGAGCCCAAAATGCAAATTACAAATCAGTTATACTAAAATCAAACAAGTATGAAAATTTGAATATCTGGGAAGTATCATAATAGATGACAGAAAGTGTGAAATTGAAAACTGAAAGTGTATTGGGATGGCTGAAGATGCATTCCAAAAGCTAAGCAGAGTATTAAGAAACGAGGGGAGAAAGAAACGAGGGGAGAAAGAAACGAGGGGAGAAAGAAAGAAGAGTACTGGATATCTGTCCTTCTGTATGGCAGCAAATGCTGGGCAATCTCCTTAAAGGCGAAGAGACAAGATACCACAGACCAAAAATGTGAGCAATAACAAGGTTTTGTAGAAAATGGAAACAAAAAGGAAACTTGTACTTAATATCAGGAAGGGGCAGCAGAATTTTCTGGGGTACACAATGAGGAACAAGGGCTTGAAATTCACAGGACAGACTGAGGGGAAGAAAGAGGAAAGCAGTGCATAACGTATTTGGTGGGCTTGAGAAAAATCAATGGTAGAACAAGATTTGGGAGAAATAACAAAAAGACAAAACTTATTAAGAGCTACAAGAGACAGGAAGATGGGGAGGGCCATGATTGTCTGTGTCCTGAAAGAACGTAGCACATAAAAAAGAACAACAACTGCACCATAGTGTTTCAGTAGAAAGAACATAGCAGCATTTTTAAGTAGAAATGACTTAGACATTTTTATTAGAATTTTTATTTATTTATTTTTTATAATCATTTCACCCCAAGCAAGGCAAGACTGCCATTGGGGCACAGGGAGTTACAGTGAGAGAAAAAACAGGGTACAATGGATACTGAAAAAAGGATAAGAAATAGATGAGAGTGGATGGGATTTAGAGTTGAAGATGGCAATTGATGTTGCATTTAAACTTTTGGAGATTGTGGTGTAATGGATATCAGCTTGGAATGAGAAATTCCCGAGTTCAAATTCCAGTTGAATTCATTTCATTCACTTATGCGTAAATGCCCTTTGGAAAGGGTATTAATCTATCTCTTCTCTCTCCAGCTATGGATTGAATATCAAGACAGATTAGGTTCTATAGCCTTGGTTGGCAACCAGTCTAACACAGAAAGTAATGGAAATCTGCTGTGGGAAAATCTACCAAGTCAGACATGTCTCTTTTGAGACATGATTGCTTAAGCATGTATCATGTATGGCAATCAACTGACTGAACTATCAGGAAAGCAAGTATATGGAAGGAAGTTCCACAAACAGGAGGTGTGAGAAAAACTGTTAGAGTAGATGCCAATCTAGGAGCATTTTTTTTTTTTAATACTAACTTGGGAAAAAGGTAATTGCAAGTTTTTTGCAGAGGTTCTATAAAAATGAGTTTCAAAAGTAAAACTTGTGGAAATATGTCATTGTAAACAATTTCAATGTCATCATGAAGATAATTTTTCTTAAAGTTCATTTTATTTTGAAAGAACTGAACGATCTAACAAAACTTGAATGTATCAGCTAGATTGCCTTCATGACCTCAAAATCTATGTTAAAACAATGTTTTCTGATCATATTACAAAGTGATATTTTTATTTTTATTACAAGTGAAAAAATGCTACGAGTATGCCAAAGTAGTAGTAATAGTACCGAATTTAGTACAGAAGAAAATAAACAAAAAAAAAAAACCAATTCTGACACAAGAATATGTTCAACCTTAAGTGAAAAATTAAGATATTTACTTTGGTGGTTGGGTTAAATTTATCACAAAATCCTATTAAAGAAATTCATCTTTCTCAGTGCCCCACCCTCAACCAAATATAGATAATTATATATTTGTGCATATACATTAACCCCTTGTGACTTTGTTGCTTTGCATAGAGTGAAATGATCAAAACAAACAAACAAAAAATATTTCTGCATTAATGTAGGTAGTTCTCCAGGGCTCTATCCTTGGACCTACTTTGTTTTTAATCTCTATTGACCTTTCAACCTTCTCAATATGAGCAGTTCCTAACATATTACTCAATAAGTCCCGGGCCTAACTAATAAAACAACAACTTCTAGGCAAAATTCAACTTTATTCATCAACATAGTCTTCTTCTAGGGTGATACACTGATTCCAACGCTTCTCTAACAATTTGATGTTTTTTTTGTAGGACGATTTGTCTTTGTCCTCAAAATACACCTCAGTTTCCGACATCACTTCTTCATTGGAGCCAAATCTTTTTCTCTGGAGCATTCTTTTGAAGTCTGAAAACAGCCAGTAGTTGCTGGGGGGGGGGGACTGGAGAAAATGGTTGATGCGAAAGCAATTTAAAGTACAGTTTATGTAGTTTTGCCATTGTTGTGATCGACTTGTGACATGGTACATTATTTTGGTGAAAGATCACTTTTTCTTCTTCATTTGTGGCTGTTTTTTGGCGATTTCTTCCTTCAAATGCACGAATAATGCTATACAATATTTGCTACTGATGGTTCTTCCTTTCTCAAGATAATCAATGAACAAAATACCTTGGGCATCCCAAAATACAGAGGCCAAAACCTTGCCTGCTGATGTTTGCTTCTTTGGTTACTTTGGACAGCTTTCACCTGCTGCTGTTCATTCAGCTGATTGCTGATTTGACTCCAGAGTAAAGGGGTGGATCCATGTTTTATCCATTGTCACATATTTATGCAAAAAACTCCTTGTGTTGAAACAGTTGCAAACAACGCTCTGAATCATCGACATGCATTTGATCAACTGTGAGCAAATGCAGCACCCACTTTGAACACAGTTTTCATGTAAAATGGTGAATACACTGCCTTCTGATATGTTAAACTCCTTTGCTATCTCACGCAACTTCAATTTACAATTGGCCAAAATGAGTTTGTGGATTTTTTTTTGGTGTTTTCCAAGACAACTGCCGATTTGAGACGACCTGAGCATTCAGCATCATTTGTGTCTGTAAAACTGTGTTTAAAGTCAGCATACCACCTCTTAACTGTTTTTTCCGATAGAGCAAAGTTTGAATAACACTTATGAAGCCATTGCTTTGCTTGAACAGTATTTTTCCATCAGAAAGCAATGCTTTATCAACACACAAAATTCAGATTTTTCTATTGTTTTCAAAATTTGCAACAGTAGCTTCACTTAAATAATTAATTAGTAAACTAATCATCTGATTAGGCCCAAATTTTGTCATGTGCCATTTGAAGGTTAGTACTTCATAAGAATCATATGGATTTTTATTAGTGGCACATCTATATGTCAGGCCTGAGACTTATTGAGTGATGTGTTTGACTGATGATGACTATTTACTCCTGTGTTAAGAGTATAAGCCTGATGAACTTGATAAAGACAAATTTTTAGCTGATCTTGAAACTGCTATTCAGACTTATCTTAGGCAAGAAATAGCCTGTAAATGTGAACACCTCAAAAACAAAGCATATTATCTTTCAGTCATCATAGAGAACCATTTTTACTTTCTATCAATATGGCTGATGCTAACCTCCAGGAGAGCAGCTTATTGCACTGTCTCGGTATCATGGTTTTCCATTGATATGAAGTGGAAAAATCATATTGAATTAATTGCTAGGTCTGCTGTTAGGAAAGTTGGTTTGTTGTATCATGCCAGACAATTTTTCTTGCACATTTTTAAATCTACCATTCATCTCTGTTTTGAATATTGTTGCCATATCTGGTATGGGGCTCCTATATATCTCTCAAGATACTTGACAAAAATCCAGAGAATCTTCAACATTATGAGGCCTGACATGGCATCTCAGCTCCAGTCATTTTCTCAAAAACTGTAACATAGCTTTACTGTGCCTGTTCTAGTACCTTGAATTTAGGCATAGTAGTAGAATGGTAGCTAAGTATCATTTTATACATGACTAAATGTAACTAAGTTCTATTCTGATAGTTTCCTCTCTTGCACTTCTTACCTGTAAGACTCTCTTCCAGCTCTTTGTTTTCCCAGCAACTTTGATCTTTAAAAATTTAAATGCAGTATTGTCATCTGTCTTTTTGAATCCTGTTCTCTCATTATCCTTTCTACTGAATAACATTTTCTCAGGATTCTTTTTTTTTTTCATTTTCTCTCTTAGTAACCATTTGTGTCATAGTGGCTTCATCACCTTGCTTGGAATAAAAAGATTAAAATTAAAAAAAAAAAAAATAGGTTAACGCCTTCCTTTTGTAACATATGCAGTGTCAAAGAGTAAAAGTATTATCTCAATGTGATCCTCCAGCATTTAGAAAACTGGGTCTTTTCATATGGAAATGCTTAAAATAAACAACAAATAAATCATTATAACTATTTGGACAAGTATCCACATCTTGATTGCTATACTCCTGTTTCAGCCATTGTACTCTCAAATCCTTTTCCATACTTGGAAACATTCCCTGTCTTTTCTACACCATTGTGCAAATTAATTGAAAGAACAGCTTTAATTTCCTTTCTTTCGCCAGACAGTCAGTTTTAGGCTCACTGGAGTGACAGGGTGTAATAGATTTCTATTTTTTCTTGGATTAGGTCATTTGCAGTGGTGTGCAATAATATGAATCTATTTTTGTGGTGTATGATGAAATTTGTTAGGCCTTGAAAAATCCTGCATCATTCCTGATTGCATCAGATTTTTATCAAACCCAGACACTATCGTCTCGACTGTCGAATGTCCTATGGCCATTGTTTGCAATAGACATTACTCCAAAGAAGCATACGAAAGTTGTAATGCAGCACGAACACACTAGCAAGCCTTACAGAGAGATTGCAAATACTGTTGGTGTCAGCCCTTCAACTGTCAGTCGTGTCATCAATGTAAAGAAACAAACCAGATCTATCAGTCTAAAATGTAAAGGAAAATGCGATCAGAAAAGAAAGACACCAAGAGATGACTTATACGTGATCAGGGAAATTGCGAAAGATCCTAGGGAGGCATTATTCATCATATTTTAAATAATTTGCACAAGGCTCTACAAGTATTTTCATGGCAACTGCTCTGATGAGCTTTTTCTCTCTGGTTCCCCGACCAAATATATTTACACATGCTACTTGATTAGCTTCTAGGTCTCACTTTTTCTAGGACCCACACAAATAAGTAATCAGATGGTCAATACAAACATTTGCAGTCACACACACAATAGTCACATATAAAGAGATAGAAAGTTTAATGTTATTTTCATTCGTTTTCTTAAACAGACGTAAACATACTAGCTTTTGAGAGAAACATCTGGTCAGGTGCTCCTGCTATTCATTTTGAGGTTCTTAACAAAATACAAAAGAAGATCTGCAATATAATCGATCTGAACATAGAAGCCGCCTTCTGTCATTTTCTCACCGATATGATGTGACCTCCCTTTGTCTTTTCTACAAGTGTTTTCATGGCAACTGCTCTGATGAGCGTTTTTCTCTGGTTCCCCAACCAAATGTATTTACTCATGCTACTAGATTGGCATCTAGGTCCCACTCTTTTACCGTCAAAATAGTTAAATGTAATTGTCTCTTCTACTCTAACAGTTTCTTTTCTCTCACTCTAATTCGTGGAACTTTTGTTTGCTTGCTTCCCTGATAGCTACAATCTCCAAAAGTTTAAATGCAATGTCAATTGCCATCTTCTATCTACTTGAATACCATTCATTTCTTATCCTTTCATTGACGTCTCATGTACCTTGTTTTTTTTCTCACTTTAACCACTTGCTCACCAGTGGCAGTCTTGCCTTGCTTGAGGTGAAAGGATTATATATCTCCATTCATGAGGATAGATTTTTCTTCTACCTTCCATTAAGGGAGATTTCATATTAGTTAATTTTCTAGTTTATCTGCCATTGCCTCACCTACCCATTTCTTTTATCAGACCATAAAATAACTTTTCTGTACTACATAATCAAGGGATTGAACTCACAACTGAACAGAAAAATAGATGTCATTTGGATAATCCAGTGGTGTCATTTTGAAGCCTTAAATCTAATGTCTGAACTGAGCTGGTAGAATTTTTGAGTGTCCTTTCTTAATCAGAGACTCCCAGGTAGTATGATTATTCTAAGTCTACTGAAGGGTTTGTTAAAGCCTAACTTTTATGTTGGTTTTTTTCAATAACCTTATCCTGTTTTTTTTTCTCTATTATCTTCATCCAACAAGGATTGATGACCTTTTTTTTTCCTTACATGATCAGCTATGCCCGATTTCAAGGTTTTTTTTCACAAATTTTTGATGTTCCTTCAATTTTAAATTTAGAGTGTTGTGATCTTACTTTCTATTCTTTTCTGCAACTAGATGAGATGGAATACATCTAATTCTTACATCCTCTTTGAATTGTGGTGGGAGGCAATACAAATGCAGAATTAAACCATGAGATCCTTCAGGTGGCCTTATGGATTAAAACCTATCTGTTTTTTTGATAGTTGTAAGTTCATTGTCTCTCTAGGTTAAAATATAACCATCAACCCTTGCAAACCTGATCAGCAGTAACCAAATATATTATCTCTATCAGTCCTAGTCAATGCAAACCAATAATGTAGCCCTATGACCTGTGTTGACTTTCAAGTTCCATTAGGTCAGCATGGTTATCATTTAGCTGACTCCTCACTCGTTAATACATCAGTTATTTTGCCATTGATATTGTATTGGTGTCACAGTCCTACTTGACTTAGCTGGTGTTTGTTCATGACCATCCACACCTTTGCCATGTTTTTGATCTCAGAGGTTGAGAAGATTGCTCAGGAAATGAGAACTGGTCTAACAAAAAAAGATTTCTTTGAAATAAAGAATTAACTTTGGTTAAAAATGTAACAAAGATTTGGTTTATATATGCTTTGTTGTATACAGCAGTTTTAACCCTTCCCCCTTAAAATCAAACAACACTGAGATCACCTTTGGAGTCTGCAGGTTGTGTTGATAGTAATTTACATTTTGAAGTTCTGATTTTCTATGATCTTATCTGCTCTTTCAATCTCAAAGCGGGCACAACGTCTTGGTCAGAAGGTCTCCAGTTGGTCAGAGTTTGGGTTTGGTTGAATCATAGCCCTTTTTTAAAATCCCATATTCTTAAATTATCTTTATTTAAATTGGTTTTCCAATTTTGACGTTATTTAGACTATTTCTCAGAGTAGTCAGAAGAGTCAAACTGCCGTTTTTATTTTTTACTTTGACTTCCTTCACATCTGCTACTGCTCCATATGAATAGTGCTAATATTTCTCTTCTTTCCCCCACCTTTTTAGCAGCTAACCTCAACTCACTTCCTGTGTTTATCAAACTTTCAAAATGGTATAGCAAAAAGTGATTTTTAGTCATTAGCTTTGTCTCATGCTATGATCTCTCCATTGATCAAACCACTCAAAAAGAAAATTATTTCCACTTCTACTCAAAAGTTCATCTTTTTTTTTCTACTCAAAAATTCATCTTTTTTTGCATTCAAGGAAATTTGAATTAATGTTTGGATATAAAATTTTTCTCTGGATGAATTATAAGAAATAAATGCTTCAGACTAGCTTATCTCTCTTCAGGGTGGCTGATTCTAAACAGATGACTTTTCCCTGATCCATTTTGTCCCGAAAAATAATATTCTGGCAACCACTAGGTTTTGTTTATCAACAACATATGCTTGCTTCTATATGACATCTTCTAGCATATGTTTAATAGTCTTTTATTGGCAGGAAGTGGGGAGGGGCAGTGGTCTTGGCTTGGGTTGTCCTTACTGAATTCTCTCTAGGTAATTCTAGGTTTGATTCTCCTTGGAATTATTCTAAAAATGATTTTTCAATGCATTTTGTTTTAATTTTTTTTTACCCAACTTTTAAATCCCTCAGACCCCTCTAATTATCACTATCAGCCTCCTAGTGATTTTTGGCAAAGTGTTCGAGGCTATTATCAATGCTGAAGTGGTGCAACATCTCATAGCCCACAGCCTTTTCTCTGATAAGCAGTATGGTTTCTGCCTCACCAGGTCCACTGCAGATATGCTAATGACCATCACAGAGTGTATATATATATATATATATATATATATATACACACACACACACACAAGGCTCTTGATAGGAACAGCAAAGATTGATATCTCCAAAGCATTTGACAGAGTCTGGAATACTGGCCTTCTACACAAGCAATAGGGCTATGGTATAACTGGATGCTTGCTTGATCTAATCCAGTCATTCCTTTCAAATTGCTTAATGAAGGTAGTATTGTACGGGCATGCTTTCAGATACTATCATACGATCATGGGTGTCCCTCAATGCTCTATTCTAGGTCCTACACCTTTTCTGATCTTCATCAACAACCTCCTTGATGTAATCAGACCCCAAGTAGAGATCTACTGCGACACTACCATTTACTACTGCCTTAATAAGAAATCTGCCAAGGCTGATAAAGCAAACCTCGCTGTTGATCTTGAAAAGGACCTTCAATCTGTGGTGGACTGGAGTAAGAAATGGCTTGTAAATTTTAATACTTCCAAAATGAAGCTGTTATCCTTTAACCACCATAGAAAATCACTCCTGTCCTCCTCAGCATGGATCAGGCAGGTCTCACTGAAAGCAAATCACTGCGCCTCCTTGATAGAGCTTCTTTTCTCGCACTTCCTGCCTGTGGAATTCCCTTCCGTATACTTGCTTCTCTGATAGCTACAATCTGCAAGAATTTAAATGCAATGTCAATTGACATCTCTTATCTCCTTGACTCACATCCTTTTCCTGACAACTCTTGTATCATGTTCTTCCTTTCCACTCTACTCTCATGCAACTCTCTTCCCACCAATGTTCTCAAACTTCTCTTACCCATTCTCTTACACCCCCTGTAACTTGTTCCTCTTTCTCATCACTTATGTAACCCCCTGTGCACTAATGGCAGTACTTCCTTGCTTGGGGTGAAATGATTATAAAAAGAAAACTTCCTGCAATTTCAACAATTATCATCCAGTTAGACCCTTTTCTTCTTTTTTGAAAAGTCTCTGGTGATCAACAGTGTCCCAAAAGGTCATATAGTCTAGTTTCAGTGGACAAACAGAGAAGTATCATAAAAGTAAATAAACTAGAGAGGATTAACTGGTATGAGATATCCTGTAAGCATGGTAAGCAGTATGAGAACAAAACACCCTTGCATATTGAATAGAAGGTTTAATTCAACATTTTAAGAATGCTTATGGAGCATGAAAAACACATGAAGAAGGCTGGAGGATAAAATAATAAAAATATCAGTAAAACAATTAAAATGAACATCCTAACTGAAAAAAAAAAGAAAAAAAAAAGAAGAAAGAATGAAGATTCTAATGGAAATCAATGTGTACATGAAATAAAAAAAAATTAGATATATACAATTTTATAAACTTTAAATAGATAAAGATACACACAAATATCCTTGGGAAAGGTATTAATCCATCTCTTCCCTCCAGTTATGGGTTAAATAATAGGACAGAGTGGGTTCTATAGCCTTGGCTGGCAACCAGTCTACTGCAGAAAGCAATGGCAACCTACTGCAGGATAGTTTTCTGCCCAGTCAGTCATGTCTCTTTCGAGACATGATCGTCCAAAGCGTGTTTCACATATGGCACTTAACTGACTGACATCAGTAAGTCTGCAGTCTGACAAGCATTCTTAGCTGAATTTTGATTTGAGATTTTCCCTCTAATGTTCAATCTATGTGATTAATATTCACCACTGAATTAAGTGCACTGGCAATATTGTGTAAAATATTGTGTAAAATAAATGTTTTGATCATCATGAAGTCACAAACCTATTGATGTACATATATGTAATATGGGGGTCACTCTGAAGTAATGCTTCTGATTTTATGTTGGCTCACACTGTTAGAAGCATATGTTGGCGGTATGGCAATAGAGGTCAAACTTTTTCATTAATAACCGACAATCATTTTGTCTGAGTGGAAGTCTGGTAAAATTGTGTCTTACATGAAAATGCATATGACAGAGGAATTCAATGACACTCTTCTATGTCAAAAAAATATACCTTAGATATTTATTAATACTTAATGAATGGTTGTGGAAAGAAAATAGTGGATGTGAGCAGAGCTGGTGGCTAATGCCATTTAGCAGTGGCAATGGTAGTATGTATTGATATTGAGTGCAACATGCAGAATTTTGTTCACTGGTAAAAATCCATAGCTAATAACGGTGACTATTTTAAAAAATAGTTTTCTATAGCTGAAAATTTGCTATCTAGTGGTGCTATTTTTCCATTTGTAGTTTCTATAGAAATATACAGGAAACATTACTTTTGGGGGAGCTGTCTATATTATTATCATGTCTTTACATTTGCATTGAATTACAGCCACTAAATAACTTGAGTGGAGAATATTTTTTTTAAGCTGGACACTATTATAATCAGAAATCAATTTGTCCTTCTCAATCTGACAATAAAGAATGACTGTAATTTAAAATATCTGTGAATGCAAGACATAAGTGAATTACTAGATAAATTTATAAAAAAAGGAAAATATGAAGCAAACTTCACTTTTTTTTTTTCCCTTCAGGCTGGCAATGTATAGACAGGAAAGCAATTAACTAGACCTTTTCATTGTATTGACAACATTAACAGAAAAATAAAGAATTAAGAAAAGAAAACCAATTTTATTGACAGCTGAAGCAGAAATTGAAATGGCAAAAATGAAAGGGTAGGAAAAAAATCTATTTCAATACCTTTTTTTTTCTTTTTTGTATTTGTTGAATGACATTTAGAGAAAGATTGGGGAAAATTAAATTTGGTCAAAGAAATGAGCAAAACAATTTGTTATTTATCTTTACTCTTCTCCCTAATTTTTGTTATGAAAGCATAAATAGCTAAGCCATCATCAAAATGAGAGAAAACAAAATGTTCACATTTAATGTCTAAATTTATGTCAAATCCAATATGTCTCTCCCTCATATGTGTGTGTAAGGTGTTATGGATTTTAATTAAGAATGAGATTAAGTCAATATAGCTTTGTAGAGAAAAACAAATTAGATTAGGCTTCTTCAATAACACAAATTATTTGATCAGCATTCTCTTTGGATAAATTCATAAAAAAAAAAAAAGAAGAGTTTTCTCCTCAATTGTCTATAGCTAGAAAATGCACAAAAATGGGCCAAATATGTTAGTATGTAAGTCATAATCTAGAATGTTTGTTGAGGTATTAACAATTCTAACTTTTTTCAGATGGAGAAATAATTTTAGATAACACCAAGTATGAATTTTGGAATTTTTAAAATGCTTTTATAACAATATGCTTTCTTAAGAGTTAACAGGAAGTTAACTTAAGAAGTTCTTTGGAAATTCATAGTTCTTTAGAGTTTTATTGGAGTTCAGTAGAACTACTAGGCAGTTTGCCGAATACTAAGGAGTCAACCTTCAGGGTGAGATTACCAAGTTCTTAACATTTTGGGTGCGTTAAGTCGATTAGCAACCAACATAGCATGATTATAACCTTCAGTGCAAAAACTACTCCACAACAGAAGTTGACATGATTAATGAGTTTGCCAAAAGACAAAAGTATTTTTGGTAATCTTAGAGTTTGTGTTTTTTAGCAATCTATTTGGCATATTCATGTTGATTTCAATATAAATTTTGGAAACTTAAATATCCAGGCTGAAACTGAAAAACATTTCATGGTTCGGCTATCTGGGTTATTTAATTGGAGTTTCTTTGATCATAGCTATTCCTCAACTGAAGTTTATGGAAGAAGAGTATGTACATCCAAAAATCAGTAGAGTTCAAGAGTTACCCAGAGATCTTCAAACTGCGTGCCTTGCAATAACTGGCAGCTCCACCCTTTATCATAAATTAGAGACAATAATGCCATAGAAATTATTTACTCTTAACACATTATCACCACCAGCATTACTTAACAAAAAGGATGTCTCTCAGTGCCTTAAGGGTAGAAAAGGGGTTGCTGGAATAAAACAGCTCTATAGCAGTTATGTTTTTTTTTAATTTTACCTTTAATTCTTGATAATTTCTTGACAGCATCATTTCTTTTGTTGGCATCTGATGCTGAAGAAACATTATGAATGAAATCTTGCTCAGATCAATAAAGCCATGGCCTTTATAAGCATTGATTCAATACTGGTTGAGTTTGCACAACCAATTTTTTTTTTTATCATATTGCCCCAAGCAAGGCATTTTACTGCCACTATTTTGCAGGGGGTTACATAGGAGGAAAGTTATGAGAAAGAGTGATAGGTTATAGGGGTGTCAGAAAGTGGGTAAGAGAAGGATGAGAATACTGATGAGAGTGGAGGGGACGGAGAAGGGAGCATGAGAGAGAAGATGCAGGTTAGTGAGATAGGAGATGACTACTGACTTTACATCTAAATTTTTGGCGATTATAGCTGTCGGGGGAAGCAAGTTAATGGAAAGGAATTCCACAGGAGGGAAGTGCAAGAAAAGAAGCTGATGGAGTAGAATTTGTGTTTAAAATTTATTGGCTTCACAGTAAAAGGGTGGGACCTAGTTGCTAATCTTGTGGCTCGAGTAAATTTATATATAAGCGGCACCAGTGAGCTAAGTTCATCGGAGCAGAAGCTGTGAAAGTATTTGCAAAATAGACACAAGGAAGCCACATTGTGCCGGTGAGAAAGTGACTGTATCCGAGCTGCCAAGTTGGGATCTATCACATTACAGATTCTCCGTTGGATTTTGTCAAGGACCTCTAGGTGGATAGCAGGAGCACCTAACCAGATATGGCAAGCAGTATTCAAGGCACGTGTGGATGGTAGTTTCAAATGTTTCAAGGTTGGTGATGCAATCCTGTAACATTATTCCAAGCTTGGAATAAAAATTTTGCATGTACAAGGAACAAATTTTGCATACATAAAGGAGAGTAAGTAGACCATTTTGCAGTATACTTTAGTTTTGTTGACAGGCATATGCTGTGTGTCACACACACACACTGTGTTCTTAAGAGACTGTAACTGGTCTTAAATAAAATGTTCACAATCATTAAGAAGTCTATAAAGAATATTTTAAAGTCAGTTTTGACTAGCAATCAATAAGTCTAATTTTATAAGCAACAAAAATCTACATTAGTTGTGACTTGCGAGGAAGTAAGGGTGGAAGCTGTTTTATAAGTTTCATAGATACTTTCTGACAAAGTCTGGCAGCAGTTTTCCAGAAACCTTAACACTTTGGTATCTGTCATGTGATAAATTGAAATGTATACACCAATATCATTGTTTATTAATTTCTGCCACTTAGAACCTATCTCAAGAAAACAATTTCCTGAATGCTCCTCTCCCCTGCACCCAACCAGGATAAATATTAGACTAAGGATTTATTCCATTTTAGGTACCTCCACTCATTTGCTGAAAAAAAAAAAAAAAAAAAAAAAAAAAAAAAATCATAGCATGATGTTAAAAGGCCCCAAACCTAATAAAAACAAAATTTTGTCAAAATGTTTATGTAATTATTAGAGAAGATCAAAGTATTTTTTAATTATTTTTTTGATTTTTTAGTCATTTCTAACATGCTTGAGATCTTGGTTAATTTTTCTTTTTCATCAGTGAGTGACCAGATTTTTACTAAAGTTTATTCCTATGGCAAACATAATATTACGAAGCTTCTTTTTTGCTGGTGAAAAGCATTAATTTGAAAATTCTTACAGAAACCAAATAATTGTCTGCTTTTAATGAAACTTTCAGGACTTATTCACAAATGAATGAAATTATTTTTGAAATGATTATTTTTAGAAAATCTCAGTAAAAATATATATATTTTTTTTTTTCATCTATTACCCAATGACTAGAATTGATTTCATGAAAATTTCTAGAAACTCAATACTGCCCACAAACTGTTTTATTAGTTAAATTCCCCAAGGAGTCCTGCATTTAAGTCATATAATTTTTTTTTCAAAATGTAGCTGGGTATCCTAAAATCTCTGAATAGTAAAATAAAAAATGCATTAAAACTATGCCAATTTTAATTTAGATACGCTTTTAATTGCTTTAATAAATATAATTTTTTTAAAAAATTCATTTTAAAACTTAGGTATTGAAAATGAGTGAAGGTACCTATCTAAAATTGATGAATGGTAAACAAGAAGGAGTAGAGATCTGACAATGTTGAAGAATATACCTTCACCCACATTGTGACAAGTGAATTCATGATAAAAGATAAAAGGGAAAAAAAAGCAGATGGTGATGATGATAACAAAAGCAGTTGCAAATAATTATTTTCATCAAGTGAATAAACAAATAATGAAAATTAAAGAAATAAAATTAGTAAAAATTAAAAAAAATGTTAATGTACATCTGTTGTAGACACAAAGATGAATAAACAAAAACATTAGCCAAAAATCAAGAAGTCACATCAAATGTAAAATTCAGTAAAATATTGCTTTCAACTTAAGGAAATATTATTACTGGTTCTGATCTGGCAGCTTGACTCCATCACTTTTCAAGCACTGTAAGGTTGCTTCTGTTCCTTTTCTATACATATTTTCATGGTAATTGTTCAGATAAGCTCTTTGCTATAGTATCTAGACTTTTTTAATTTAAATGCAATACTAGATTGGCATAGAAATTTCATCAATTTATAGCTGAGCTGGCAAGATGTACCTGTAAGTTATAGACTAAATTTCTTTTCTCGCTTGTGGAACTCCCTTCTGGCTCAAAGTCTTCTAGCCACTTTAATCTGCAAAAATTTAAATGCAATTGTTCTGATTACTCTTCTTTCCACTCATTATTCTAAGTTTCTGTTCCTAATTACTCCAGACTGTATAACTCCTTGTAGCTTAGTGGCTTTACTGCCTTATATGGATTGATACCGATGCAAAAAAAAACAAAACAACATGAGTTAAAAAATAAAAAAAACAAAGGAATTGACATGTTGAAGAATATAGAACTGTGCTCAGAGAAAATGAAAGCCACCAAACTGAAGGAAGTTTCACATTCCTATTTTTCAGATAATAGAAATGGTAAAAAACAATGTGGCCTCAGAATACACATCGCTAAGTACAGAATAATAGCATTGCTAGAAGTGAAAGGTGAAAAGGGTGGAAGGCTGTTTTAAAAAAAAAAAAAAAGAAAGAAAGAGAGGAAGGGAATAAGTAATAATAAGCACAGTACAAACAATGTGCATTGTGGTGATGATGGAAAGAAATGATAACAAAAACAAACATCTGAGGGATAACAAACAAAAAGACATGGATATTGATCATGTATAAGGTTTATAGATAAGAATGCTTTTTCTTCAAAAAACCTAAAAAACAAGTGATGTATACCTGTAGCAAATAAGGGTAGTAAAAAGAAAAAAAAATGATGTAGTGATGTCTGAATGAATAGTTTTATTAGTAATCAAAATGAAAATAGTAAAGAATCAGTTTTAGTCATAAAGTCAACAACAGGTTGGTTGCCAAAGAAATCAATCACATTTTAGGTGAAGGAGTGGAAGACTTTTC
Organism: Ascarosepion bandense; assembly: GCA_037127315.1. NCBI lineage: Eukaryota > Metazoa > Mollusca > Cephalopoda > Sepiida > Sepiidae > Ascarosepion > Ascarosepion bandense. Next base: position 4,091,230 of record JBBBDQ010000946.1, on the reverse strand, counting down.
AAATGCTTTTAAGGCTTTGTAACATTGTAAAGAAAAGTGATTAATTAAACATGAAGATAAAGTATTTCAATTAGAGATGTGGTGAAAGTTACAGTGGATTCAACAACAGATTGAAAATTTAGCCTTGATGAGTGAAGACATCATAACAATGCCTTCACAAAACTTCAGTGTCAGCATGACTCTGCTCAGTTAAATGACAAACTTTTCTGCATTAACCCTATTAATTTGCTATCTCTATCCTGATATTGAACACTTTAGGACAAAAAATAAAAAAATAAAAAACAAACCCTGCTTCTCAAAATATCTTTTTTTTTTATCAGTAAATCACTGAAAAAAAAAACAAAAAAAAAACAAAACAATCTTGGCACTAGCTCAATAATATATATATAATGTTACAAAGCCTTGAAAGCATTTGAAAAGTCTTCCACTCCTTCACCTAAAATGTGATTGATTTCTTTGGCAACCAACCTGTTGTTATACATTCTTGTCAATAATGGATTTCCTAACTCCGTTAATGATTAACAAATTAAAATGTATCTCAACAAAGTTAACAATAGCTCTAACAATATTGGTAATATTAATAATAATGGTTTACATCAAAATAAACATAACACTATTAACTTATACTATTGCAACCAAACACATAATAATTACAAACAAGATGAAAAAAACTCTCAAAAACATAATACATAGAAATGTTAAACCAGTAGATAGTAATAATCAAATTAAACTCATTATATATTATAAAAAATTCAAAACAATTGACCTCATAGTCTCTAATAACCCTACAAGCACTAAACTAAATTCTCTACAAAAAACCAATGTAGTGTACCAATTTACATGCCCATTCAGAGATTGCATCTCTAATACTAATAAAAAACCCAGTATATATATTAGTTTTACTACAATCATACTCTCCCGTAGACTTACATGTCATCTTTCTGATCAGAGTACAATTAAACAACATTTCTCTGAAAAACATAAACATGTAGGTAATATCAGACAGATTTTGGTCAACAATACGGTGATCCTTACTCATACACATAGTAAGAGGAACCTGCAGATATTGGAGGCCATGTACATAAAATCTAAACAACCAACACTTAATAAAATCACCTTTAAATCCGGACATAACACGTTACATTGCATTTGAATAAATGGTTTTGTTGTCCTTTCACACTATCATGCGGTGTGAAGTCATGGGGCCGCATTGCAAATTTGAGAACTGCGTTTGTTGTTTTTGGTAACTGTTGCCGTTGCCTAGTGGAGTTTTATGTCAACACAGAGTGCCCTCGTCGGTGATGGTGGATGTTATTGTATTACCGTCTAAATAACCTCTCTGGGGATGGCTCATGTGAGCCGAGAGCTTAGAAGCAAATTAATAAAAAATTATCCAAATGTTAGAGAGTTTTTGTCTTTATTTTCAACTGAAATTGGGGCCAAAATATGACGTTTGGAACGGCTCATGATTAAACATAATAGACATTCATTGTCTCTTATGTTTAAAAGTGTATATATATATATATATATAAAAAATGTAGCACATTATCCAGGTAAATTCTGATAGAGACAAACTCAAAAGAAATCAATGTTAAATTCATTTATTTAATTTAACAGAGTAATATAATTTATAAATGATTTAGGATTATTACAATGGGTAATACATATTTCACCACATATTGTGGCTCTTCAGACCCCATTTTTTTTTTATAGGTAGACACTCATGTCCATATTTAGAATTAAAAAAAAACTTTTTAAGGGATTTTTGTGGACCAACTATTGTACCATTTGGGCCTGAAGAGCCACAATATGCGGTGAAATATGTATTACCCATTGTAATAATCCTAAATCATTTCTAAAATATATATATATAATATTTAAAAAATTTTTTCTTTCTTTTCTTTTTCCCTCCCTTCCTTCCTTTATCTCTCTTATCTCCCACCTTTTTTCCGTGTTGCTTAACCTTACATCGATTTAACACGGCTGTCAATTTTTAGTTACAATTCTCTTTCCTTCTTTTGCGAACCCAGACGATGTCAATTTTTTTCTTTTCTTGTTTATTTGATTTTATTTTGTTTTATCTTTTTCTTTTCCTTTATTTTTCCTTTTTATTTTTATTTTTTATTTTCTTTTTTAATTTCTTTGCAAATCTATTTAAAAAGGAAAAGTAGACTAATTTTTCTCCAGTTTCTGAAAGGATTTTTCTGTTGCTGAGGTGATGTGTTATCCCCCGTGGGGATCTTCATATCGAAATGGCCATTCAACATCATTGAATTAATCCTTTTTTAATTTATTTGCTCTGTAATATTTTATTACATGGAGCTCTCTTCCTGTATCATTTTTTAATATTAAAATAAAATTTTTAATATTAGGATCAGGTTTTTGGAATTTACCTTCCTGCTTTTTTCCCTTGGATTGAAATATCTGAATTAATATATATATATATATATATATAATTACATTAGAACATGTGAAAAATCCTAACTACTACAAAATTGTACATTTTGTTTTGACATTGAAAGAACAATGTCTCATCAAATAGCTAATAGTGATGGTAACAAATGTATTATTTAAAACAATTAAAAAAAAAACACTTCCCTTTATTTGTGGATTTTTTTCATCCCTTGTACATGGTAAAAAGATATTAAAAAAGGGGGAAAGAAAGAGGGAAGAAAAGATCAGAAAAGAGATGATAAATCAAAAAAGGAAAAGAAAGAGAGAGAAAGATACAAAATAAATAGAAAGTGAAGAGGAAAATAAGAGGGAAAATGTAGAGAGGAAAGAGCCAATCAAAGTAGTTAACAGAGAGAGATTTTATTTTAGATTTTATATATATAAAATTAAAAAAGATCAAATTATTTTAAAATATCAGCAAACATGGACTTATGTGTTTGCAATAAGATGTAATGTCAAAAGAATAATTTTGACTATGACGTCATTTTTTTTTTTTTAAACTGCAATTCACTTTTGGACAATGTTTTAAAAAGTGATGATTAGATTCGGAATAAAACTTAAGCATATGAAAGTGCCTTTATAAATTTTCTTTGTTCTTGAGAATTGACAACAAAAGTAATAAACACTATTTATTAGATTGTTTATTTATACTATTTTCTCATTTATATTATTTATTGAAATGGATGTCAAAAGATTGGCTAATTACTAATTGATTCAAACTTTATAAAATGGTAAGTAATAAGGATATATCACATATTTTAATAATTTGGTAAACATTTAAAAATTTACAAATAAGAAATTGCTTTATAAATTGGAACATGATAAATATTGCATCGATTCTACTTGTATTAGTTTTCTAAATGTTGTATATATAAAATTATTCTTGTAAAAAAAAAAAAAAAAAAAATCTAATATGTTAACATCTAACACAGTCTATCCCACAAGTTTGGAAGACCGATTGTCTTCCCATGAACCTGAGAGGAGCCGCCAGGGGGACATGAGGAAGAAGAGAAGGCCACGAGGGGCATTCTGGATTATATTCTCTTAGAGACCAGTCGCACACGGCATTTGGTCAAATATCCTATTTACTATACTTACAACTGGTTGTTGTTTATCTTCTTTAATATAATAGTTAAATACATTGTAAATTCCCTAGGACAAAAAATAACGTATAAATTCACTTTCATCACATGTTTAAGTTTTATTCCAATTTTAATCACACCTTTTTAAAAATAAACATTGTCGGGGAGTTAAGTTAGTTAAAAATAATAGCCAAGAAGAAAACCATCTGTTTGACCCTCTGTTTTATTATGGGAATGAAAAGTCCAGTTTGGCCAAAAAATCTTTAGAATACAAAAAGTACAGCCTCTCTCCAATAATGGCTGTTGTATTTATAGACACTATTAGATATGAAATGTAACAATGATTAGAATAACACAATATTTTGATGGACTACGTACAGCAATGTATAGACAAAGCAGTAAAATAATATATGCAGATTTTATTTTAAACAAAAGAAAAAAGAGCATATTTTTTTTTCACTAATATTAATTCCAGGGTAATTAATCATTAAGGGTAGATTACGAAAAAATTAAAACAAATAACACTGAGGAGAAAAAGAAAGAAAAAAAAAAGATTATTTACTCTCTTTAAACTATTGGCCTTTGTTGTTGATAGTGGGTAAAAAAGTTAGTTTGTGAAATTTGGTGACACAGTGGTTGTCAGTTCAATCCCTGAGTTGGGCAAGTGTTTACTTGGCCTCAGTGGAAATGAGTGAACAACTGAGCAGTACTAAAAAATAATAATTAGACAATATTCATCGACATGAGCAGTGAAACAAAAACAGTCTAGCCCAATAAAATAAGCTGTTCAGTTTGGAATTTCCTGGAAGTTATCCAGATCAATAAATACCTGAGGATGGCTGGAGAGTACAACAACTGAAATGTCATGATAAAAATAACAATGATAAGAAAAATAGATTATAAAGAGCGTAAATAATTATAACTCCTTATCCCAGAAATTCAAACAAAAATTATTCAAAAAAAGATTTGAAAACAGATTTCTGGCAATGAGTATAATTTGAATGGCTAACATTTTCTTCACAACATAATTTCCCCTTTTAGAGAGTAGAAAATAGGCAGATTCACTAATTTCTAAATGTAGTGTCAAAAAAATTAGAAAAAAACTTACAGAAAAAACTACTTGATGATGGAAAACACACTTGCTATTTTTGATTGAGTTGTAGATTGTAGAATCCAATATTTGATTTGAACGGAAGAATCAAAAGAGTTTGTTGAATGCTAAACTCTCACTATTTCTAAATCAGCTGTTAGTCTGAGATCAAGTGTAATTTTCTTGTTCAACATGAATTTCAGGTTGGAGTATAAATTATCAAAAGCACAATCTTTCCGTAAGCAGTTCATAGAGAGAACAAGGAATAATGTTGAACTTGATTTTTAATCTCATCTGGTCAGAGGTAATTGGTAGTAATCTAGTTTTGGCTGAAGCTAAAACTTATTCTTGTTCTCCTAAATTAAAAAATTATAAAAGTTATATATTGTATTACGATTGTTTGATGACCTTTCCAAGTGAATAGTTAGGAACATTCAATGAATGTGTCATTTTTTTTTTTCACAGAAGATCAAAGATCATTCTTTTTAAGCAAGTTTGTCTAAAAAAAGTATAATGAATCAAATATTTCATCAGGAATAAATGATGCAAAGGTCAGTTCTGTATTGAATTTAAATATGTAATTTATGAAGGTTTGAATGAAAATTATGCAAATAAAGGAAGGGGATATAATGAGGATAAAACTTAATTAAAAGTGACTATGCCTTATTGATGTTTTTATATTTGCTTGTAAGTACATTTGAACAAAGGATTTATAGCCAAATATGAGGGTTAAAGAATAAACAGGACAATACTTTCCAGCATGAAAATAAGCAAAAAAAAAAAAAAAAAAAAAAAAAAAAAAGAGGAATGTAAATCAATATCTATTGTTTTCTTTTGTTCTTGCTTTTTAGTACTTTTTGTGTTTTTTAATTCTTTCTCACCCTGTAACTCCTGTCTTAGTGGCTTTGCTGCCTTGCTTGGGGTGTGTTGTGGGGTTCTCCCTTTTCATAAAGATGGACTTGTCCAGAGTATATTTATACTACTGATATATAAGTGAGACTAGAAAATACTGCGTTTTCACAGAGAGTTAACTGGAGAATACAAGAGTCCAGAGAGAGATTAGCAGTCAGCTCATAGTAGCTTTGTGCTCCACTCATCGAGAAGATTGTTACACAGTACTCATCAGCTTCTGATGTGGACATACTCAATATACTACAGCTTCACCTCCAGAGACTTGTACATATACTTTTTACTAACCCGTATTCCTGAACTACTAATCTTCACTCAAGTCTGTATCCTTATGTTAATACACTTATTTTCTATCTCAATTACTGGTCGTGGTTCATTTATTTGGGCGGGTCCCATTCCCGGGATCCACAGCACCTAGACTACTAATCTTCACTCAAGTCTGCATCCTTATGTTAATACACTTATTTTCTATCTCAATTACTGGTCGTTGTTCATTTATTTGTGTGAACCCCATTCCCGGGATCTACAACAGGGTGAACACAAAAAAAACAAAAACAGTAGATAGTTCCATGATATAGATTTATCTGGCAGTAGCAGAAACACTGGAATATGGCACAAAGTTATAAAGAATGGATTGGTAACAAATTTGCTCAGCTTGTTTAGTACTTCTATATTAGGATACTTCAAGCATCAAAAATTGAATCTGACCCTATTCCTCTGAGAGTAATAGAGGACATGCTACCTGGGAAGACGAACCTCTGGAGTTGGCCATGGTATATTTTGAACCAAATCCATCCACAAATGGTTAGGGAAGATTATAAAATCAGCTCTTCGGTAATTGCGAAAGGACAGTATTTACCTGCATGCTCACCTGAACTGAATATTACTGAGGTTAAGAAACTGGGGACAGAAATTGCCCAGCACCCTTAGTACCTCTTCACTGGGATGCCTTAGGTATAAAAGAGTAACCCTGATCCTCTCCTTTCTGTCAGGTTGGGAGTGGTGCTGTATCTAACCCCCTGAGGCAGAACACATGATATACCTCATCAAACCTTGACACAGATTATAAAAACACCCTTAGGCAACAGCAAAGCACTGGCATAGACAGAAAAAAAAAATCAGTTTATTTTTGGTCTTGAAGGAAAAGTTCATTTGTAGAGAAAAATAAAAACTTTAAATTGGAAGGTTCCATAATATAATTTTAATGATTTTGTTATTTACCGACTTAACTATCTTATTTAGTTTATACATCTATAAATATCATTTAAATATTCCTTTTATACTTGATTCAAATTCTGACTGAATAGATTTATATTTTTTACTTTTACGATGAGGGTAGTGAAAAGTTCTTAATGTGATCTATTTTCCAAAATTTGAGCATTATTATGTTCCTGTAACAAGAAAGAATGACCCTTTCTAAATAAAAATGTAATTGTAAAATACCAATTTGTTGGATCTTTGCATTTGTTTCTTTAATTTTGTTTCAGATACCCCAATGATCGAAATAAAGAGTTTGGTTCAAAATTGAAGAAGGTTGGAGCAGACAACAGCCAAAATGTTGCGAATATGACGATAAAGATGAGGGCAACAGTCCAAACAATGTAAATAATTTGAGAGCATTCTGTTTAATACTCTTAAAGATTTTACCATGTCAAAGGAAAATGTTGAATCTTTAAGTATTGAACTCTGAAATGTTATGAAGTTCCTGTTTCTACAGATGAAGACTTGAAAAGGAAATCCATGAAATGTATGATAAACTTTTGATGACAAGTTTCTATAAAACTCAACTATGAAGAAGTGGCATGAAAACTTCTAGTATGAAAATTTTAAAATTCAAAATGCTGCATCTTGGATACCAAAACTTTCAACAGTATCAACGCTTGAAATTGTTGATCATTACCATGACCTAATTTGAAACGAGTAATGTGCGTTGTGGTGCAGTGATATAGATTCGAAATGAGAAAGCGGGGAGCTGAGTTTGAATTCCAGCTGAATTCATTGCATTCACTTACGTGCAAATACCCTTGGGAAAGGTATTAATCCATCTATTCCTTCAGTTATGGGTTAAATAACAGGACAGATTGGGTTCTATAGCCTTGGTTGGCAACCAGTTTACTGCAGAAAGCAATGGCAACCTACTGTGGGATAATCTTCTGCCCAGTCAGTCATGTGTCGAAAGAGACATGATCGCTCAAGCATGTATCACGTATGGCACTTAACTGACTGAATTGGGTGAGCCAAAGTTATCAATAAAAAGTATAAAATACAAAAGTATTAAATGCAACCAGAAATGACATCTTGTGGGCAATGCCAACTTGATTTTCAGAAATCTAGTGATCATTTTTATTGGAACAACCTGTTACTGTTGATAGAATATGATTCAAAAACCAAATCTATATTATTCATAAATTCTTTAACCTACTTTCAAATTTACTTAGCAAGTATTTATAACGCTTATAAAAATGGAATGTATCTGTTTCTTGTCAAGAATATTCATCAATATCAGCAGAAATCTGTGCCACAAACACTATTTGATTTACTGTATTACTTTCATATGATTGTCACTTTTGAAAACAAGTAAAAGGTGACATAATTATGTCAGGTTATAAAGAATATTTACCAGCATTTTCAATGACTATTTACAAAAAAAAACAAACAAATACAGTAGACTGCTAACTTGCTGTGCTGATTTCTTGGACATGTTATGAGAAGAAAGAGTTTGGCAAACTTAACCCTCAGAGAGCATATTGAGAGGAAGGCAATGGACCACCTACCTGATGAGCTCGTGTGAATAAATAGCGGAAAGCAAAACAGGAATCTTGGAAAAGAGAAAAACTTATGGGCTACAGGCGATGGGAAGTTGTGGAAGAGATAGGAAGTTTGTTCAAAGAAAAATGGTCAGAAAAACTGTAAAAAAGGCATTCTTTGCTAGTCAATGCACCTCCCCAGTGAGTGAGCAAGAGGATGGATGTTTTGAAGAATTTGGGGTTTGAGTACAAAGCCACCCCCCAATCCTAATCATCATATCTTGCTCTATTCCCCCTTTTCCAAACCTTTAAGAGTTTAACATTTTCTAATAATTCAGGTGATTTTAAAGAACATTATTTAATAGTTTACAGATGTGTGTTGTGGTGCAGTGGATATTGGCTCAAATGAGAAATTAAAGAGCAGAGTTCAAATTCCAGTTGAATTACTTGCAAGCAAATATCCTTGGGAAAGGTATTAATCCATCTCTTCTCCCTAAAAGCTATGGGTTAAATAGCATGACAGATTGGGTTCTATAGCCTTGGTTGGCAACCAGTCTACTGCAGAAAGTAATGGCAACTTGCTGTGAGAAAATCTTCTACCCAGTCATTCATGTTTCTCTTGAGACATGATCACACAAGCTTGTATCACATATGGCACATAACTGATTTAAGAGTTGTATTTCCATGACTAAACAGAATTTCATTTTTTTATAGATAAAGAAATATGAGAAAAATGTGTAAAGTTTATTCAACATCTAAGTGAAGATATAGAATTGCATAAATATTTCATGACCCCAGGTAGTGAGGACGAAAACTTTTCAGCACCCTCCACATAACATAAAATTTCTCTCCTGATTACTGAGACATTAGGTTTATAAGTCCCCAAAAGTTCATACACTGATGTCCTCAAGAACACATGGCCCAGTGAGTAAAAGTGTTGGTTGGATCCAGTGACTTGACCTAAAGAGTTGTGAGTTCGATGTCTGTCTACAGCAGAGGTGAACAAAAACTCAAAGAATTGAGTTAAACAGAGATAACTAAAACATCTGGAAGTGGAATGACACATGGAATAAGAACAACCTACTCCAATGATCGGAATAAAGAGTTTGGTTCAAAATTGAAGAAGGTTGGAGCAGACAGCAGCCAAAATGTTGTGAATATGACAAAGATGAGGCCAAACAATTTGAGAGCATTCTGTTTAATACTCTTAAAGATTTTACCAATGTCAATGATTTGTAAACTGGAAAAAAAAAAAAAAAGAAAAAAGATCAGTATAATATGGCAGATTTATTTTCATATCTTTTCAAGACATGAGTGGTCATGCCTGTCTACAACTTCCTATCTTCTGTAGTCCTTAACTGCATCGTTGCTTTTGTCCATAGAATTCTGTTTCAAATCTTAGTTTATATTATAAACATGAAAAAGCAAGAGTTTATGAACAGATACATAGTTATAATACTTAGCACCATTAGTGTATATTTTGGTATATCATTAGGCACAACAATAGGGAATATTTTGATGTTACTTTTAAAAATGTAATTTGCATACAAAGTCATGCTGAAAAATCCTCAGCCAGGCCTTATAATTACTGAAAGTTTTTAAAATTAATTTATACCATCCATAAATTCTTTAGCCTACTTTCAAATCTACACTTAGCAAGTCTTTATGATGATTATAAAAATGGAATGTGGCTTCTTTGTTTATTGGCAAGAATATTCATAAATATCAGCAGAAATCTGTGCTACAAACACCATTTGATTTACTGTACTACTATTGTATATACATGATTGTCACCTTTGAAAACAAGTATAAAGTGACATTTGTGTTAGGTAATAAAAAAATTGCCAAGAGGGAAATTACACCAGACACAGCAACTAAATAGCAGATTTTATTTTATTTTTTTTTTTTATTAGTCAACATTAGACTCTTAAAATATTGCAGATGTGAAGAAATTTTTAAAGAACATCAGCATATTTTTTTTTTCATTTTTTTCATGTACTGATATCACTTGGATTAACTGCTTTGAACAAAATATTAACTGACCCTTGATTGAAAATGCTAAGATTATAATGTTCAGAGAAACACCCATGTGTAAGTCTGCTCCACTAGAAGTTCTTATGGAATGGAAAAAAAAAAAAAAAAAAATAAAATAAAATCAGAGAAGGGAATTTTCTTATAATATTTGGAATATCAGGTGAAATAAAGGTGATTGAACTCTTTGGAAGTAGCATGGCATATCCTAGCTGTAAAGGTTTGAACTAGTGGAACTAAAGAATGGAGCTCATTTAAACATTTGCTATAAAAATAGTTACAGTAGTAGTAAGTTTGCAATGTTAAGTCTATGCGACTTAACTCCACAAAGTTGCATAAGTAATTTTGAACTATATCAAAGTAGGAAAATGAGGACTGAGCCCCAATTTGACAGCAATACCCTATTTTTGGTATAGTCAGACTCTTGTAAAGATAATCCATAGCAGAAAGTGTCTGGTACTTCTTGAAGCAATAAAATAAGTCAACCATTTTTTCCAGCAACTTTAGCAATGGATTGTATATACAAGTTCCACTTCAGGTCTAGAGTGAACTTGAAACCCAGTAGATGTTCATTGGGGACTCATTGAGAGTGCAATTATTCATCATTAATTAGAGAAACACTGAATAGTTAGATGATGAAACATTACTAGCTCATTGACCAATGCTTTAATCTACTAGGCCTGTAATCAGTGCTAAATAAGAACAAGGTAAGATATCTCTAAACATGGAGAGAAGAATGAGAACAACCTATCACTGTAGATTAAATAAATGGTTAAGTCTGAAATTCTCTGGAGGTTAGACACATAAAGAAAGCCAGAGGTCACAACAGTGGTATTGTGGTGCAGTGGATATTGGCTCAGGATGAAAAATTTGAGAGTTGAGTTTGAATTCCAGTTGAATTCATTGCATTCCCTGATGCGCAAATACCCTTGTGAAAGATATTAATCTGTCTTCTCCCTTCAGCTATGGGTTAAATAGCAAAACAGATTGTGTTTTATAACCTTGGTTGGCAACCAGTCTACCACAGAAAGTAATGATAACCTACTGTGGGAAAAATCTCATCATAGATGAAATAACTTGAAGCAAGAGAAAAATCATTCTCAAAAAATTTTAGCTGGACTTAGTTCACTGATCTAAGAAAACAGATTTGCCTACTTTCTTAGTCTTCAAAGATATGGATTCATAGGATACACACTTGGGTGATCCTGTCTCAGAAAAAACATGACTGGGCAGAAGATTTTTCCCCACAGTAGGTTGCCATTGCTTTCTGTGGTAGACTGGTTGCCAACCAAGGCTATAAAACCCAATCTGTCCTATTATTTAACCCATAACTGAAGGGAAGAGATGGATTAATACCTTTCCAAAGGGTATTTGTGCATAAGTGAAAGCAAGGAATTCAACTCGAAACATTTTAATTTCTTCGGTGGATGAAACAAATGTGTAAATTTGCTATATATATATATATATAAATAAAAAAAGGCAATCTGTGAGTGTGTGTGACTGTTCCCTATGCATGCTCACATTTTTTAATATTTCTTTTGTTTCAAAATTGCAGAGAAAAATATTCACATTTTTTTTGTTGACCAAATGAATTTTCAAAATGTTGGAATGAAAATTAAATATAAAGGCTCATTTTTTTTTTTTTATAAAAAATATTTTAGTCGTGTTTGGCACGTGATTTGATTTCTGTGACGTATTTCAGCAACCATGTTAGATCTTAGATGTTTTACGGAAATAAAACGTTGAAATAAGAATTAAATATAAAAGCTTTTTTTTTTTAATAAAAAATATTTTAGTAGCGTTTGACACGTTAGATTTGATTTCTGTGACGTAATCCAGCAACCATCTTAGATCTTAGATGTTTTACAGAGCAAATGCAAACAATCATCCCCATTTGCAAAAAAGTGTGAAAGGGAAAATTGCTGAACTTAAAACTCAAAAACTATGTGTCGACCTGGCTTTTCTGGAGATATGTGTTCTTAGAAATTTTGAATGGTGTAGCTTAAAAAATGTAGGCGTGCATAGGGAACAGTCACACACAGACTCACAGATTGCCTTTTATGTATATAGATTATATGAAAAAATATTAAAGTTTTATATCATTAGATTTTCAGTGGTAGAAGTGTCACATTGTATTGAACCTGATCATGTTAAAGAATTTGTTAACAATTTATTTTTATTCAATAAAAGTTAATAAATGTAAGAAAGTGTTACTTTTGCTGTACACTATCTTACATTCTACTGCCCAAAATACAGCGTTGACAGTACCTTGCTTGGAAGAAAAAGTGTTATCACAAAGAATTGTTTCATACAGCTTGAATCACAATCAAACATGTTGACTGATGTTGGTAAATTCTGGATGAAAATTTGGTTTTGTTTCATTAATTTATTTGAAGATTCAATTTACAATAAATTATCAAGAAACTCATTTGTCATTTAAATGGCAATACCATAATTATCATCAACCATTGTTAAATGTGAAAGTAGTTGAAGGATAACATTAGTTAGATAAGCTTGTAGGTAAAGAAACTTAGATATTTTTGATTTTACGGCATAATTTTCAAGTTGAGAACATTTCAATATTGGAACTTTTTGATTTTATATGTATGGCATGATTTTCAAGTTGAGAACATTTCAATATTGGAACTTACACTTTTCGGTTTTTATCAAAAAAGATAGATCATTGTACCTTTGTTCTTATAGGATTGAAATGCAATTTTGAAGTAGCTGTTGATGTTGTTTTAATATTAACCGGAGCAGTAGTGTTTACATAAAAGGGACAGCACTGTAGTGTGTCACCTTCAGTTTTCGAGTTATTTTGGAAAGATCTTCATACAGAGTAAAATGAAATCTTTTTATAATCATATTGCCCCAAGCAAGGCATTTTACTGCCACTGTTTTACAGAGGGTTACATAGTATGAAAGTTATGAGAAAGAGTGACAGGTTATAGGGGTGTCAGGAAGTGGATAAGAGAAGGATGAGAATACTGATGAGAATACTGATGAGAGTGGAGTGAATGAAGAAGCAGGTTAGTGAGATAGGAGATGACTATTGACTTTACATTTAAATTCATGGTGATTGTAGCTGTTGGGGAAGCAAGTAAATGGAAGGGAATTCTGAATTTTTTTTTTAATTATATCTGCCTTGTGAGTATTCAATACGTGTAAATTCGCTATATATATATATATATATATATATATATATATATAAAAAAGGCAATCTGTGAGTGTGTGTGACTGTTCCCTTATTCAATATCATTATGCACACATTATCTGTGTGCATAATGATATCAATTTTATCAAGCTATACTGCATTATACTGTGTGTGTGTGTGTGTATATTTCCCTCCTGTCACATTCATGGAGAGAGAGAGAGAGACAATTGCAAGACAGCGTTGGCTCAGTTCATTCTCTTTACTCCAAGTTATGAAAGCGCTTGCTGCATGTTTGCTCTTTAACAGTGCCTTATTATTTTATTTTTTTTGCAATAATTATGTTGTTGAGTAGTGACGAATGAAAATAAATATATATATATATATATACATATATATTTTCCCTCCTGTCACACTCAGGAGTTATGATTATTTTTTTTCCTTATGTCTTAATGTAAGATACTCAATATTAGGTACATTATATATATATATATATATATATATATATCTCAGTCATTTTAGATGGCATATCAACAAATATTTTGACGTCATTTTTGACAGCACGGGCCCATTTGTTTTTAAATATTCTTCATGTCTATTAAACAAATCTCTACTAAGTTTAGTCTCAGCCATTAAGCTATTAATCACAACAGTTATCAAGATTTATAACGTGTGCATAATTTTGATAAATTGCTTGTCAAACTCGATTAATTCATCATTTTGCTGTAACATTGTAATTTTCAGAGTCCATAATTGACACTTAAACAAGAGTCATTTGTGGAACAATTTAGTTAAATTTCCTTTGAAATGTTCTAAATTCAGCACAAAGGAAATATTATAATTAAGAGATTTATTATTGCATGTTAAAATTATGAAAAGTATAAATAACCATCATATTCTACATATATGCATATGTACATAGATGATGGATGGTCACTTGTATCCAAGGATGCCTGTCTTTCAGGCTGTCTAGCTAATCTGTTGCAGACACTTGCTTAGGCACATTTGTGTTTATTCAACATCTACAGACATAATATCAACCTAACACCAATGAAAAACACAAATTATTTTTGTTAATAGAAAATTAATGAAAATGAGAAAATCAGCAGACACCTCCAGAAAAGTGAACTGAACAATTATACAAAGATTTTTTTTATGAAACTCTGGGAGTTAGGTGATGTTATATCCAACACCCTAAGAGAAAAAAAATTATATTTGTATTAATACATATATATATAAATAAATATATATATATATGAAAATATATATGTAATATATAAGAAAATTTTCTACCTAAATATATATATCTGTGTATTTAGGTAGCAAATTTTCTTTCAGACATAACAGATTAAATAAATTGAAAACATTGTGTCTGCTTATTTTTAATAAAATCCATTCATACTCACGGATAGTCTTTCGCATATTATAATTGAAAGATGTAAGAAATGAGTGGTAACTTTGACAGATGATTTTATTATTCATTTCTTCTTGTTCCCAAGTATTTTCAATCTCCTTCTGAGATCATCTTTAGGGGTATGAGTTGCAGTAACAAAAAATTACTGTAAATCTACTACTTTCTTCAAATATAATTGTGGACAAATTGTTTAGTGTTCATCAGAATGTGAAAATAATCCCAAATAGAATTTTCTATTTTTCTCTCTGACATCAGGGTCATTCACATGTTAAAGCATGAAAAAACTGTTCTTCCTATAAACATTTTAGAACATTACACCATATATATTTAAAAATGAAATAAAATACAACAGACAATTTGTGACATCAAGTTTAAAGATCCAAGTCTCTACTCCCAACCTTCCCTACAGAACATGTAGCCTCATGAATGAAGGCGTTGGTTAAATAGATTAAGTTCCTGGGTTGAATAGTGAGAAAAAGAAAAAAGAAGAAAAAGAAAAAAGAAGAAAAAGAAAAAAAAGAAAAAAAGAAAAAAAAGAAAAAAACGAAGAAAAAGAAAAAAAACGAAGAAAAAGAAAAACCGAAGAAAAAGAAAAACCGAAGAAAAAGAAAACGAAGAAAAAGAAAAAAGAAAAAACGAAGAAAAAGAAAAAAGAAAAAGAAAAAACGAAGAAAAAGAAAAAAGAAAAAGAAAAAACGAAGAAAAAGAAAAAACGAAGAAAAAGAAAAAACGAAGAAAAAGAAAAAACGAAGAAAAAGAAAAAAACGAAGAAAAAGAAAAAAGAAAAAAACGAAGAAAAAGAAAAAACGAAGAAAAAGAAAAAAGAAAAAACAAAGAAAAAGAAAAAAGAAAAAAAAGAAGTTATATCAGAAGAATAAATTAGCTAGAGAGACTTAATTGATATCAGATATTGGCTATGACAGCCACTGGAGGGTACAATGGCTGAAATATGATGAGAACAGCCAAGATAAGGATTAAACTGAATAAATCAGTGTATAATTTGTATAAAATGCTTAGAAAAATCTCAAGCTAAACAATTTTTTCAATCTCAATTTTTTTTCCATTTGACTCAAGGAATAAGGCTTTTTATTAAGAATACAGACTAAAATGACAGTTATTTTGTATTCATTTGGATAAAATATGTTTAACTCAACCCTCATAAAACAAGATAATTGGAAGAAAAAAAAAATGGGAAAAAATACTTTTATCAAGATTTTTTGTTTTAACCAAGATAAAAAATAAGACAACTGTTTTTTTTTTCTTTTTCTCAATGACTGAAAAAGGGATGCTTGACTTCATAGTTTGTCAGTAGTTAGCAAGCAGGGAGCTAATGCCTCACCAGTGGGTATTTGACTGCCTGCAGTGGGTGCATGTTTTGCTCTACTGGTGGGCATTTGATTTGAGACCTATAACATTTGTTTTGTAGTTGTGAGACTAGCCATGAACACCTCAATGCTAACTAAACATTTCACTGTATTAATTTGGTGGCTTTCAAAAGGCAACTATCTATGCCTACTTGTGGAATAATTTGACAGTCTATAAGAATTTCTTCAGAGTGAGAACTTTGAATGGCAAATAATTTTAAAGGTTAAAAAAATTACCATTTTCTTCATGGCAAATTCTTTTCAGATTCTTAATGGCATGAATTTGTAACTTCAGGGAAAGAGTGTTACTCTTATTGACATTCACGATTTGTCTGACTGGATCTTTGATCCTTTCATTATGATGTTGATAAAGTGACAGATCAAATATGCTGCGTTATGACAGACAAAATGAAGCTAAAATGGCAGACAAATGAGGTTATCAAGTCATTTGGATGCACAAGAATATTCCTACCAGGTATCCAAAATTAATGGTCAATGGTCAAATTTCTCTTCCTCTCCTACTTCATATCTTGTGGAAATGGCATGCTCCAGGGTGGACCCCATATTACTGAAATCACAAAATTGTCGCAGTGTTGTGGAAAGTAGGGGACTTATGCCTCTCATTAAACTTTTCTCAAAATGCTTTTGCTTCTCGCTAAAAAACAAAGTTCAGAGAAAGCATTAAATAGCATTAGATTTTTGCTCTAAGCTTTTCAAGTTTATTATAATCCATAATTTATAATCCACAAATAAATGGATATTCATTGAAATGAAGTTCTGTTTCCATTTAATCTTGTTCATAGACTGAGTAGATAAAACCTGAATAAATAGCATTTAAATTTAATCTGTTAATTCTCAAATTTTGATTCCTGGATATTCCAGAGTAATAACACTGGATGTGCTTTGTGCCGCAGTGGATATCGGCTCGGAATGAGAAATCAGAGAGCCGAGTTTGAATTCCAGTTGATATTCCTTGCATTCACTTAAATACCCTTGGGAAAGGTATTGATCCATCTATTCCTTCCAGTTATGGGTTAATAACAGGACAGATTGGGTTCTATAGCCTTGGTCAGCAACCAGTCTACCGCAGAAAGCAATGGCAACCTACTGCGGGATAATCTTCTGCCCAGTCAATCATGTCTCTTTCGAGACATGATCGCCCAAGCATGTATCACATATGGCACTTAACTGACTGAATAACACTGAAAAGTATGTTTTACATCGATAAAAGTTGTAACAGTGAACAATTTTCAAACATCACTTCGAAACCTTAAATCGAATGAAAATGTTTAGATTTTGCAATTTAAAATATGCCAATTAATCCATATATAAAAATGTTGTAACCCAAAAAGGTTACTGCTTGAGTAATCAACAAAACAGAGGTTGAGAATAATAGTATATCAACAAATACAAGACTTGCACACTGCTGAAATAGATATAGTTATTAGCAGTGTAATTATTCTACTCTACTATTACTCCGCTTTACTCCAATAGTGTCCACATTTTTAAGAAGATAGGAACATTCTATTCCTGTATATAATTAGGTATACAATAAAATGTTAAAAATTTCACTTTTATATCCAATTATACATACAGTATCTGAAAATGTTGCTGAAATACACAGCTTTTTATTTTTGTTTTCCATGGCTTATCGACCTCATATAATATGGTGTAAATATATGTATACCATGTAAATATTATTAACTCATATACAAACATACTAATTGCAATAGTGAAAGGGGAGGATTGGGTTGGGTCAATCTTTTAAATAGAGATATTTGCCTAACATGCAACTTACCCAAGCAAGTCCCAGAAAAGATAAAATGATGCCTTTGTCTAATATGGATTTTCTAATTTGGTAAAAAGAATAATACGAAGATGGTTCAATTTTCATCTCCATGTAAACAAGACGGATTGATAAATCGATCAAAATAAAGGAAAAGCAAGTCATTCAATTTGCATAAGTTATTTAGGTATTCATGAAAAGGAAAAAAAGAAAAATCGTCTATGTAAGACTATTTAAAGTTCTGATAAAAAGTCAGCTGTATTGATACCAAAGAAAAGAAGTTTAATTTTATTATAAAGATTTGAATGTACCAGTTCCCTTAAGAGTCAAGTTCAGTAGAAAGTCCTTTTCTAAATTAAGAGAGAGAATCAAACTTGCTATTAATGACTTAATACATTAACACAATTTTCATTAAAATATGTTAAGTGAGCATTTTTAGAATTTACTCTTACCAATGCTTGTGTATTCATAAAGATATTTTACGTAAGAATTGGTTTTATTCTATAATGTTCAGTTAATTTAAAAATTTTCTGCTCAACATTTACATGTGTCATGGGCATAAAAATTTAAGATTTCCTTGACATAAATATAGAAAAACTATCCATTGTGGTCAACATATTTTTTTTAATCTACCTTGTGGAATTATGGGCCAGGGTAAAGTGTAATAGACAAAATTCTCAATAAGTAGAACTGACAAATTTCTCAAATAAAAAGATGAGAAAAGGAACAAGGTCAAAAACAAAAAAAAGTACACCACACACACACGTGTGTGTATGTGTGTATATATATATATATATATATATATATATATATATATATATATGTCAGATTAAATAAACATTATGTTTGCTTATTTTTAATAAATCAAGTCAAGTTTAGGTTGAAAGTACTTGGGTACTTTAAGAAATGAATGAAAATAACATCTGTCAACATTACAGCTCATTTCTGACATCTTTAGATTGTAATACACGAAAGATTATCCATGAGTATGAACGGATTTTATTAAAAATAAGCAAACATAATGTTTGCAATTTATTTAATCTGGCATGTTTAAAAGAAAATTTACTGCCTAAATACACAAATTTTAAAAAATATATCCATCTATATATTTATATCTCCCGGTGGGGGGGGGGGTGATTTTTGCATTAGACTGAGAAGGTGATGTGTCTGCTGTTACATAGTTAAACATGTTTGAGAATTTTAGATAATAAATAGAAATAGAATCTCCTGGTAAGTAAAATCCACTCACAAAAAAAGAAAAGGAAATAAAATACAAAGGTTTTGTAAAACATTGTAAAAAATACATCAGATGTCATAAGAATAATTGATGACATTTAATAAAACATTTTGAAAAATTAAAGTAGCAAATTAAGTGCTTATTTCTGTCAAGAAAACTAAAAAAAAAATATGTAGTCATGTGATTAAGCAAACTTTTTCTAATGACTAATGTTTGTTTGCATTTATATTATTTGAAGGTACAAAGTTATCAAAACTTAAAAGAAAAAAAAAAATAAACAAAATAACAGTTAAGATTTTAAAAAGCAGGAAAACCAGAAACTGAAACAATTGGATTAGAAGGAATTCAAATTGTCCATACTACAAAATCATTGAAACAGCAAGAATATTGAGGTGCTGATAGTTTGAAAATATTTGCTTTCTCATGATTGCTAGTGACAATCACCAGAGATCTGATATGAATATTATTATGTCACCTAATCTCTAATTTAAGACATCAGTTACTCGTGGTGAAAACACTGAGCCTGATTATTATCATTTGTTTTTATTTCTGTAGTAAATCTTTTCTATCTAGAAAATGTTACAGAAAAGACTAAGACAATATAGTGTAAGAAGTAAACTGTTAATAGTGTCAGGACAGAAATGTGTGTGTGTGTGTGTGTGTATATATATATATAAAATCATATTGCCCCAAGCAAGGCATTTTACTGCTACTGTTTTGCAGGGGTTTACATAGAAGGAAAGTTATAAGAGTGACAGGTTATAGGGGGGTGTCAGGAAGTGGGTAAGAGAAGGATGAGAATACTAATGAAAGTGGAGTGAACGAAGAAAGGAGCATGAAAGAGAGAATGCAGGTTAGTGAGATATGAGATGACTATTGACTTTACATTTAAATTCTTGGAGATTGTAGCTGTCGGGGAAGCAAGTAAATGGAAGGGAATTCCACAGGTGGGAAGTGCATGAAAAGAAGCTGATGGAGTAGAATTTGCGTTTGTCAGGGGTTTTTTTTTTTTTAAACTGCTGTTGTGTTCCAGTCTTAAGAAGAAAAAGCTCTGAGGAGTGAGAACATCCTAGTTGTGCCTTCATATAAAACTTTGAAGTCAGCATATCTGTTCAGTTAACTGAAATTTCTCTACATTATTCTTATTAATGCTCTATCTCAATATCAAGCACTTCATGAGAAAAAACTGCTTGCCAAAATATGTTTATCAGTAAACCACTGAAAAAGCAACAATCTTGGCACTAAGCATCATTACAACTATGTATATGATAGAGAGAAAGTAAATATATTTCTAAATGCACATTTTGTATGGGAGTCTCTTCATATATTTTGAAAAGTGTGCAAATATAAAAGCTTAAAACAAGTAAATATGCCGACGGCCATGCTAATTAGGAAAAAAGAAATTAGGAAGTGAAGGAAAGTGAACTGTTGTCATTTTATTTTATAGAATGTGCAAGTTTTGAATAGGTTTGGTTTTCTTCCAGAAATTAAAGACTGACATTAAATGAAATATTAATTAAATATTTAATTGACATTAAACACGGAAAGAACATATGAATGAAATTTATTGGAAAAAAAAAAATTTCAATTTTAAAAGAACATTTTTTTTAACTTCTTGCCATTTCAACAGAAACATCTTTAAGTGACCAGTGACAATTGCTAGACTAATAAAAATAAAATTGGTTTTGAAATAATTCTTATTAAATATAAGCTGTGTACATGAGTCAGTAAAACTTAAAAACACTTCATCCATCACAGCAGTGTTTTCATTCAGAATTGTTTTTACAAAACATTTCAACTAATTGGGAGACAAGAGTAGATAAAGAAATGTGTATACAGTGTGCGATGGATAAATTGTCTAAATTACACAAAAATGAAAATAATACTGACATCTCATTTTAACAGATATATTTACCAACATTACACAAAAATATCTTGAAATACTACAGAGTAAATATATATATATATAACAAAAAAATAATATTATCTTCAACCATGGCCCCCAGACGATTTTGGAATCTCCTGCAACTCTTCTGGATGGTCTCCTTGTTTAAATTGGTGAATGCTGCCATAATTCTTGCCTCCAGTTCATCATTGGTGTTACAAGGAGTGTTGTTGGTCTCTTGCTTGACTGTGTCCCACACATAATAATCAAGGGGGGTTGCAGTCTGGGGAATTAGGTGGCCAGATGTGAGGGGTGATATAGTTGCAGAAATTGTTTGACAGTCATGACAGGGTTTTCCTGTGAATCCTGTTGTCAGACATAGAACAGTATTACCTCCTCAGAGCACGATATAGGTCTCTGTGTCAAGTGAGACCCAATAGGAAAATGAATGAAGGCATAACGTCACCATCACTAGTGATCACTTCAAGCAGCATGATGTTGACTGGATATATCGTCCAACTCTTTCCTATGCATCATCCTCAGAAATGATCTTAGAGCTTCCAGCACAAATACCAAGCAGTATATCATCCTGTTTCCAAATTTCTGGTGGAGTGAATGTTCCTTTTCTCACAGATGGTACCCAACTGACCCTATTATACAGTGCAGTCGATGAAAATAAAAAAACAAAAAAGAAATCACATGCATGAAATTAAAAGATAAGTGTGACGACAATTTACTCATCGCACCCTGCAAAATATATAAGTAATTGTACATAAGTATTAAATAGAACAGAACAAGGAAAGTGTCTACCTTCAGCTGCTTACTACCTATCATGGACAAAATCCTGTTTTAATGTTTCTATGTTAACAAGTTTTGCATATTGTCTCGGTATTTGTTTCTTCTGATGTCATGGTCATATATAGACACTTAGTAGTAAGGTGACATTACAAGGCAGGCAAATAGTCAGAGGTGGGTATTGGGTTAGGGAGAAGGAAGAGTTGTGTGTGGACAATGGAGGTACACATGGCTTTATTAAGGCAATTTCTGTAATATTCTTTACCTTTCTCGAACTTTTCCTTCTTTAAGTAAAACAATATGTTTATGAAATAGTTTGGCTTCTAGCCTCACAGAAACCTGGGAAGTAAACAGTTTACAAGACATTCAATAAATTTGTTTCAAAGAAATGGAAAAATGGAACATAATAGCAAAAAAGAAGCAGAGACTGAAAAGTCCAAAGTCAGCAATGAAGCTACAAATAAAAAGCCATAAAAGTTGAGGATATTAAAGATTTTCTGGTACACAAACAACTACATGATACTTTCTTATGCTGCTGACAAATACTAACAAACATTTCTTTTTATATAATGACTCATATCTAAAATATAAATTAATGAGAAAAACAAAAAACAGAAAAGATTGAAAAAAGTACTTTTTGTAGTAGTCAGTTATACACTTTAAAAGTCTACAATATCAAAGAATTACAAAAAACATGAAGAAAAGGAGAAGAAAAAAAAAAAAAAATCATTCCTACCTTTCAAAAAAGCAAATTGTAAAGCAGATGAGAATTCTTGTTAAAACATTGCTTGTAAGATTTTCTACAGAAAAAAATATATAGATCTATTCTTAGTCTTTGTTTAAAATAGTAGCATGTTTAGGATTCTTGACAAATTTTAATTACATTTCTATATAGAAAATTAACAACGTTGGCAAATGTTTAAAAATAGTTTTTTTTTGCTGACTTGCAATTAGTTTTAAACACTGCTGAAGTTACTTCCCTTGAATCGCCATAATGTAGAAATTACCAATCTTACTACGATTAGCAAATTCAGAAAAAAAAAAAAAAATTCAGAAAAGATTTTGGAAATAGAAGAAATAATTTTCCTAAAACTTCTCTCAATCATTTTATTTACTCTACAAATAAAATTAAGCAAACAGTTTAAGGGAAAATGCGAGAGAATAATAAACGTCACAGTAAACCACTTTATTACACTAGTGTTCTCTAAACTATCATTCAATTTTGAAATAATTATTCAATTCAACCACATGACAACCGATATGAACCTCTTAAAAAAATCGAAAACGCATTTTAAATAATAATTTAAATGTCGTCTTTGATGTTTAATTTTTGGTTTTATTTGAAAATAGCATCTACTATATTAAAAGAAAAATACATTTCCTTATGTAAATAAATTTTTTACGCATTAAAAACATTGGCATCTTTACTTGCTATTAATTCATCAAAGCTCCATTATAGACGAAATATGTGAACAGATTTTAAAATTTCTTAAAAAATCCAATATTTGTCTTACAGATGTGTTTCAAAGTAAATTATTAAATTTATGGATGAATTTTGTAAATGTAATGCTTACTTTTTACTTAAAGCATAATGAAGGTAATGCTTATTTAAGCATGGTAGCCCGTGAGTTGTTATCAAGGTCATCAACAAAAGTTTTCTTAGACTCTTAAAAATACATAATTTTTTTTTAATTAAAGAAATATACAACACCAGCAGTCCAATAATAGAGAAATTGGTATTTATGTCTAAAATAAATTATTTAACCTAAAAAATTTTTGTTTTTATTCTTTACAATTTTTATAAAACTTAGAATGAATTATTTTATTTGTTACATTAGAAATAAAAAAAGAAATAAAAATTAGTAAAATGATACTTTTGAATTTATTGCTTTTTTTTTTATCTGTTTGATGTCATAACATATTTAGTTGCACCCAATGAGTTATTTCTTTAAAATCGTTATTTAAGAGTTATTGAACTATATAATGTATTATAAATGATATTACTCTTCCAATAAGGAAGAATAATTGGCCAAACTAGGTAATTCAGAATTATTTCCTTTTTGAACTTCTGTAAAAAAAGAAAAAAAAAAAAAGATCAAACAGTGTAAAAGTGAAAAATAAGATTATATATATATATATATATATATATATATAGGTATAAATGTCCAGTCCGTAAACGGTGAGGATAATCCAACAAGTTTAACTTAATATGAAATATTAAAGTGTTATATCTATATAGAGAGCTCAATGGATGTTATCCAGAGCAATATGATATTTATATTATAAAGAAAAACTCAACACATCATTTCAATTTGTTATAAATTATAATTCATTTCTAATTAGCCCATTTCATTAGATCTTACAATATTTATTCCATTTGGTACAAAAGATTTTGCTGGAATATATATTTTCTTTGGTTTTGGTATTCAAGTCAAATTTTTACTTTGTTTTTAAATATATAAATACAAAATATTGCACCAAACATGACAAATTAAAAAACATTCACATTGCAGCAGTCACAAGACAATGAAAAAAAAATTTTTTTTTTTTGATGAAATTAGTTTAAAATAATTGCTTCCAATGATATTCAGTCATTTAAGTGCAATACGTGATACATGCTTTGAACATCATGTCTTGAAAGACATAACTGACAGGGTAGAAGACTATCCCACAGTAGGTTGACACTGCTTTCTGCAGTAAACTGGTTGCCAGCCAAAGCTATAGAACCCAATCTGTCCTATTATTTAATCCATAACTGAAGGGAAGAGAGAGATTAATACCTTTCCCAAAGGTATTTGTGCATAAGTGAATGCAAGGGATTCAACTGGAATTCAAACTCAGCTCCTGATTTCTTGTTCCAAGTCGATATCCATTGCTCCACAATGCACATCCAATGATATTATCAACAGAAAAACTTTTTGACCCAAACTTTTAGACTTAGTTAAAAAAATATAAAAAAAAAAAAGTGATTGATCCAGATTGTAATATAAATGCAAGCAAAAAAAAAAAAAAAAAAAAAAAAAAGAAGCCCTCTCTAAAGAGTTTTCTATGCTAAATGGATGTTGTGCATATTTTCAATATTATTAAATTGAAATATATAACACTAGCATAATAGCCCAGCATTGCCCTTGCAACTCAGAACATTTTAGTAGTAGGAGAAGATGCCACTTTTTTTTTTTTTTTTTTACATATTTTGTTTTTGTTTGAAAAAAAACTTTTTTATTTTTATTTTTTTTAAAAATATTTCTTTTGTTTCAAAATTAGGGGGAAAAATATTCACATTTTTTTGTTGACCAAATGAATGTTTAAAATGTCAAAATAAAAAATATTAAGGCTTTTTTTTTTTTTTTAATAAAAAATATTTTAGTCGGGTTTGACTTGTGTGATTTGATTTCTATGATGTAATTTAGCAACCATCTTAGATCTTGGATGTTTTACAGAGCAAATGTAAACAATCGGCTCCATTGGCCAAAAAGTGTGAAAGAAAAATTGCAAGACTTAAACTCAAAAAGTATATGTTGACCTGGCTTCCCTGTAGATATGTTTCTCTAGAAAGTTTGAATGGTGTAGCTTAAAAAATGTAGGCGTGCATAGGGAACAGTCACACACAGACTCACAGATTGCCTTTTATATATATACTAGCACCATAGCCTGGCGTTGACTGTGCAACTCAAAACATTTTAGTAGTAGTAGAAGATGCCACTTTTTATTTAACATTTTGTTTTTGTTTGGAAAAAAAATGTTTCTTTTGTTTCAAAATTAAGGGGAAAAATATTCACATTTTTTTGTTGACCAAATGAATTTTTCAAACATCAGAATAAAAATATAAAGGCTTATTTTTTTTTTTTTTAATAAAAAATATCTTAGTCACGTTTAACACATGTGATTTGATTTCTGTGATGTAAAACGTCGGAATAGGAATTAAATATAAAGGCTCTTTTTTTTTTTTAAAGAAAAATATTTTAGTTGCGTTTGACACATGTGATTTGATTTCTATGATGCTATTCAGCAACCATCTTAGCTCTTAGATGTTTTACGGAGCAAATGTAAACAATCGTGTCCATTGGCCAAAATGTGCTAAAGGGAAAATTGCTGAACTTAAACTCAAAAAGTATGTGTCGACCTGGCTTCCCTATAGATATGTGTCCCTAATTTTGAATGGTGTAGCTTAAAAAATGTAGGCATGCATAGGGAACAGTCACACACACGCTCACAGATTGCCTATATATATATATATATATATATATATAGATAGAGAGAGAGAGAGAGAGATTATTTAAATTGTTCAAACTGTTGTCCTCATCTTTATTGCAATGTTCACAACATTTTGGCCATTGTATACTCTGGCCTTCTTCAGGTGCTAGGAATTTCAAACCAAACCCTTTATTTCAATCAGTGGGATATATAATTTTCATTTCATGTGTGATGCCACTTCAGGGTGTCATGTAGTTATCTCCCTTTATCTCAACACTAAGTTATTTGTTCACCATTGCTGTAGCCAGGTATTGAACTCTCAATTACTGGTTAGATCCAGTGAATTGATCCAAAGAGTTGTGAGTTCAATACCTGGAAACAGCAGTGGTGAACAAATAACTTAGTGTTGAGATAAAGGGAGATAACTACATGACACCCTGAAGTGGCATCACACATGAAATGAAAATTATATATCCCACTGATTGAAATAAAGGGTTTGGTTTGAAATTCCTAGCACCTGAAGAAATTGTCAACATGACAAAGATGAGGATGACAGTCTGAACAATATAAATAATGTAAATGCTACCACATGTTAAAAATATAGGCAAATACTCAAATGTTCAAGGATTAATTTGTAGCATGTTCATAAAAATGCCATCCATAAAATAATCAATCTTAACCTGCCTCTTAGATTCTCAACATTACGATTCTACAGGAAGAAAGAGAAAACTCTTTTGACTAACATTCAGAGACTTTAGAAAATGGCAATTGTAGATATTGGAATAGAGTTCAGGTTTGCAATTCTAATCAAAAAGTAAAATTAATTGAATTGAACAGTGTCAATCAAGACCAGAATTTAATGTTACCTATTTTAAAAAAAACTAAACTTTCCAACAATTTACAAGTATTCTTGTTTCATCAACATTTTTTTCCTGTAATAAAAATTTACCTTCAACAAATTATAGACAATTGTTCCATTCATCATCAATTTCACAATTCTTGTTCATGTCCTTGAAATCAGTTTCTTAATGTTACTATAGTTTGTATTCACAAAATTAAATTGTTTAGTAACTAAACAGCATTTTATGGTAAATGTAAGTTTTGCAATATTGAAAATTAACATTTATGTGGTTGACTGTTAATATTTTGAATTTTTCACTGTACTAACAGATTTTAGAATCACGGAAAAGGGAATAAAAGTTTAGATGTAAAGGAAATAACAACCTAATATTTTTTTTATGAGACTTGACTAATATCCTTCAGCAAGTAAACTTCTACAAAATTTTGATATTCAAAATTATATTTCTATAAAAAAAAATGCTGGTTTGTGAAATTTCTGATTTTATACTGTTGATACAATTCATTTTTCCTCACTATTTTTATTTTATGATAAAATATAAAATACATCAAAATAATACAAATATCAACAAAAAATAATTTAAAATTCAAAAAGGTTATGTTGCAGGCTAAATTATTAATTTTTTCCACTTTCCAAGATATTTTTATTCTTTCTTCATTTTTCAGCAGTTATAATTTAAAATTATTTCTCAAATTTTGGAAGTTTAACATTGAGACTTTAGAAAGTATATCTACAGATAAATAAAATTAGCAATGTTTTCTTTAATTTTCTACCAATTTTCCACACCAGCTTTTCTGTAGTTCATTTTAAAAAACAAACAAAAAGACTAGTAATATTGTATAAAGAATTTAAAACT
This sequence comes from Ascarosepion bandense, assembly GCA_037127315.1. NCBI lineage: Eukaryota > Metazoa > Mollusca > Cephalopoda > Sepiida > Sepiidae > Ascarosepion > Ascarosepion bandense. Next base: position 4,063,376 of record JBBBDQ010000946.1, on the reverse strand, counting down.
TCTATGAAAATGTTCATATCCTACAGTCTACTAGCATCCATATATACATCTATTTTTCATAAATAGACAATAGACAAATAAGATGTTAATACAATTAACACTGTTTTGAGTAACATTCAGGGTTTATTTCTTATTTTTAGACACTAATAAATTTAGTTTTTTATTCTCTTAGAAAAAAGCAATCTGATATTGAAATATAAAATTCTTACAATATAAAAATTTAGTATTCTATCAAGTCCCATAACTGATGCAACATGTCGATAAGTGCATTAATTTATACACAGTGCATTATCTCCCTTTGATGTGATCTCTGAACAAAACTTTTCAAGATCTCAAAAGACAGCTACTTAAAAACAAAAAATTATTTTCCCTTATAACCAGTAGCAAAACATTGGGGGAGGAGAGGGGTGCAGATTGCAGCCGCCATGGGATGCAAAATCGCTCGAAGATTTGTAAGTTAATTGTCGCGACTGAGAGTGAACTGCAAAAAAACTTATCCAATCTAACCACACTTATTCAGATGTGGTGAAAAATTAAGACCAAGAGATTAAACAAAATTTTAACACATTTATCAGCAAAAATATCGGGAAATTAATAATAATAAAAAAAATTGGCAAAAGAGGACAAAAGTTTCTCCATTTTATTTATTTCAATATCCTTTTATTTACCTTAATACCCATTTTGTGATTGCCCGCATATATACTTATTTCATTAACAGCACATCATGAATTATTTTGGTGACAGTGCTCAGTACTTCTTCGAGCACGTGCAGTGTGGGCAGAAGCACATGCTGGCCAAAACGTAAAATGTGTTAAAGAAACAACAAGAAGTGCTGTCGAATATTGTTTTCCCTGAGTTGAGGCCAGATTGAAAACTAATTCATATTAATGTTTTAAGAGGAATTCCTGCAATGGTAAACCCAGCATTTTTTTGTAAAATGATAATAATAGTAACCTTTCTCCTCACTTCAATTAGTAGATCATAGCATTTCAATAAATATATAAAAGATTTAGATATAATGATCCTATTGTAACTCAGTGTTGAATAAAACTGTTGTATTTTCCTATATACAGGATTTTGATGTGAAAAGAGTTTTATGGCAAATTTCGGTTGCTGTTAGTGATGACAAAAGCTTTGCAAGGTGGGGTTTTTTTTTGTAGCTTTCACTGCAATATTAGTATTATTATCATGATTATACTATGCCGAGAAACTCAATGAAGGTCTTTGAAGTTTAATATGGAAAATCATGCTCTCTTGCTGAGAAAATATAGAAAAATCTTTTATTGTAGTGTATGTGCGTCCGCTGACTGATGCCACTTCGGTTGGGTTTCAATTCTGGGTTAAGAAGCAATCGGAGTCTAACGGTACTGATGAGCTGTGATACAGCGAAACAGATCTGTCTGTGAATGACTATATATATATATATATATATATATATGCGGTGTAGATATAGAAGAATCCAAAGAAGTATCCTGTACATAAAACGGTAGGATAACTCTCTAGGAGAGCTCTAAATATATCTGTATATAAATATATATAAAGCAAATATACGTGAAAATTAAGACAGACATGTTATTCCATAGTTAAGCAGAAGTATAGACCTATTTCAGGCGAACCATCATCAGCTTCCATTATATATATATATATATATATACTAGCAGTATAGCCCAGCGTTGCTCAGGTGTAATGAAAGCTTATATATATATATATATATATATATATATATATATATATAGGACAGAATATTAAAACGTTTTGAGTTTAAAAATGTGTTTTTTTAACAGTATTTGTTTATTTCTACTATTATATTTTATATTTCAGACTGCCCTCGGTCCTTCATCAGAAACAAATGATTTTAAAATTTGAATTAGTAATGTATTGCGCAAGATTTCACAAGAGCGTTAGTGAAATTAAAATTTTTTTATCTAAAACAAATTTACAAGCATTATTAAAGACAGGTTTAGGTTTAGGTTTAGGTTTACAAACATAATTTTTTTTAAAAATCTGTCGCTTTCAACGTCACTTGATGTAAAAACAAAAACTCTCTCCACAAACGTGTCATGTGATGTAAAACTCTTCGCGAAATCTCGAAATACATTACTAATTCAAATTTTAAAATCATTTGTTTCTGATGAAGGACCGAGGGCAGTCTGAAATATAAAATATAATAGTAGAAATAAACAAATACTGTTAAAAAAACACATTTTTAAACTCAAAACATTTTAATATTCTTTCCTATACATATTAAGACAGTATACGTGGATCATCACTATGCTATATATATATATATATATAAAATCGATTTTCTGCACTATTGTAAGGGACTGCAACCTTGAAACTTCTGAATATCGTTTATGTCTTTGTCTATGAGTGTATCAAATTTGATTAAAGTCAAGCGACTCCTTCTATAACCCGATTTTTTCGATTATTGATATTTATCGGGGGCACCTCAACACAAAACCTAGCTAAGAACACTTGCAGATGCTTATAGTACAACTGTGTAAATTTTCAAGAAAATCGGTTCAGCCGTTTCGGAGTCTATAGGTAACGAACACATACAAAGTTCCATTTATAAATAAGTTTAGAGATATATATATATATATATATATATATATATATATATATATATGAAATGATTTGTTTGAACATTATTTTTGATCGATACTTGTATTTAAGTAGATATTCTGTTTATAATCAAACAGTATTGTATATTTATTTCTACCGGCCTGATTATTTACGATAAATTTTTGTTATGAAAATGTATGTCATTTGGCAGGATTCAAATTCTGCCAAATGACACATTTTCGTAACAAAATTTATCATTCAAATCCTGCCAAATGAGACACATTTTTGGAACAAAAATTTATCGTAAATAATCAGGCCGGTAGAAATAAATATATAATACTGTTTGATTATAAACAGAATATTTACTTAAATATGAGTATCGATCAAAAATAATATTCAAACAAATCATTTCACATTGTCGGTTGTTTATAACCAGTTTCATTAATTTCCATAACATATATGTGTGTGTGTGCGTGCGCGCATTGTGGTGCAATGAAGATTGGACCAGAATGAGAAATTGGAAAGCTGAGTTTCAGTTTCAGTTGAATTCATTGCATTCATTTACACACAAATACCCTTGGGAAAGGTATTAATCTGTCTTCTCCTTGAAGCTGTGGGTTAAATCGCAAAACAGATTGGATTCTATAGCCTTGGTTGTTAGAAAGTAATTCCAATCAACTGTGGGAAAAAATCTTCTGCTCAGTCAGTCATGTCTCTTTTGAGTCATGGTCACTTAAGTGTATTTTCACATATGGCACTTAACTGAGTGATATATACAGTGACACGCATAAGTATTGGATACATGTTATTTTCTGTTATAACTCTAGTTTATATTCATCATTATTTGGTAAGTAATATCCCGTAAAGTTGTTTTAGTTGCATGTGGAAGGAAAATTAAAAACTCATGATTGAATCCATTTTTTTTATCAAAGTTCAAAATTATTCTATGCAAAAATATTGGATACATGACACTTTTTTCAAATTTCTAATTGAAACTTTGTATTTTAAAAGACTTTAAATATTCAAATTTTGGATTGTATTGGAATGTTATCTCTGACCAATCAGAGAAGCACACAATTGCTTACAAAATAGTGCTATTAATTATCTGACTGATGTACATCCTGTATTTCAAGGATTAAAAATGGCAAAGACTAAAGAATTATCCAGAGATATGCGAGATAGAATCATTGAACGTCACAAAGGAGGACAAGGTTACCGAAAAATTAGCAAAGAAATGAATCTAGCACTAATTACAGTAAGAAATATCAAAGTATAAGTATGGCAACAGTACAGCAAACCTTCCAAGAAAAATAAATTCAAGGTGGATCAGCAGAAATGTGCAAAAACCCCTTCATTACTCGTTCTGAAATTAAAACTAATCTTGAGGGTGCTGGAATTAATGTAAGTAAGGATACCATTAGCAGAGCTCTATATTGTACAGGCTTTCATTCAAGATCACTAAGAAAAGTGCCTTTACTGAAAACTAAACATGTCAAAGACCGATTAAAGTTTGTCGAAACTTATGAAAAGAAAGGTATGTAGTTTTGGCAAAAAGTAATCTGGTTGAATGAAATGAAAGTTGAACTATTCAGAAGGAACACAGTGACAAGTGTTTTGCGAAAAAATGGCACTGCCTTCAACAAGCACAATACCACCCCATAGTAAAGTTTGGGGGTGGTTCCATTATGATATTATGGATTCAACCATGAGCATTTAATTTTCCTTCCACATACAACTAAAACAACTTTACAAGATATTATTTACCAAATATCAGGCAAAATGGCAAACATAAACTAGAGTTATAACAGAAAATAACATGTATCCAATACTTATGCATGTCACTCTGTGTGTGTGTGTGTGTATTCATTCAGCTGTTAAGTTAGGATAGATTCTGACATTCCTTTTTTTATTTCAATCTTCACAGTGGTGTTTTTACTGTGTTATAGCATTATTGCACTAAGTCTCCATGGTGTTTGGTTGACAATAAACACTATCCCGGCTTCTGCTCAGATGAACTTAGCTCACTGGTGCCCCCTATATATGAATTTCCTTGAGCCACAAGATTAGCAACTAGATCCCACCCATTTACTATGAAACCAATAAAATGTAAATGCAAATTCTACTCCAGTAGCTTCTTTTCTCGCACTTCCTGCCTGTAGAAATCCCTTCCATTTACTTGCTTCCCCAACAGCTACAATCTCCAAGAATTTAAATGTAAAGTCAATAGTCATCTCCTGTCTCACTAACCTGCATCCTGTCTCTCATGCTCCTTTCTCCGTCCACTCCACTCATCAGTATTCTCATCTTTCTCTTACCCACTTCCTGACACCCCCTATAACCTGTCACTGTTTCTCATAACTTTCTTCCTATGTAACCTCCTGCAAAACAGTGGCAGTAAAATGCCTTGCTTGGGGCGATACGATTATAAAAAAAAAAATTCCCTTCCATTTACTTGCTTCCCTGACAGCTACAATCTCCAGGAATTTAAATGTAAAGTCAATAGTCATCCATCTCACTAACCTGCATTCTCTCTCTCATACTCTTTTCTCCATCCACTCCACTCTCATCAGTATTCTTATCCTTCTCATACCCACTTCCTGACACCCCCTATAACCTGTCACTGTTTCTCATAACTTTTCTCCTATGTAACACCTTGCAAAACAGTGGCAGTAAAATGCCTTGCTTGGGGCAATATGATTATATATATATATATATATATATATATATATAGCAAGCACAGAAGAGATCACAGTGCTTTAGAGTGAACTTCAATGAAGCTTGAGCTGACACTCAAGGACTGCAACAATTTGTTATGAGTGAATGAGATTTACTCTTTAAAAATTCAATTGTAAAAGGTGATGAAAAATGTTTAGAATGGTGTATTGACATTAGCCAACAGAAAAGGGAGTGTCATAAAAAAATGGCTGTAAATGAAATAGATGGAAAGATGAGTCTCTAAATATGAGAGAAGAAATGGATGTTACCTTGAAGGCAGAACTGGACAAGGTGAATACAGAATTGAAAGATCAATTTACAATGTTGAGTCAGATCGTGAGCAATTTCAGTTCCCCTTCGATATTGAATGCCTCATTGACACTGAATTGAACGAAGACACGGTAGAAAAATGCAGAATAATTGCTGCAGCATATGAGGGTAATTTTGATGAAATAAAACTCGGTCATGAAATTACAGACTACTGAATGTTAAGACAAAGAAGAAAAGACAGTGGCTTCGTTAAACCAAAACCCACAATCGAGCTTTTAAACGTCACAATATCTTATGGCAATGATGTGTCCCCAACTTTACAAATAGCATTGCACATACAGTTAACTGTTACTGTCTCTGTGGCATCCTGTGAGTGCTCTTTCAACAAAATAAAATTAATAAAAATATTTTCGAGGCACAATGGGTCAGGAATGCCTAAGCAATTTAACTTTATTAAGCATTGTAAATGAAGAATTTGGATATATGCGGATGGAATTAATGATATATATTTAACCAGCAAACCTGGTCATGTGTCGCAGCTTTGCAAATTCAAATAGATGAAATTAATTGCTCATCTGACATCTTTTAATTCAGGTTTTGTCAATGCAGTGCTTGATGGTAGTGGCGGAACAAATAAAATTGTATTTAAATACTTTCTCAGAGCATTTGTATTTGTGTGAAAGAGCCTTGATATTTATTTGTATTTTTGTTTACTTTCAGAAGTAATTGTATTTTCAATTTTATCGGTCAATAATCGTAAGAAGTATTTACATTTAAATTCCTCATAATAAAAAAAAAGAAAAACCTTAGCATGCCACTGCTTATAAAATTAGCTGCTTGATTACATTTTTTTTTTAGGGAATACATTGTTAAAGCTGATCCTTTGCCATTCTTTATGACTAGTTGATTTCAGGAACAAAATGGTTTTTCAATCATAACCAAATGAGTTTATTTTGATAATTTTGTCTAGGTCATCATAAAGCTATAGCATACAGAATGAACTTTTAGATATTATAAATTGGTATAAAAGATTAAATATGTTTTTGCTTTCTCCTCTGAGGCTTGAAGGTTCCTCTAAGAATAAAAATGCAATGAGTATCATTGCAATGATAGATATCAGTTTAGTAAATCCCAGTATTCCAAACAGTAATTGCTAATCGTAATAAGGATGAAACACCATATATCTTGACTAGTAAACAAACTAAAAGTAAAAATAAAATAAGCAGAAAGGAAAAAAGTAAAGCACTACATATAAATATTGCTCCATGACTGCAAGAACTGAAGCACTTACCTTGGGATTTGTCCGTGTAGAGCTGGGCGTCCATATTGTGGACTTGGCTGCTGTCTGAGGCAATATCCAACATTTCTTCATCCGTGCTGGTGTCTGATGGGGGGAGTTCGTGGGCGCTGCCCAATCCGTACACTCCGTTTGAGTATGAGCGAGATGACTGAGCTGTCCCTGACTGGCGAGAGGCCATATACTTTACCAGGAACGGCTCTGATTCCATGATAGAAAAAAGAAACGACTAACATAACCAGGAAAACAAAATTTGTCGGGTTGAGAATAAACTCGGTGGGGGGATCTGGAAAACAAAATAAGAAAAAGAAAAAAATACAGGTTATTCAAGAGGTATAAATACTATAAATACTTAACAAATCATATTTTTTAAATTTACAAACATTTGGTTCAAAGTAGTTAAAAAGATTTTTTTTTATAGAAATAACCTATAAAATATTGTTAGCCAATATGTAACTGTCATTGTATCATGAACAGTTAATATCACAAAAGAATTAAACATAATTCACAGTATATAATAATTATAGGATGTTAAATTTTATAATTGATACCAGAAGATAAGGTCTAAAATAAGGTAAATTTTCGTTTTAGGTCCCGAAGGCTTTTCCTCCTTAAAATTTATCCAAAATAGCATTATTTCTGTGCAAATGTATATGCTGAACTCAAATCAACAATTAGTTATTGAAGAAACCTACCTTTTTTTATCTGAACGTCCAGAAAAAAAAAAAAAAAAAAAAAAAAAAAAAATTAAATCGAACTACATTTTGTCTCCTGTAACTCTAATGCAGTCATGTAATTAACTACTGAATGTCTTTCGGTGTAGGACAACAAATTTTGGTCTATTTTTGGCCAATTTACTTCCTTTACAGAAACTTCCACCTATTTACTTCCTGTAATGAAAGTAATATGCTATTGTATTTCTACACATATTACTTTCATTACAGGAAGTAAATAGGTGGAAGTTTCAATAAAGAAAGTAAATCGGCTGAAATTTGTTGCCTATGCTGAAAGTCATTCTGCAGTTAATTACATGACTCCGTGAGAGTTACGGAAGACAAAAAGTGTGAGATGGAGTTCGTTTTTTTTTTTTTTATATAGACGTTCAGATCAAAAAAGGTAGGTTTTTTTAATAACTAATTGTTGATTTGAGTTCAGCATATACATTTGCACAGAAATAATGCTACTTTGGATAAATTTTAAGGGGGAAAAGCCTTTGGGACCTAAAATGAAAATTTACCTAAAATAACAATTTGTGAGGTCTTAATACTGTTTCCGAAAGGCTGTATTGCCATTATTAAAGACATTTTGCTAAAGTTAAGATAATAGTTTCAAATTTTGTCAACTTTTTATTCTATTTTCCATCAAATTTTCAATAAAAATAAAATTAAGCTCTTCTAATATGTGTATACGTGTTTTATTTTGACCTGAGAGTGACATATTAACCAAATCATATATATCACAAATCCAAAATATACCATATAAAATAAAGATTCTTTCTTCTATGTGCCCTGTCCCTTCAGGACGTAGGAAATCATGGTTCTCCACGTCTCCCTATCCCTTGTGGCTCTTAGTATGTTTGCTCCTGTTACACCTTGCAACCCCCATTTCGTCATCCACCTGATCAGGCTCTGCAAATATGTTATCCGCTAAAGATTACACAGGACAAAACCTTTAAATAAAATGTTTGAGGAACCTTTTGTTTTTTCTTGTTGAATTGTTTCACTGTAAGCAAATCTTTACTCTATACTTCCGAGATGAGATAGTATTTACATTATTTATATTGGTCAGACTATTGTCCTCATCTTTATGGCCATGTTTACAATAAAGGAACCAGTAATACAGAGTGGTAGAAAAAAATCATTAATGTCAAAGATTGCAATATGAGCTCTGGTAAGAAGGTTATGGAGACATTAAGTTTATAAATCCCAAGAATTCATACACTGATGTCCTGAAAAAAAAAAAAAAAAAAAAAAAAAAATGGCCCAGTGGATATTGATGTTGGTTAATTCCAGTGACTTGACCCAAAGAGTTGTGAGTTTTATACTGGGCTACAGCAGTGGTGAACAAATAACTTAGACTGTTGAGTTAAAGGGAGATAACTACATTGCTACTGGAAAGGGAATTGCATATGGAATGAGAATGATATACCTAGCACTTGAAGGCTGGAGTATAATAGTTGAAACATTGTAAACATGGCAATAAAGGTGAGGACAACAGTCTGAACAATGTAAATTTTTATTTCTTAATCAGAAGTTAAAAACTGAAATAGACAATCTTCTTGAAGTTGAAGAGAAGACTTAAAGCACCAGAAATATGATTCTACAAAAGAATGATACTGAGGATTCTGTGCACCAAATATGTGAGTAACAACAAAGTTTTTTTTTTTTTTAGAGAAAATGAAAAAAGGAAACTTCTGCTTAACATCAGGAAGAAACAGTTGAGATTTCCAGGGCACAAAATGAAGAAAGAGGGTCTGAAAATTCTGATACTCTCAAGACATTTAGAGGGCATGAGAGGTAAACGCCTAACATACTTAATGAGCTTGGGTAAATGAATAGTGAAACGGGGGTCAAAAGAAAAAACAGAAAGACAATGTTTATTAAGTTGTGGAAAGACATGATCACCTACATCCTACATAAAGAACAATGAAATAATTTTAAAGCAACATCAAAAGTTGGTGTCATCACAGGAAGACCATCATGCAAATAAAAGAATTGGAAATATGTGACTATCATGCAGCTTTCAATAAACAACATAGTTTGTGTTTATTAAAGAAAAAAATGTCTATCAAGTCTAAAATTTAAAGATTACTTATAGAAGGCATACTGAACACTATTATTATTATTATAAAAAAGTCAATACAAGTGCTGATTACATTGACATTTGGCCTAGTGAATATAGGCATCGGTTAGTTCCAGTGACTTGACCCAAAGAATTGTGAGTTCAATCCTCGGCTACAACCGTTGGGAACAAATAACTTTAGAGAAGTTAAAGGGAGATAACTACATGTAAATACTACTTCATCGTAGGACAAACAAGTGATGATTATGATGATAAAAGTGACAAAGATCATTATTAGCCTTTCAAAAACTAATATTTATGATGAAAGCTGATCATTTTCATAAGTTTTTTCTAAAGAAATATTTATTAATCGCACAGATTTTATAACGTAAACATTAATTTTTAGTGGATACTTTTTTTTTTTCTTTTAATAAAGATTCAGGCAAATTCTTCTTTGGAATTTAATAAAGAATCTCTAAACATAAAAGGAGCACCAGATCATACATGGCAGCAATATTCAAAGCATCGTCAAATGATAGGCTTATAAATATGCAAGATAGATTCTGGTGAGAAGCATTGTCTAGCATGACAGTGAAACAACCTGCCTAGAAGCAGACCTAGCAATTGATTCAATATAGTCTTTCAACTTCAGGTCAATTGAAAATATTAGGGGGAAAAAAAAAAAAAAAAAAAAGAAGTGTTTTCTGGCACATTTTCCTTGAATAAGATTTCTTGAATATTCTGGTCAGTAGACAAAAAATAAATAAAATATACTGTTTCATAAATAAACTGAGCTTCTACTTAAATATTTCTATTGCTTTTAAAAATACAAACTACATATAAGTAGACACTGAGGTCAACATCAAGTAGCAATAGTAAATTTTCTGAAGATTGGGTTCAAGCATGAAACAGATTGTTGCCACTTGGTGTTGACCTCAGTGCCCACTTTTATATACACATATTCTACTATTGAACACTTTTACCCATAAATATCGTACACCTAAAAACTATATACAAGGTGTCCATAAAATCTGTTGGCACTTTAAAAAATTTATAACTTTATTTGTATTTGTGATAGAAATAATCTGTAAAAAAAAATGTTATAAAGTTTAATGTACCTAGTTTTAAGTATAATTATTGAATAATTCTTTACCATAAAATTTGCAACAATTTTTAGATAAGTAAAAAAAAACGAACTGCAAAATCATATTACCCTTTGTATTGCTAATGATGGAGGACATTGGAAATTTAAATAAAATTTCAATAAAACCTTAAAAAATATAGTTTTACTTCTTTCTAATCCTTTTTATAAATTATTTCTATTGCAAATACAAACAAAATTATAAATTTTTTAAAGTGCACATGAACTTGATGGACAGCCTGTATTTTCAATTTGAAACCGTTATTTACGCAACCTTGGTTTCAACCTTTCCGTATGTTCAGGAAATTCATAATAACTGATTTTCAAATGTACAACAAGGATTTTTATAAATGCATGACTGGAACTAAAGTTAGCCATATTATTTCCAGAACAAAAAAAAAATTACTAAATGAAAAATCAGATGTCCAGATGTAATTACATCAAAATATACATTTTAGGATCATACAAACTTGGATGAAATTGTTTAAGATCCTTAAGTAACTCCTCCCTAATTTTGAAATTTCAGTTTATTTTAAACGTCCTGTCACACATTCATAAAAATTAATTGTACAATTATAATTGGAGAGTCAAAAAAGATCAGGACAATAGTTAAGTGAGTGGTTTTATCTTCACCAACTTGTAGAAATAGATTCAGTTAGATGATGTATGTGCGATGCAGTAGGTAATTAAGTAATTTAGCTGTGGACAGAATTTAATACAATGACTGGAGAAAGTTTGTTGAGGTCAGAAAGACAGGACACTCTCTCCAAGGTTTTTCTCCTGCAACTGTGGCAAAAGTATACCAGAAATATGTAAATTCTGGACACACATCAGTGGCATGTGAAGGCTACACACATCAGCAGCATGTGGAGGCTACCAGTACTGATGAGGAGAGTAACCAACCAAGGAAAAAGGATATTGCATGAAATCACATTGCAAATCAATGCTGACACCACTCTACCCACAATGCACCATAATGTACACAAAAAAAAAACAAACAAACAAAAGAGCAACTTTAATGGTTTCCAGTACATTCTTTGATACCAAAAGCATGTACAGAGTTGCTGATCTCTGGCCTAAGGGAAGAAGCAGGGAAGAGAAGGAAAGAGGAAGGTCAAGTGAAGTTTTAATCATTTCAATCATTTTGAGTCAAGAATAAACATGTCACATTCATCAGTAAATTAATTTTTTTTTTTATAAATTTCTTTCACTTTAAATATCAGTAATTGCCATATGTGATACATGCTTCGGTGATCATGTCTCTTTTGAGACATGACTGACTAGGCAGATTTTCCTGCAGTAGGTTGCCATTTCTTTTTGTGATAGACTGATTGCCAACCAAGGCTATAGATCCCAATCTGTCCTGCTATTCGACCCATAGCTGGAGAGAGAAGAGATGGATCAATACTTTTCAGAAGAGTATTTGTACTTGAATGAAAAACTCAATTATAATTTGAACTCAGCTCTCCAATTTTTAATTCCAAAACGATATTACACTACAATGCACATTAAGTTTTGTATAACATTAATTCATACTGATTTACAAATTGTAAGTTTTGTAATATGTAACTCTTTTAGTGATATTACAACAAGTTTTTATATAAACGTGTTCTGTGTCCTAAATCTGGGAGACTAAGCCATATCTTTAACCCAAAAACAGTATTAAAAAAACAAAAAACAAAAAACAAAAAACAAAAAACAAAAAAAACACTACAAGTATCCAGTTTGTGGAATTCAAGAGAGAAATAATGTCATAAAATCAGTTAAGCTGAACAGCTTTGGATTTACTTTAATTACATACAATTCTTATTAAAGAAATTAAAATGTATTGATTATTGCTGCACTAAAATATGTGAAAATAAGTAGCTGAGGTGTTGATCCTCTTGAAAGAAGTTCAAGAATAAACAAAATCTGAAGAAATATGCAAGAGACTTTGATCGGAGAATGGAGGATCTGTTATACAAATAGAATCTAAATGAGGGAACAACTCATATGAAAAACCCATTACCTATCATTATAAATGAAGTTACATTCAAATGGAATTGGCCACCGTTCCATTCCAATTATTTTCAAAACTTATCTTATGACACAACAATCATTAGTTCCACAACTTTAGATCCTCAAATGCACTCCACACACCTTTACTTCTAACAGCTTATTTTTTTAAAAATTAGTGTTGTTACACTATTACATTTCAACATTTTCTAATTGTTTTTCCCTACCTTAAAGATGACTTAAGTCAAAAGCTTGGATCATATTTACTGTACTTTTCTTCCAAAATGAACTTCAGACAATTTTATGGAATTTCCACCTTGTTTGAAAAGGATTATTTGAAAAAAATCAATCATTAAAATTAATTTGCACAAAATGTATGTCATTTTTAATGTATAACTTTATATATATATATATATATATTATATATATAGACAGAATCTAAGCAAGAGCCAACAATCTACCACAGTTTTGCCCAGCGGCTCGTCAGGGAAAAGCCAATTTTCCTGACGAGCCGTGGTAGGTTATTGGCTCTTGCTTAGATTCTCTGTCTTTGTTTGCTCTACTTTTGTATTGAGCGCTTTAGTGTTAGGGTTTTCGTCTTCAGTTTTTTTCTTTCTTACGAGTGCTTGACTTTTTGTTCATGTACTTTGTTTGTTTCTTTTTTTACTTCCCCTTCTTTTCCCTCCGAGTTTGTTCTCGGTGGGTTGTACAAGACGATTTAAATTATAGCTTAATACTAGTTTCGGCAGAGTTAGTTCTGTTACTATAGTTAATATTATTTTATATATATATATATATATATATATGGTTAAATAAAATAAAGACAAGAGGAAAACTGTATTTTAAATCGCCTACGCGTTTCGTCCGTGATGGACTTTTTCAAGGCAGAAAGACGAAATGAGCTTTATTCTAAATTCAGTCAGTTAAGTGCCATACGTGATACACGCTTGGGATTATTTTTGTGTTATCATTTGTCTTATCAATATAATTCATATATTACTGCTACTGTTATATCATTATTGATGTTTTACTAATTGTAATTCATGAAACACTAAATGGCTTTTTCAGAAAGTGAAATTCAGTAATAAAAATTCCAAAAAGTGTGCATTCTGCATTGCAAAAGGACAGCATAATTCCTGGTGTTAATGGAGAAAACTACTTCAAAAGTTGAATAATAGTAGAGATACCTTTATATTGTATTAAACTTTCTAATTCCATTCTTAATTTTATACCAAGAAAAATTGCATTAAAAAATAAATTGTATATATCTAATAAAAAAATTCCCCAAGTCATGATTACTTGTATAAACAGTTGCAAAATATCGTTGTCATGATTCAGCTGATTCTAAATAAGCAGTAAGTGGAGTCAGTTTTGCTTAACGGCATATCAACCGCTGTGAGTCATTTAATGCTAAAATGGTAGAGTTTTAAGGTATTATTTTTTAATGTTCGATTATAGTGAGAAGGTTAAAACAAAAATTTTGTTTTTATTCTTTTTTATTTTAGAAAACTGAAAATGTATTCTAGTTTTGTATTCAAAAATGTTTTGCTGTGAATTTTTTGCCTTCAAAAGTGTGTTCGTGTAATATTTTTTCTTCAAAAATGTATATTTTTTTTATAAAAGTCTATTTTTATATATATATATATATATATATATATATAGATAGATAGATAGATAGATATTTTTTTTTTCTCTATAAAAGCATTTTTATAGTTTTATAGTGTTTTGACCCCAGTTTGGGGATTAACTATTTAAACTTATTTAGAAATGTGTGTGTGTGTGTGTGTGTGTGTGTGTGTGTGTGTGTGTGTGTGCGTGTATCCATTACCTATAGACTCCGAAACAGCTGAACCAATTTTCTTGAAAATTTACACAGTTGTACTATAAGCGTCTGCGAGTGTTCTTAGCTAGGTTTTGTGTCGAGGTACTCCCGATAAATATCGATAATTGAAAAAATCTCGTTATAGAAGGAGTGGTCCGATTTTAATCAAATTTGATCCACTCATAGTCAAAGGCATAAGAAATGATATTCAGAAGTTTCAAGGTTGCAGTTCTTACAATAGTGCAGAAAATTTGATATCGATACCAGGAAACCCAAATTTGATTTACATCCTTTCATTTTCCTTTCAGTCTACGATTTTACTTTAACTGGAAACAACTATTGCTTTTTAGTCTTTTGTGCCAACGTTCAAAGAGTCTGAGCTCCAGGACCATGGATTAATTTTAAAGCTTTCATTACACCCGAGCAACGCCGGGCTATACTGCTAGTTTGCCCATAGCCGAGACCCTAACAGGTGCTACCAAAGCAGTAAGTGGAAGACAAGATAATAATGTGAATCTGTCATAATGCTTTCTTCTAATACTCGTTTCTTGGCAGGTCTTTAACTTGAGACAAACAGGAGCAGGTAACTTATAAATTTAACATGGATAAAAGGGAAACTGACAGAATTAAAAAAGTGATACCCAGTTGGCATAAATAACAGTACAATTAGTATGGCATTAAATCCTGTTTACTTTCAATAATTTTCTGCTGTAATGGCACTTATAGGCAATCAATTCAATATAATCTTTCTACTTCATGCCAGTTGAAAATGTTAGTCAGGGAAGGCACACCGAATCTCTCTCCTGAAGGCTAGAACCAGCCATGCTGATGGGAGGTAGAAAGGGTCTTCTCAGAGGATTAATAGAAGGCAATTTTTTTTTTTTTTTTTTTGGAGGTGTTAATCAATAAGTCACACATTACTCCAGTTAACAGCAGTATGTACATCATTTTTGAAATCACCTCCCAGTTTGACTATATCAAACTGCTCAGACTTACTATTCAGATAGGAATAAACGGTTGCGTCATCAGCACAGATACCGAGTCAAGAACTTACATTAGATTAGTTTTTGGTCATAATTAGACCAGTACACAGTAATATTAAAAAGCGTTCAATACAATTATATTGTAGAACTTTTGAATATTTCATTTGGCAATGAGTTATTTCTGTGAACTATGTTTCAACCTTTCAGTATCTTCAGGAGATTTACAATAACTTGTTACTTTTTTTTTTATTTCACAACCATAATTTTTTTTCAGATGGATTCTGTATGGACACATGAAAAAAGCAAAAAAGCTGTCATAGAATTTCTGATTTTTGTAAGGTGAAAGTGCTGCAAACATTCACATGAAGATAGTAAATGTTCTTGAAAGGCTATGCCTGATGCTGTCATATGGTCAGGCACCCGCTGTTCATGTCAGTGTTCTCAACAGGCACCAAAGGAGAATCAGTAATGTGATAGGTGCTGACTTGGCGGCTCGACTCCAGCCACTTTTTTACCAATGAGATGTGGCTTCCCTCTGTCTGTTCTATAAATATTTTCATGGTTTCTGCTCTGATGAACTTAAGTCATTGGTGCCCCTGCCACATGAGTTTACTTGTGCAATCAGACTGGCAAATTAACAGTTAGATCAATCAAATGCAGCTGACTATTCTACTCCAGCAGCTTCTTTTCTCGCACTTCCCGCCTGTGGAACTCACTTCCATATTCTTGCTTTCCTGAAGGCTACAACCTCCAGAAATTTAAATGCAATGTCAATACCCATCTCTTAACCACTTGACTCCAGTTCTTTCTACATCACCCTGTATATCTTTTCCTTTCTACCTTTGCAACTGTCATCACACCTGTATCCCCATCCTTCTCTTGCTCCTTTCTCTGACACCCCCCCTGTAACTGGTTCGTCTTTCTCTTTATGCTATATGATCTTTTTCTTTTATTTAGCTCCCCTGTGCATCAGTTGCATTTACCACCTTGCTTGGGGTGAAACGATTAAAAAAAAGGAGATGGGTCAGTGGAATTAGTGGCAACAGAAAGGAGAAACTGATCTTAGTGTGGTGGCAGGGTAGTTATTGCTGTGAATTCTGTTGCATTAGCTGACAAAAGAATAACTATTGATAAAACTGTCAAAACTGCCAAGTGCCTGCAGTTTAAGTTGGATAAACAAAGTTTTCTGCAAAACAGTTTCTTCACAGAAGGGTGATTGCTACCGAAAAGTTTCTGAAGTTGCATGACATGGATAAAACCTTTCTAACCGGGATAGATGCAAGAAACAAGACCTGAATTTGCCAGTAAGCAAAATAATTAAAGAAGATCATTATAGCGGCACCATCCAGAAAGAAGTTTAAGTGAGTACTCTTCAGTGGCCGTGGCCATTATTTGGGCCCATCAAGATAGGTAATCAGAATAGCTGTTCTCCAATAATAATGAAATGAAAGATGAAACTTTTATGTGGCTAAGAAAACAAAGTTCTGTGAAGCAGATAGACAGACCCTCATTTAAAAAGAGTCTATGCTGAGGACTCATGGGACTTTTGCATTCATTTTCATGCATTTTATGTGGATCTATTAATAAATTTGGTATTGAAGAAAACATTCTGGCTAACCTTTATATATATTTAATAAAAAATACTGTTTTAAATGTGGACACATATGTTAAGAAAACTGTACAGAAGAATATGGTGACATATCTTGAAAGCCAAAAACAGTTTTGTGCTGCATTTCTGGTTTTACAAAAAATGCTTCACCACGAAATCATGTCAACACGCTCATGTAAATTAGCTTCTGCTAACCAATCGTAGTTTAAGTCTCACTCAGTGGAATTGGATTGCATAGAAAAATCTGCTGATCCATTTCTGCTCCACAAATTGAAAACTTGGGTCCACCAAACTGCTATAAAAGCAACTAACTTTTCTTACCAGGAAGACATTTTGCATACATGAAAATTTGGAATGTGTGAACTTTTATCACACAAAAATATACTCTACATCTATAGATGCATGTGTAGTGTAACAGTTATTGTATGCAGAATGTAACTATTGAACAGATTTCAAGTTGTTATTGCTTATTACTTCTGTACTAATATCCTTAGTTAAAGGATGAATCCATTTTACCCTCCCAGCTATGAGTTAAATAGCAGGATTGAACTCTAGTTCTGGAGGACAACCAGTCAAATTGAATTCCAAAATTTAGTTAAGGCAATTATAAACTACTATATTTAACAAGAACTTTTGTTAATTCATAGATAATAAAGATCAAGAATTTACAGAATGTCCTTAACTTCTATGTTCTGAAAGGATATAACAATGAAAACAAAACATTAATTGCACATCTAGATTCCCTATCAATGCTAAACGTCTTAGAATCATGGCATTAATATCATTACAGGATAAAAGTTAATGACAGTTAATGACAATACTTATTTAATGTTTTGTAGTTACCTATTATTTAACTCATAGTTGGAAATTTGAAGTTGTTCTTCTAGACTAGCTGCCAGCAAAGGCCACTAACTAATCCATCTCTTCTTCCTCCTCCCCCATTGCTGGGGGAGGAGGAAGAAGAGATGGATTATTACTATTTCTAAGAGTATTTGCACATAAGTGAATGTAATGAACTCAACTGGAATTCAGACTCCATACACTGATTCCTCAGTCTGAGCTGCTATTCATTACTCCACCATACTTCCTCATAGATCAGTTTCAGATTATCCAACTTTCATCTTCCAAGAGAAAAAAAATATGCCAGTCAAATCACAGAGCTGGAAGTTACAATGTTTATGGTTCCATTACTGGTGAAGAGGACATGAAAGACAATACAATTGCAAACTGAAGTGAAAAAAGGTGAAACACTTAATTTAAAATGTGATAGTTGACTTCTGTTTGCATGTTAAAACCTATTTTTAGCCAGAAATTTTGCTTAAATTACAATGTTTTTTTTTAAAGGTTTCCAAACAGATGTCACACAACACAAACTGAAATAAGATTGTGTTATTAGACAAAAGGTTAGACAAGTTTTTTTTTGTTGACACTTGTTAAAAAAAAACAAAAAAACAAAAACAAATTCACTCTTCAGCATACACCCCAGTGCCAACACTACTGTGATCTTGTATCACACTAAGCTAAGCAAATTATTAGTCTATCTCCTATTTCTCAAATGACCATTAAAGGCCAGAATTTTGAAAAATGTTTCAAATAGATACGCATTTGCCAATCTTCTTACTATACGTATTTTTTCTACTATACTAAGCTTAATATCAGTACAAAGAAGTGGCTGCATTTGTCTAGTCTCACTAGTTTCAAATTGACTAGTTATGCCAAAATAAAATATTATACAATGATTAATCATGTTAAAATTAATTTTATCAAAATTGTTGCAAATTTTATATAGACAAGTCATTCTATTTGTTTTGAATATTAGAAAGTGTGGCGCAGTGGATATTGGCTTGGAACAAGAAATCGAAGAGCCAAATTAAAGTTCTAGTTGAATTTGCTGCATTCACATATGCACAAATGTCCTGGGGAAAGCATAAATCTGTCACTTCTCCCTCCAGCTATGGGTTAAATAGCAGCATTGTGTTTTATAGCCTTAGTTGGCAACCAGTCTACTGCAGAAATGAATAGCAACCTATTGCTGAAAATCTTCTGCCCAGTCAGTTATGTCTCTTGAGACATGATTGCCCAAGCATGTATTGTATATGACACTTAACTGACTGTAATTTTAAATTTCATTTTTTTTTTATTCAAAGATTTAACTACTGTTTGAGGGGTCCTAGCTGTGAAGGTTAGACCTGGTGGAACCAAGGAATGTAGTTCATCTGAGCACTTTCTATGGTAGTAGCAATAGAGCAGCAAGAGGCTTGCCACATCCTGCTTGTGAGAGAGAGAGAGAGAGGTTGGAGAAGAGAAAAGCATTCATCATCCAAAAGGATTTGGAGATGCTTTTGAACTCTACACTGAAAAGTGGGGGCTGAGGAACTCCCATCCAAATTGATGCAAGACATTCCTGAAGGATAGAAAGTAATAAAGGACTGAATGAAAATTTCAATTAAAATTCCCCACTGGAAAAAAAAACAAAAACCCTAAAGAGGTTAATGAGTACAACAGATACATGAAGGTTGGAGGATACAGTAATGGGCGAAACATTGTTGATATAATAACAAGATTTTCTTTGTTTGAATATATAGGTATATAATAAAATATATTAGTAATAATAAAATGATTCCTACATATTATTGCTTATTGGCAAAATTACAAAAGTCAGTAGACACTTCCTCAACTGTTGCAAAAAAAAAAAAAAAAATTGTACAAAGATATCTACATTGCAGCTACCACAAATTTGACCTTGACAATTTCTTCCTCTTATAAAATAACCTACATTTAGAATTCTTGCTGTGGGGTGGGGAACCTTTCTACTAGTATTTTGGGGATATTCCTTATTTATGAATTTTTCGTTAGAACAGCTTCTTTTTATATAGCTTATTAAATAAAAACAATTATTACATTTCATTTCATGATATGAGATTAAATAAATTAAGGAATAAAAAAAGCCATGACTTATTAAATGAAGAGAAAATAATATTTTAAGAAATAGAGATAAATAACACTGATAAGCCTACCTATAAATTTAAATAAAAAAAAAAAAAAAAAATGACTGAAAGAAATGAAAACTTTTTAGTCTCACTCCCCTTCTCTCAAATTAAGTGAAATCTTTTATTAACTCCCTTTGTATAATGCATTGTATTCCTTGTCTGAAAGAAAATTAGGAAAACTAGTCACTTGAATAGTTTGATATTGCTTGGTCAGAAGGACCTTTTTTGAGTAATGTTTCTTCAGGATGTTGGCAATCATGGCTCTCCACAATTTCCTGTCATCTGTAGCTATTAATAAATTGTCTTTTTTTTATTACCTAAACTTTGTTCTGTGATCCATTTACTTAACCTTGCTAGGTGGGTTATGCATTATTTTTCTGCCCCACTTGCATTCAGTCTGTCCTTTGAGGATCGAATTTTCCAAACACTTTCTTTCTAGAAATTTCAACTCTCTTCCTCATTCCAAATATAACTGTTCATTTTGTTTCTATTTTTCTCTAAAACTGCGATTGCTCATATGTTCGGTCAATGATATTCTCAGCAACCTTCTGTAGGATCACATTTCTGTTGCTTCAGGACTTTTCTTCATCTGGGAGGAGAATGGTCAGCATTTGCTGCTATATAAGAGAACTGATACCATACCTTATTACTAAAGAAATTGAGAGACAAGGTAAATAAAAAGAAAAAAGTATAAAAATCAGACAACTTGAAACCAGTTATTTAGCAATAGGTTGTTGTAAGTAGAGACCAATATTTAACATCATTTATCCTGTTGTATAAGTCTGAACATGTCCCAGGGTTACCCTATCACATGGAAATGAGAATTAGTCATCCAACACAAATCAATTATTCAGTACATCAACAAATTGCAGCTGACCATTCCCATAGGGTAACAGGTTAGTAATGAATGTGTCATGAATGACATCTCAAGGTGCCAGTCAATCAAAAACTATGCAAATAACAAGAGGGAAAAAATATCGAACTAGTTTAACACTTCCATTGTTGGGGGCATAGTTATAAAAAATCTTTGAGAAACTTACGTTGTCTGCTGTTTGTGTGTGTGTGTATATATATATATATATATATATATATATAGAGAGAGAGAGAGAGATAGATAGAGAGAGAGAGATCAAACACTTAAGGAAGAAAAGGGGGATCATATTAAACTAAAACAAGATACAAAAAGTATTGACATATAAAATATGTTAGGCACCTTTCAACTGACACTTTTTCAAATAACAATCGTCGGTAATTATAAAAACTAAGGGGTCAATAAGAAAATTTTTTATTAGCTACTGAGTTTAAAAGAATTATATATTAGAGGGGAAGGGGAGAAAAAATTTCCTCCATTAAGTAATGGCTTCTTCAAATAGAGCCAATTTAAATTTCAATTCTCGTATGCACAGGCCAGGTTTTTGCATATTAATGATAACAGACTCAAAATATCAAGATGGAGTCTGTTCCATGCCTGTGCCAAGAAAGAAAAAAAGAAAAAAAAAAAAACAAAATCAGGAGAATTTGTCCTTCAAGCAACAAAATTTAATAAATGCTTGCTGATTGCAGAAGCATGAGTCTGCAAATACCCAGATGTCACAGGCTCATGCCTACGTATCTGGCCTGGGACATATTGGGTGGTTGTAAGTTCCAACCTCTAGATAGTTCTGCCCATGTAGTCGACCTCACAGTGACACTTAAATTGATAAATAACTAAATTACTATGATGGGCAGGCAAAACATCCTGATGGCAAGGAAAGCCTTTCTAGTTGTGAAAATGTTCCAAACCATAACGGCATTATAACAATGCTTAATAGCCGTAGAAAATTTATTGGCATGTGTCTGATTAACGGGATCAATCCACGGTAGTCTGACATATACAGGACATTTAGATGGTCCAAGCAAATCTTAGTCTCATTGAACTTAGAAATTTTACGTTCAATGGAAGATGTAATCACACATTTGGGATAGCCATTCAACAAGAACAGCTGTTTGATTATCCTTAGCTCAGCATCAAATTTGTACTCAGAACAAATCACTAAAGCCCGATGGGTACAACTGCTAACAAGATTAAATTTCCTTGTTCTGGGGGCAAAAGAATCCCAGGAAAGGAAAGCCCAGAAAAGGTGGGTTTACAAAAGACACTAGTGATAAAACATGAGACTGTTCTTTCCACTAGGACATCCAGGAAAGCTAACTTGTTCTCTTCTTAGGGGGAATACAAAAATCCAATCCCTGGTACAAAACAAAACTAAATCATGAACAGACAAATTAATAAAATACCTGTGTGTTATTCTTATTAGCTACTGAGGTAGCTAATAAACATTTTTCTTGTTGGCTACTTAGTTTTAATAATTATTAACAATTGTTGTTTGAAAAAGTGTTCGTCGAAAGGCGCCTAACATATGTTATAGATCAATTTTTGTATCTTGTTTTAGTTTAATATGATCCCCTTTTCTTCCTTAAGTGTTTGATTTCATGGTGTGACACTAGTAATTTGTTTTTATATATATTTGAACATTATTTTTAATTGATGCTCATATTTGAGTTGATATTCGTTTCTTAATCAAACAGTATATTTATATATTTATTTCTACTAGCCTGATTTTTGTCACAAAATTTATTGTAAATAACGTGTGTGACACGGCAGGATTCGAACCTGCAATTCTTATGAACTTTAGGAGACATCAGAAACTGAATCCTTATCAAGAACCAAGGGACAAACCTCTACTCCTGTACAAAAGACTGGGGAGGAGTGTGAACCAGGTGATAAGCAAACTTATCTACAGGTTCTACTTTTATAAACAATAAAATTATTCAATAGTCATTTCATTAATGTTGGCAGCATGTAAATCAGGTCACATAAAAGACAGTGAATTGATTAGTAGATTTAATTATAATTAGAGTCTCTCTGATTCTTTTAATATTTTGATGATCTTATGCAAGTGGCCAAGTTGCTGTTTACACTGATTTACACAACAGGTTGAATTTATTTTGATGAATAGACAAGAGTTTGGCAATTTGCTAGAAAGTCTATAACGTGATAATACGAGTGCACTTTTTATGAATCACAAAAATGAGTGAACTATTCTTTAGAATGAGCGAGTTAACAATTGAGAAGATAGAAAAAAAAATAAATGGAATATTGCAGATGAGTAAGGAATGTACTAACAAGTATTTCACAACATGTGCAGAACAGATATTTCTGACATCATTTCTTCTACATCAATTTCTTTGTTTTGTACAAGGAATTGGAATTAAGAAGCTCTACTACAATTCCAAAATTTAAATTTAGTAGAATAACGGTTAATTAGTTTCTGTCTGAGTTAAAACAATTTGCACAGCTTTGAATATTAGAAAAAATACTTTGTTGTCAGAGCTTCAAATGTTTAGCAAAGTATAAAATTAAGCAGAATGCTGAAAATTGTTCTGAAATAAAGATGTTGAAAACTGACCATATCAAAAGGATGCAGTGAAAACCAGTCATGATAAATGAATAATTTCAGCATAATAACTACAACAATTGTCATTCAATGCATATTGCAACAAGTTTCTTTGACATGTGACAAAAATTAATTTAAAATTGCAAATATATGCAGGGAAAGTCAGATTTTAAAAATGATAAGCAACAACAGCAATAGAAGTGTTGGTTGTGCATTGAGCACTTTTTTTTCGAACTACTGTCTACTGGTCTAACCAGCTACTATTTGGCTTGTGTGTGTGTGTATCTAAATCTATCTAAACTTATTTATAAATGGAACTGTGTGTGTGTGTGTGTGTGTGTGTGTGTGTGTGTGTGTGTGTGTGCATCCGTTACCTATAGACTCCAAAACGGCTGAACCGACTTTCTTGAAAATTTACACAGTTGTACTATAAGCGTCTGCGAATGTTCTTAGTTAGGTTTTGTGTCAAGGCACCCCCAATAAATATTGAAAATCAATAATAAAAAAAAAATCGGGTTATAGAAGGAGTGGTCAGATTTTAATCAAATTTGATACACTCATAGACAAAGACATAAGAAACAATATTCAGAAGTTTCAAGGTTGCAGTTCTTACAATAGTGCAGAAAATCGATAATATATATATATATATATATAAAGGCAAGGTGTTTGTGTCTGTTTATCTGCCTGTATATCTGTATTTTTTTTCAGCCCTTTTATTTGAGTTTTTGCTTCGGGTTTGGCTCTAAGTAGGTATAATTGTAGTTCTTAGTCTCAGCCATGATACCATTTACTCATAGGACTTATTTAGCCTTCAAAATTCAGTTTACGACGAAAAAACTTATTTGATATCGATACCAGGAAACCAAAATTTGATTTACATCCATTCATTTTTCTTTCAGTCTACGGTTTCGCTTTAACTGGAAACAACTGTTGCTTTTTAGTCTTTCGTGCCAACGTCCAAAGAGTCTGAGCTCCAGGACCATGTATTAGTTTTAAAGCTGTCATTACACCTGAGCAATGCCGGGCTATTATATATATATATATTTTTTTTTTCTAAACATATATTGTTAAATATAAGAGACAATGAATGTCTATTATGTTTAACAGTATATGTTTAGAAAATTATCTGCTGTCTTGATACACTATATATATTATCCTATGTCTATATCAGGACTCAGAGTTCCATGCACTATGCAATCATCAGGTGCATATTAATGGACCTGATGCATAAAATGCATCTAATGATTGGATCATGCATGAAACTGACTTGTGCTATAGACACAGGATAATATGTATATTTATTAATATATATACTTAATAGCTCTGTTTTATTACAATGAGCACTATTTTATTAACACCAGAAATTGTGTGTGCTTAGTAGAAAAAATTAGGATATTAAAATATCATGTAACAAATTAATTAGCAAGTGTGGAGTAAATTCAAACTACCTTAAAAAGATTTAACTATTTCCTTCCTTCCAATTTAATCATTATATTTTTAGCCTATATTTTTTGTTATGGACTAGAATTTAAGTTTGGACATATGATATCCTTAGGTTTATTCCTGCCAGATGCCTTTGACCTCTCTGGCAAGCTGCTGCCTTCCACTCCTAAAAAAAAAAAGTGTGCTACTATTATCCCTCTCCTCTTCTTGGCTTTTCCTAACCAACCTTCCTTACCTCCTCTCTTTCTTTATTAACCCTTATTTCCAGTATACTAGAATGTCTTCATTTTATATCTGACTGAGGTTGAACAATGCATGTCCCTGGTAATCTGTTGAAATAGCTATTTCCCAAATGTAAAATTTGAATTTACATATGAAATAAGTAAATATCTGCTCTGTAAATTGAATTTACATCAGGCTCTTTGTTGGAACAGTTTTAATATTTGACCTAATATTACTAGGATCGATTGGGATTGTTTACCAATCTTCTCCAGGATGTATTAGTGTGCCCTGACTGTAGAGTTTTGTTGTTGAACCTTTTCGTAATTGTTCAGTCTACTCATCATTTACTGACACAAGTCCTACTAATTAACCCATAGATGGGAAGAGAAGAGGTGGATTCATATCTTTTTCAAGAGTATTTGCATGTGAATTAATATAATCAACCTGAGTGGAATTGAAACTTGGTTCTCTGATTTCCATTACATCACCTGCACATCCAAGCTTAACACAACTTGTATTTCAAGTGGTCACTCATCTAGGTACTGACCCATCTTGATGTTGCTTAACTTCATTGTTTGTACAAGAATTAGTGTTAAGACAAAGAATGACATAAGATCATAAAGAAACATTTGTTTGTTATTAGAAATCATGATAAAAGTTTTGTTTGGGTCATGAAAAACAAAAGGTAATGTTTTGTAACTAAAATTGAAAAGATAACAGTTTGAAAATGATTCTTAGTGGTGTCATTTAATATAATTTATGAAGGCGGAGGCACGATGGAGTCATGGATAGTGATTTGGATTGAGGAATTGGAGAGCCAAGTTTGAACTCCGTTCGAATTCGTTACTTACACTTTGTGCTTCTTTTTATCGTAGTATCATCTGTTAATTTTTTTCTTAAAATGATGTGGTCAAAATGAGTAGAAAACAAATTCCTTTTAGTTTTGTATGAAAATAAGATTCTTTCTAGAAGAGACCATTTTTGGCAGCAACTTCACAGGTTTTAAAGCAACTGTTACTTATAAGTCAGTCAGAAGGATGTGCATTGTGGTGCAGTGGATATCGTCTTGGAACAAATAATAGGGGAGCATAGTTTGAATTTCTTGCATTCACTTATGCACAAATACCCTTGGGAAAGGTATTAATCCGTTTGTTCCCTACTGTTATGGGTTAAATAATAGAATAGATTGGGTTCTAAAGTCTTGGCTGGCAACCAGTCTACCGCAGAAAGCAATGGCAACCTACTGTGGGATAATCTTCTGCCCAGTCAGTCATGTCTCTTTCGAGACATGATCGCCCGAAGAGTGTATCACATATGGCATGTAACTGACTGATTGAATATAATAGTTGGAAACATGATTAAGGCTTCTACTGGTCATAAAGTAGGGGATCGGTTTTCTAGTGTTATGAAGTAATAAACTGATCACCCACTAATTACTACATAATATAATACATCTCTTCTCCCTCTAGCTATGAGTCAAATAAAAGGACATATTGGGCTCTATAGCCTTGGCTGGCAACCAGTCTACTACAGAAAGCAATAGCAGCCTACTGCAGGATAATCTTCTACCCAGTCAGTCATGCCACTTTCGAGACATGATCACCCAAAGTGTGTATCACGTATAGAACTCAACTGACTGACAGTTACTTACAAAGAAGATGATTAAAAAGAAAACAAATTGGCTGTCACTTAAAAGCTTGGGATTTGACAATTCAATTTCTAATTTGTCTTCTCTTCTGTTGTCTTTTCTGATGTTTATTTTCCAAAGCAGAATTGGCAGAATTAAGGATGTATTTTTCTGAAATTAGGTTGATTGGTTGTTTATGGTTTTATACCATATCAACCACTATGGGTTATTTAATGCCAAATCCAGTTTATATTAAATATATATATATATATATATATATATAATTTGTAAACATAATTTAAGGATAACATCCTTAATCCACAGCTCGTTTACTCTTACTCGAGTAAATGGTTTCAAATGTTTCTATCTGACATGAGTTAATTATTTATATTAAATAAACTAATTCATTTGTATAGCCAATTGATATAATTATTTCTCACTACCAGATTTACTTGCAGTGATTAAAATCCCAACATAGTACTATTCAACAGTAATTGATATACCATAAAAACCCAAACAATCTTGATCGGTTGAATATTCTGGGTTATGACGAGACATTTTTGTATATAACCCTGTCTCTCTCATGAAAGACAGAATTCTAAAATTAAGAGTGTAAGAAAAACTACTTTGCAGAGTTGAAATAAAATTCATTCACAAGATTTTATTTTAAGTGAGACATGTTTCATTAAAAATAACTGATGAGATACTGCAGTTACGATCTTTATTTATATATGAGAGGATGATGTATAGGATTCCCATTATACCGATGGAATATTCTACTTCCCAACAACAGTAGTAAATAAACCTATCAAGTGATAAACATATGACCGGAAGGAATTCTTAAATCAAAGACTGAAATAAAAAATCCTGCATCAGTCATTATCCCAATTGAAAATAAAGTTAAATTGTGTACAATGTCAGTCGTTTTTAATGAAACTTGTATAAAAAGAAGGATTACTGCCCAAATACACAGTATATATATATATATATATATATATATATATATAATTATATGGTTATGTCAATTTTAGAGTAAAATTGACATAACCATATAATTATATTAAGCTCTATAATACTCATATTGAGCACTGTTTATAATAAAATAAATGCCAGAGCACTCAAAATAAAAAAAACCTTGAGTCCTCTTCACTTGGAATTTTATATATATATATATATATATATATATATTGAAATGGCAAAAATAGAGAAATAATTTTTCTAAAAATAAATGTTAGGCTGTTCAAGTAAATTTTTTTGTATGTCATTAATATTAGTACATATGACCAATAGCAGATAGGTTTATATATATATATATATATATATTTTGCCACAGCTGCATGGGATGATTTCCACTGAAATTTTTGAGACAGCTGGTCATTAACCTAATATTAATGACATACAAAAAAATGTACTTGAACAGCCTAACATTTATTTTTTTAAAAAATTATTTCTCTATTTTTGCCATTTTCAATATATATATATATATATATTTGTAAATGTAATTTATATCGTTATACTCATCTCAAAAGCCTTCCTTGAAAACTTTTGAATGAAGGAAAAAATGGTTTTGAAAAAGAAAAGAAAGGGCTTAGGACATGAAATTCTGTCAAAAGTGTTTGGACAGAAATCAGCACGAAGCCCAAAGAAAAAAAAAAAAAACAAAACCCGACACGAGTAACCATCTAACAGAAAGCACTCAATACACAGGTAGAGCGAAACTAATAGAACCTAATGAGCCAGACGAACCTACCTAGGTTTCTCCTAAATTGATCGTCATGGAAAGCCAGTTTCATGCCAAATGATTGCACTGAACATGAAACAGTCTGTCTACTGAGTGTTGACTTCAATGTTCACTCTTTTATATTTACATACACTATCTCTGATATTGAGCACTTTATCCTATAAATATCGTACACCTTAAAACTATATATATATATATATATATATAGGTACCATCACAGAAAATACAATATCTAAGGTTAAAAATGAAAATTTTTTGAAACATCTATTTTAGTTTTAATTTCAAGCTAAGAGATTAAACTTTATACTTCAAGTAAACAAAATAGTTTGCTGCATTTCAAAACTAATTAACTGGAAAGAGATTTTTTAATAGCAGATTAGCGCCCTTTTTTAGTCATCATTCATCGCAATCTAATTCTCTTTATTAAAAAAAAAATCTTCCAAAAATACTTTTCTGAAACTTTATTTCAGGAATATTGGCTAATTTAAAAGTATAATTGAGGCCTTCAGTATAAGAAAGTACTTTCCGCAATGTATTTGAAAATAAGTGCAAGCATTTGTATGCTAAAGTAGATGCTTTTAGGTTCCTATATATTAAAAAAAAAAAAAGAAGCTGTTTATCTCATATAAATTAAAAGTTAAGGCATTTCGAAAGTTGACAAACTTTAAAAAAAATAATTGCATTAACAAGAGTGCACAATTTTTAAGTACTCAGTAATCATAAAAATTTAAGAAAATATCCTCTGTAATCTAATATTTTATTAAATTGCACTTTTTCTGATGTGTATAAACTTCTGTATCTACAAAAATCATTACATTTATATACAGAAAAATTCAAAATTTTATTAAAAATATTGATGTTTTATGATTTACAGTTTTTTTTTCTAAAAGTAAGTACAGAATTTTAAAAGATTTTAAACTTAATAAATTATTCTAATTAAAAAAAATAAAGATAATTCTTGTAAAACGTCACTATTCATTGAAAATATTTTTCCTTAGGACAATAGTGTCCTTAATATATCTTATAAAAACAATTAAAAGCTTTTCTAATTAAATAATGTCATGGCTTTATTGTATTTTTATTTTATTTTATTGTTCAGACCAGATTTTTGGTAAATGTTTTTTCTGTTTGAAAACAAGTTGATGATATAAATTCTCTAAGGTGTTCTGCTTCTAACAAATATAAATATGAAAAGAGTGGAATTTTAATTTTTGGATATTTCATAAAATTAAGGGTAACAAATGTGGAAAAAAAAAAAAAATTATCAAGATTTTCTAAAAAAAATAAAAAAATAATTTCATTGATTTGTAAATAAGCCCTGAAAATTTAATTACAATCTGACAACCATTTGATTTTTACAAAAATTTCCAAAACATTGTTTTTTTTTTCCTGTAAAAAGACGCTAAATTTCTCAGTAATTTTTGGCCTACTTGTTGATGAAAAAAAAAAATTAGCTAAAATATCAAAACATGGTAGAAAGAATTAAAAGATTTAATAAAATAATAAACAACACTTTGGTGTCTCCTTTTAATAAATACTTTGACAATAAAATAGAACTGTTTTTATCAAGTTTGGGCCATTTTTCACGATGGCATGCTCTTGTTTTAGCAAATTTTTGGAGGTACCTAGATGTTCTTTAAACGAAATAGTTTCCCTCAAACTTCATACTGCAAATGTAACTTAAATTTTTGCTTACATCCTTTTACCATTGCAAAGTGTAAGAAAAGATTTGTAAATTTGAAAGCTATAACAACTCCATTTGTATGGGAGTGTACATTCTTTAGGCTGCCTACAGTGATTTTTACTCCATCTTTGTTTTACAAAGAAAATCAAAATGTTATTTATATTGCTTCCTAAATGTTACAAATTTTCATGTATTAAAAAATTTCAATGATCATTTGCAATATAAAAGAAATTGGAGGTGAAACACCCCAAAAATATTAGGATAAATTTTAGGATAGGCAAAAAAAAAAAAAAAAAAAAAAAAAAAAGAGGGAGGGAGGGGAGAGTCGATAACCAAACTTGACAGAAGTGCAAATAACATTTTGACTTCAATTCTCAATGATAAAGAATTACAAAATTTTAAAATAGCATCTATGAAAAAAATCTAAATCTAAGAATTTTTAAATTTTTAAGCATACAAAAACTAGGGAAACTAATGAAAGACTAAACACATTATGTATATTTTTAGAAAATAATGTTTGTTTTAGGAACAGTCAAACAAAACTTATAAAGAGTAAAGTCCAAAAAAAAAAAAAGTCATAGATCCTTTATATGTGTGTATGTGTGTATGTATGTGTATATATATTTCTTTTTTTTTTATTCCTAACAGGATTTATCAATTATTCAATTCAGTAGATATAAATAAATATACTGTTTAATTAAAAAAAATACAGAGTATCGACTCAAATACAAATATCCATTAAAAATAATGTTTAAACAAATAAATTAAAAATATATATATATATATATATATATATATATATATATATATATTAGTAGTAATAAATCTAGAAGATCTGGTAAATAATCCCAATGGATTCTTGTAATATTAGATTAAATGTTAAAACAGATCCAACGGAGAGCTCGATCTAAATTTAATTTACAGAGCAGATATTTATTTCATATATAAATTCAAAATTTAGAAATTAAATTTATATATATATATATATATATATATATGTTTTATATATATATATATATTGCAAATTTGCGAACTGCGTTTGTTATTTGTTGTTATTTTTGGTAACTATTGCCGTTGCCTAGCAGAGTTTTATGCCAACACAAAATAAAATCGTCAGTGATGGTGGATGTTAATGTGTTACCATCTTGGTGACCTCTCTGAAGATGGCTCATGTGAGCTGAAAGCTTAGAAACAAATTAATAAAAAATTATCCAAATGTTGGAGAATTTGTCTTTATTTTCAACTGAAATTAAAACCAAAATACGACGTTTAGAACGGCTCATGATTAAACATAATAGACATTCATTGTCTCTTATATTTAACAATATATGTTTAGGAAAAAAAAAAAAAAAATATATATATATATATATATATATATATGTATGTATGTATGTATGTATGGGGGAGTTGAGTTTTGATAATGCTTAGTACCAAGATTGTGTTTTTTTTTTTGTATTTTTTTTTCAGTGGTTTGCTGTTAAGATATTTTGGCAAGCAAGTTTTTTGTTTTAAAGGGCTCAATATTGAGAGAGAGATAGAGAGAGATAGAGAGAGAGTTTATAGGATTAATGTGAAGAAGTTTGTAACTTAACTGAGCAGAGTCATGCCAACTTTGAAGTTTTGTGAGAGGAGCGTCGTTTTCACTCGTCAGGGCTTTATTTCATTCTGCTGACTAGTGAGAACATAATGGTGCCTTCACGAAACTGAAGTTGGCATGACTCTGCTCAGTTAAGTTACAAACTTCTTCACATTAATCCTCTATATATGTATATATGGTTAGGTCTTGAAGGCTGTCACAATGCATTTAGTAAAATAAAGGAAGGTAAAGAAGTTGTTAGGTATTACCTATTTATTATACATTAATATTTTGAGATCAAAATCTTGTTGAAAGCTCTCAAACACAAGCTTCCCTACCATTCTAAAGATGAGATTTTGATCTTGAAATATTAATGTATAATAAATAGGTAATACCTAACAACTTCTTTATCTTCCTTTATTTTACTAAACGCATTGTGAGAGCCTTCAAGACCTAAGCATACACAATGCTTCAAGCAAATTACAAAACTTTCATTTTTATATATATATAATGGACTCTCCCGTCGATTTCGATGTATGAGCTTCTAACGCAGTTAGACTACCACACAAAGAATTGTTTAAAGTGGTGAAGGCTTGTGTAGCACCATCCACACTTTTTGGAACTGCTGATAACAAACAATCTTTGCAGAAGTTCGCCACAGATCGCATGAACAACAGACCTCAGTAATTTAACCCATAACTGGAGGGAAGGGATGGATTAATACCTTTCCCAAGGGTACCAGTGTGTAAGTGAATGCAAAGTGTCTGACTGGAATTAGAACTCGGCTCACCGATTTACCCCTTCGAGCCGACATCCAATACACCACAACGCACATCCGTCAATAACGCTTACATCACCTGGTATTCCCAAGCGGTCACCCATCTAAGTACTGACCAGGCTCAACGTTGCTTAACTTTGGTGATCGAGCGAGAACCGGTGTATTCAACGTGATATGACTGTGTGTATATATATATATATATATATATATATATATATATACACACACACACAATCTGATGTTTGTTGTTTTGGGTTTGGCTGAAAGTTTTTCAGCACCCTTACACACAATACATACATTGAACTAATAGATAACAAGACAACTTCTTTAAGTCATTTCATTATTTTTTCTAAAAATGTCTAAATTTTTACTGTATGATATTTAATCTATGTAATTGAGAAAAATAGAATAAAGTGCATAGACAAAGGAGATTATGTTGAAAAATACATTTACATTATTAGGTTACAGACATACTGAGATTATATATATATATATATATATATATATATATATATAAACTGTTAGGAAAATTGAGCAGGTATTGATTAAGTCAAAAGTCATACAGTTTGTATATAATACAAGATAAGTAATTATTTTAGCTGAGATCACTTCATCAATGATAGTTGGCGTCATGGTTTCCTTACGCAATATAAAAAAAAATTATGTCAGTAATCACAGGAGAGAGAAAGAAAACATTAGTTTCAGATCAATAAATTCCTTATCATAAATAATATCAGCATTAATAGAACCACTATTCATAACATAACTGAGTCATAGTGAAAGTAATAAAATATTATGAAAGTATTAAATATAATTGTAAGTGAATAGAACTGATTTTTTATAGCAGAAGTTTCTTTCAAAATTAAAATTTCATAAAAAGTACTCTTGTATGCTAAATAAAAAGGGAGTGGGATTATAATCAATGGTAACATTAACGGTTTCCTTATAAAGAAACCTTCATTGACCAAACAACCAGAGCTACTTTCAGTTTGAATTTGTAAAATTTTTCTCTTAAAACTTGCTTTTCAAAAAAAAAAAAAAAAGAAAAAAAAAGGTTTTCAGTTTCACTGTTATCAATCTTTTTGGTATTGATGGCAGTTTCCTTCCTAACCTTTTGTTTGGAGAATTCTGGAATGTCAACATTTTGATTATGTCTATTTTCTCTTAAAGTTACACGTGCCATCCATCTTAGTTGATGCTTCGGATGAAAGTTCTCAAGTCATGTAGTCTCTAATCTGGTACAGTTCTTTGTTAGGGTTTCTGTAGTAACAGGCCACAAAGTTTGAAGAAGTATAGTCCTCATTAAAACCTACAAGATTCAGTTATTCAACGCCATTATCAATCATTGATCTGAAAAAGTTGTATATGGCTAAAAGTTTAGATATTTGTAAACAAGTTTGATGTCATGCATGACAGTTAAGTGCCATACATGATATGTATTTTGGGCAATCATGTCTTGAAAGAGACATGATTGACTGAGCAAAAGATTATCCTGCAGTAGGTTGCCATTGCTTTCTGCAGTAAACTGGTTGCCCGCCAAGGCTATAGAACCCAATCTATCCTATTATTTAACTCATAACTGGAGGGAAGAGACAAATTAATACCTTTCCCAAAAGTATTTGCGCGTAAGTGAATGCAAGGAATTTAACTGGAATTCGAACTCAGCTCCCTGATTTGTCATTCCGAGTCAATACCCACTGTACCACAGCGCACATCTGTCATGCATGACATCTCTTTGAAATTTTCGATCTGAAGAGTGTATTTAAGCATAGGACTAAACCTTTTAGGTTAATGTTTCCATTGTCGCAATTTAGTGTTTCATGAAACTAACCCTTGCACAGCTTTTTCTATGTTCAATTACTTTACCTTCTTTACTAAATTTGTTACAACTAATCCATATACAATAATATATAATGATTCTAGTGTAAGTACAATTATTGCATTCATTGTACTTTCAGATCATAGTTCCTGCTTTAGTAAGGTTTAGCTCAAGTCATATCTCTTGGAACACTAAGGGTGGGGTGAGAAATCTAATAAACAGGAAGAGAGGGTCAATAAATGGAGAGTGGATAGGAAGTGACTAATGTAAAGTCTTTCAAATTAGAAAAAGACCTCAGAGAAATAAAACTAAAAATATTCATCAATGTCTTTTACTAAAACAATTTCAGAGAATTTTATCAATGTTACAATCAAATAATATGCAACAATGGCCAACAAATAATATCTTAAGACAACTTCTTTAATCACTTTCTCACTCCTTAATAAGTAGGAGAGAACCTAATTAGCCTAGGGTTGGAGGAATATGAAAATTAACAAGTGGGTGATGGAGGACATTTATTAGGCACTCAACTGTAACAAACTTGCAATTCAGTAACAAAAATACAAGAAAGAATCTCACTGGAAGCTTGGCTTTTATTTCCAATTCCTACTGCTTAACTAAAATACATTAAATAAATGCTAACTTGTGATAAAAAAAAAAGATACGAGTAAAAATTAGTAATTATATCAATGATCTATTTAAGAAATTCAGAGAAAATACAACTATTTTATGAGTTTATAAATTATTTTAGTGGCTAAATCAGATGACAAAAAAAAAAAAAAAAAAAAAAAAATATCCTTCTCAACAACAAATAAAAACACCAAAATGAAAAGTTCTTATTCTGGTATGAAATTAATATTTCTTTTATTTCATTTGTAAAAATACTCACCCATCAGAAAGTAACCCACCTATTGTATTTTATTTATTTATTTATTAACTAGCAGTAAAGCCCGGCATTGCTCGGGTGTAATGAAAGCTTTAAAACTAATCCATGGTCCTGAAGCTCAGACTCTTTGGATGTTGGCATGAAAGACTAAAAAGCAATAGTTGTTTCCAGTTAAAGCAAAACCGTAGACTGAAAGAAAAATGAATGGATGTAAGTCAAATTTTGATTTCCTGGTATCGATATCAACTGCAACCTTGAATCTTCTAAATATCGTTTCTTATGTCTGAGTGTATCAAATTTGATTCAAATCGGACCACTCCTTCTATAACAAGATTTTTTTTATTATCAATTTTCGATATTTATCGGGGGTACCTCGACACAAAACCTAGCTAAGAACACTTGCAGACGCTTATAGTACAACTGTGCAAATTTTCAAGAAAGTCGGTTCAGCTGTTTTGGAGTCTATAGGTAACGGACACGGACACACAAAGTTCCATTTATAAATAAGTTTAGATTTAGATAATGAAAGGTTTGTAAGCTCCATGATCAGTGCGCTTATTTTTGGTCTCATTTAAGCCAATGAAAGAAATATGGATGCAAAGTTTGCCTTGTTAAAAAGAGACAATGTAGTTATCAGTACACTATCATATAGTACTTACTTCTTCTTCTTCTATGTACCCTGTCCCTTCAGGACGTAGGCGATCATGGATCTCCACGTCTCCCTATCCCTTGTGGCTCTTAGTATGTTT
Organism: Ascarosepion bandense; assembly: GCA_037127315.1. Lineage (NCBI taxonomy): Eukaryota > Metazoa > Mollusca > Cephalopoda > Sepiida > Sepiidae > Ascarosepion > Ascarosepion bandense. Next base: position 4,027,246 of record JBBBDQ010000946.1, on the reverse strand, counting down.
GCTCCTGTTGCTCCTGGCAACCCCCGTTCCGTCATCCACCTGATCAGACTCTGCAGATATGTTATCCGCTGCCTTCCTCTGTCTCTCCTTCCTTCTATCTGACCAGTCAGTATCAGGTTCTCCAGGCTCTCCTTCCTCATTGCATGTCCCAGGAACTTCAGTTGTCTCTTCCTGATGCTCAGCATCAATTTCCTTTTTGTTGCCATTCTTTCTAACACTTCGTCGTTGCTTGTATGCTCAGTCCACGATATCCGTAGCATCCTTCTGTAGAACCACATTTCGGCCGCTTCCAGTTTTGTCCTCATTTTCGATGATATTGTCCAGCATTCACAGCCGTACTGAAGAACTGACATCACGTAGCAGTCTAGCACTCTTTTCTTCGTTTCTATTGAGATCTTCCTGTGTGTTAGTATTTTGCTCATCTTCTGGAACGCGTCCTTTGCCATGCCAATTCGCCTTCGGATCTCCGTGTCGCACTTTCCATCTCCTGTTAGAACACTTCCTAGGTACTTAAATTCTTGGACTTGTTTGATTCTGTTATTCCCCACCTGTATTTGGCATTTTGGGTTGTATCTTTTGCTGATGACCATGCACTCAGTTTTCTTAAAGTTTATTTGTAGTCCCTTCTTGTCACTCCCCACTGCTACTTTCTGTATGAGATCTTGCAGTTTCCTTTCCGTGTCCGCAATCAGTACTGTATCGTCCACGTATCTTATCTTGTTCAGGTTGTGGCCTCCAATAATAAATCCTGGTGTGTCATCTAGGGTCCTCAAAATATTCTCGCTGTATAGGTTGAACAAATCCGGTGAAAAGACACATCCTTGTCTTACGCCTTTTTCTATCTTTGTGTATCTACTGAGGTCGTTACCTGTCCGTATGCAGGCCGTATGCTGCCAGTAGAGATTCTTGATTATTCTTATATCTTTGCTGAAAATGTCGAGGTTGCCTATCATTTCCATCAATTCTTTGTGTCGTATTTTGTCGAATGCTTTCGCGTAATCAATGAAGCATAGGTACAAGTCTTTCTTCATTTGTAATGCCCTTTCAGAGAGCATCCTAATCATGAATATGGCGTTCCTTGTTCCAGTGTCTTTGACGAACCCGCACTGTTCCTGCCCTATCTCTGGCCTGATTCTGCTTCTCGCTCTATTCATCAGGATTCTGACAATCAGTTTTGTGATGTGACTCATTAAGCTGATAGTTCTGTGTAGTTCACACTCGTTTGCACCTGGTTTCTTCGGCAGTGCTATAAATATCGACTTGCATAGGTCGTCTGGTATTATTCCGCTGCTATAAATTTCGTTTATTATGTCGGTAATCTTTTCTATGCCATATTCTTCTAAGGCTGTCAGCAGCTCTATCACTATGCCATCTGGGCCAGGTGCTTTATTTCTGTTCATTTTGGCCATTGCAGCTTCCACTTCGGATTTTAGTATTTCCGGTCCATCCATCTCCTTGTGTATTCTCGGTTGTTCTCTCTTGTCGCCAAAGAGATCCTTTATGTATTCTTCCCATCACTGGAGTATTTCCTCTTTCTCTACTATGATTGTCCCTTCCTTGGATTTTATGCATCCTGTTGAGGAACAGGTTTTTTGTCCTGTCAGTTCTCTTATCTCTTTATGCATTTCTGCTCTGTTGTTCCTGCTCAGTCTCTCTACTTCTGCACATTTGTTGTTGAGCCATTCCTCTTTGGCTTGTCTGCATTTGTTCCTCATCTCCCTGTGAAGTTTTTTGTACTCTGCTCCGTGTCTTGGCGTTATTTTTTGTCTCCTTTGCATCATGTGGAGGATCTCTTCGGTCATCCACTCATTTTTTCTTCTGCGTCTGATTTCCTTTGGGGCTATGTTGTTCGCTGAGGTCACCATTGCTTCTTTTAGTGACTCCCTTCTTTTAGTGAGTATCCTTTTCCAATTTGTTCTTTATATTTCTTTTTTACGCTGTTATTATATTCTTTCTGCAGGGTGAGATCATCCTCTAGTGTGTCGTATTGCAGTCTTGGTGTTATGCTGGGTTTCTTCAGTCTTCGGAGTTTCACTTTTAGTTTGCAGATGACTGGGACGTGGTCACTTCCGCAGTCAGCACCTGGGTACGTTTTGCATTGGACTACTGCGTTCCTGAATCTCTTGTTTATTGTTATATAATCTATTTGGTTCTTCGTGTCCCCTCCTGGGCTTCTCCATGTCCATAAACGTCGTGGGTGTTCTTGGAACCAGGTGTTAGTAATGACCTGGTCATTGGCTGAGCACCATTGGATCCATTTTTCTCCTCTTTCGTTGCGCTCTCCTAGACCGAAGTTGCCGTTTGTGTCTCCTTCTCTATCTTTACCTACCTTTGCATTTAAGTCCCCCATTATTATCCTGACTTCTTGGCTTTTGCACTGAGCCTTAGCGCTGTCCAGTATTGAATAGAATGATTCTATTTCGTCCTCTGAGCTTTGAGTTGTTGGCGCATAGACTACTATAATAGCTATATTGAGGGGCCTTCCCCGCAGTTTAACCAAGAGGACTCTCTTTGACAGTTGCCAGTATCCAAGTACACATCTCTTAACTTGTTTGTTTAGTATTAAAGCGACCCCTTTTTCGTGTTTTTTTCCTCCTGCATATATTATCCTGTGGGTGTCGCTACTGAAATCTCCGCTACTAGGCCATCCTGCTTCACATATTCCTAGGATGCTGATATTCAGTCTGTTCATCTCCTGTTTGACATTCTCTAGTTGTCCACAGTTCAGTGTCCTGACGTTCCATGTGGGGGACATTTTGTCCCTCGCCCGGGAAAGAACGACATGAGCAACAGGTGTCACTGGACCGTTATCCTGCAACTGTGCGAATCAAAGTACTTACTACCAAACCTTAACTCAAATATTCTATCAGTTGGGTATCATTACAAGTTGTTACAAGTGGTAGTAGATAATAGCAGCTAAATATAAGGTTACCCATTTTGTAGTATAGCTGTCTAAACATACAAAATTATAAATATCTGCCATCCAAAAATGATTTTAACCATTTGAGTAATGTTAAATAATTTGGCTATTGTGCAAGAGGACCTAGAAACATGCCAAATTCATAAATTCTTTGTTAAAAAAAGGAAAAAACACACTATTAAGCTAACAGCGGGTAGTTATTGATGAATTACAAAATGTTTCATTTGTCTTATTAAATTTCCCAAAATTTTTATAAAATAATTTTGTGTGAATAAATTTTACAATTTATTATATGGTTTACAATTTAAACTTTTTAAACAGTCAAAAAACTGTAGTTGTTTTTCTTTCTTGCATTTGACACTGCTCAAAGTAGAACTTTGTGCCATTTGGGGGGGGGGGGGAATATTCTCCAGGTATTCATTTCTTAAAACGGAAAATTTATTCAGTTCAGTTTGCTGCAATTTTATAAAAGCAGAGGAAAGAAATATATGAAAAGGAAAAATTCAATATTTTGTTTTTATTTAAAGAAGGAAATCTTAATAAAATGTGTAATCAATACAATTTTTCTAAAATTTCAACAAACAGATGAATTTATACATATTTTTAAATGATAGTATATTTTCTAACTACAGAAAATGTTTTTGAACAAATATTTGTTTCTTTGAATTAAATTAAACATTTTATATGAGAAAATTAACCCAGTCTGATTCTTTTAAATGAGAAACTTAAATCCACTAAATTATATGTAATAGAAATAGGTTTTTGGTAAAGAGTGAAAATCTCATAAAAACCTTTAAGAAAACCAACTCACACTGAAATAGCCTTTTAGTGATTGCTTGGAAAAGTGAAGCCTAATGAAGACTTAATTATTTAGTCTTAATTGCTGCTATTATTATGTAATCATCATTGTTTATTATTTATTGCGAATGTATCCTGGTACTGTTGTTGTGTAAATATCTTGAGTACCAAAAAAAATACCACCAAGTCAGAGTAAGGACCTCAATATTTTTTAAAGTATGTTTTCTGTACTTGAAAAGACAAATTTTATAGGGTTCACAAAGTGTATTTTTATGTCAAGTTGATCAACATGTTCTTTAATAGGATGGAGCCAAGTACTCTAATCACTACTAGGGCGGTTAACACTTTTCTAGCACCCCCCCCCCCATCTGACTGTCTCAAACTTCAGTTCAGAGCATTTGTTGATCTTTATTTGTTTGGCAATTATACTGTAGTCATCTGGCATGGCCACTGTAATTATTTGGCATTCAATTTCACTCATGTTGAGGACAAATATATCTAGCCTTCAGTGTTCAATAACTATTTAAAAATCATAGTCCCAGACTATCTTTGGCTTACCTACTCTATTTTTTTTTTCAATGGAACATGATTGTAGCACTTCTCAAACATGTAACCATATTTTTTTGGACAAAAGCCAAGGAAAGTTAATTCACTCAATCATGTCTTATTAATAGTAGTATTAATAAAACTTGTCATAGTAGTATTAATAAAACTTGTCATAGTAGTATTAATAAAACTTGTCATAGTAGTATTAATAAAACTTGTCATAGTAGTATTAATAAAACTTGTCATAGTAGTATTAATAAAACTTGTCATAGTAGTATTAATAAAACTTGTCATAGTAGTATTAATAAAACTTGTCATAGTAGTATTAATAAAACTTGTCATAAGTATTAATAATAATACATACAAACCAATGAATAAAATCAATGCAGAGAAAAAGACATGAAGAGCCAAGACTTGATGCAATTTTCTATGCTAGGAATTGGGATTAAGTTGCTTTAATGAATTAAACGAACACAGAGAAAAAGACAAGAGGAGCAAAGACTTGATGCAATCACAAGTAGAACAGGGGTAAGAGATGAAGAGGCAATTTTCTATGCCAAGTCAGTCAGTTAAGTGCCATATGTGATACACACTTGGACGATCATGTCTCGAAAAAGACATGACTAACTGGGGAGAAGATTATCCCGCAGTAGGTTGCCATTGCTTTCTGCGGTAGACTGGTTGCCGACCAAGACTACAGAACCGAATCTATCCTATTATTTAACCCATAACTGGAGGGAAGAGATGGATTAATACCTTTCCCAAGAGTATTTGTGCGTAAGTGAATGTGAGGAATTCAACTGGAATTTGAACTCGGCTTCCCGATTTCTCATTCCAAGCCAATATCCACTGCACCGCGACACACATCCTTCATGCCAAGGATTAAGTTGCTTTAATAGGCATTTATTTAAAAAAAAAACAAAAAAACTTCTTAAACCAAACTGCACTTATGTCATTATAGTTAGGCTTTCTAAATAAGCCTTAGTATGAAAAAATAAAAACAATATATTTCATTTGAGAGTAGTTTTACAATCATTAGTATTTAAGGTAAATTAATACAGTTAGTTAAACATGATAATGACTAACTGTTCATATTAGAAATCATATTTAAAATAAAGTTTCAGTACCAACATCTCTATCCTAGAGATATCCAATTTCATAGCCAAATTTGAAGAAATTGTCAGAATTAATCTTTATCTAAAAAAATTTGCTTTAAATTCATATTCAGAAAAAGAACACATGCAAAATTTTGGATATTAAAAGGAAATCATTATTTTTTTTTAAATTGATGCCAAGAAAAATCTTTGAAAAAAGTATAGAAGAGGTGAATGGAAAACAAATATATTTTAAACAAGCAGGATAGTACAATATTTCAAGTCTCAATATGATTTGATGGATATTAAAGGGGAAAGTAAGAAATATAATAAAGTCTAAATTTTGTTGCTGAAAATACAACAGATGCTGAAAATAGAGTCAGTCAGTTAAGTGCCATATATGATACACGCTTGGGCTCATGTCTCAAAAGAGACATGACTGACTAGGCAGAAGATTTTCCTGCAATGGGTTGCCATTACTTTTTGTGGTAGACTGGTTGCCAACCAAGGATATAGAACCCAATCTGTTCTGCTAAGGGGGGAAAGAGAGATTAATACCTTCCCCAAAAGGTATTTGCACATAAGTGAATGCAACTGGAATTTGAATTCAGCTTTAAATGTACTTTTTAAGTGTACTTATAGTTGACTGGAATAAAAGTGTAGTATTTGTTTTCTCATTTGAGATGGGAGAAGGTGCTTGATCCTGGAGATTCTAACCCCACAGTAGCATCTTCATTGCACTAAGAAAGGCAGGGTTGGTGTAATATCAATGCCAGTGTGACAGTGGTCACAGGGACTGGGTAATTTTCATCCTAGGCCCATATGTAAGCACAAAGGACCCTCCAGCATTTAAAAAAAAAACAAACAAAAAAAAAACAAAAAAAAAAACGCCTTGTTAAACATTTTGTCCGAGTAGGGAGGGCAGGTAAATAAACACTTACAGTAGAGCAAGCATTTTGTGCAACAGACATGATAGTTATTATGCTTTCATTAGCACTTTAAACAGTAATTGCTATCAACCAGGAATAGATGATACCCCTGCATCATAGCAGGCATATATACCATCTTAAGAATTCTATTACTAGCCTGTAATGGTTCCTTGGTTTCTCCTAATCAAGCTCAAAAGGTTTTTGTTTTGTTAAGAAATAGAAGCTTATTTAAATTTTATCACAGCATCACTTTTCTGTTTTTTTTGTTTCTTTTTTAAAGTTTTCTTCTTTATAATTTCTATAAATCTATCTAATCTAAACTTATTTATAAATGGAACTGTCTGTGTGTGTGTCCGTTACCTATAGACTCCAAAACGGCTGAACAGATTTTCTTGAAAATTTGCACAGTGGTACTAAAAGCATCTGTGATTGTTTTTAGCTAGGTTTTGTGTCAAGGTACCCCGGATAAATATCGAAAATCGATAACCGAATAAATCGGGTTATAGAAGGAGTGGTCGGATTTTAGTCAAATTTGATACACTAATAGACAAAGACATAAGAAACGATATTCAGAAGTTTCAAGGTTGCAGTTCTTATAATAGTGCAGAAAATCGATTATATATATATATATATATATATATATAAAAGGCAAGATGTTTGTGTGTGTGTGTCTGTTTATCTGCCTGTATATCTGTATTTTTTTTCAGCCCTTTTATTTTAGTTTTTGCTTCGGGTTTGGCTCTAAGTAGGTATAATTGTAGTTCTTAGTCTCAGCCATGATACCATTTACTCAGAGGACTTATTTAGCCTTCAAAATTCAGTTTACAACAAAAAAAAAAAACTTATTTTATATCGATACCAGGAAATCAAAATTTGACTTACATCCATTCATTTTTCTTCCAGTCTACGGTTTCGCTTTAACTGGAAACAACTATTGCTTTTTAGTCTTTCGTGCCAACGTCCAAAGAGTCTGAGCTCCAGGACCATGGATTAGTTTTAAAGCTTTCATTATACCCGAGCAACGCCGGGCTATACTGCTAGTTAATGTTAAGTTAGCAATAATACCACTGGTTCAAAATATGGATAAACATACTGTGGCAGCAAATACTAAGAAAATAAGCTCACTTAATCAAGTCCAGACCAGTAAAACAAGCAATCATCACCCCACTCACCAAAATAAGGAGAAAAATTATTTACAAAGACTTCAATTAAAGAGTATGTTATATAATGAAAATAAAATAACCAGGTAGGACTGTTTATGACTGAAAGTTCTTTATGCAATCGAGGGGTGTTGTAAAGGGCAAACTAAATCTATTAATCTTTTAAGGGTTTCATATTTAAGACAAACTGAATAATAGTAATGCAAACATCTTTCATGTTTTTAAAAATACAGTCATCTTCCTGGTGCTAATATAACATGAGGTCTACCACAACATTGAACTATAATATTGTATGTGTAGACATATTTATTTAAACCTTATATTAATATTTACATATCTATATATTACTTATATTAAAGGTAGAGAGGTAAAAATAAATATGCTATCAACTAAAATACATATATTTATTTTAGCGATAAACACTTCGTACATCTTCTAGGAATGGCATGAATAGATCATTGGAATTTTTCTCATCATTTTTTAGCAAAACTGATCAAGACGTAACTTGAAAAGCTGACTACCAACACCTCACATTTTCTTGAGAATCATCATTTTAGCATCCAACTACAATCACTCAATTGCCCGAGTGTGTGCTCCTGTTGCTGGATTAAAATTTTTTTTTTATAATCATATCGCCCCAAGCAAGGCATTTTACTGCCACTGTTTTGCAGGGTTACAGAGGAGGAAAGTTGAGAAAGAGTGACAGGTTACAGGGGGTGTCAGGAAGTGTGTAAGAGAAGGACGAGAATACTGATGAGAGTGGAGTGGACAGAGAAAGGAGCATGAGAGAGAGGATGCAGGTTAATGTGATAGGAGATGACTATTGACTTTACATTTAAATTCTTGGAAATTGTAGCTGTCAGGGAAGCAAGTAAACGAAAGGGAATTCCACAGGTAAGAAGTGCGAGAAAAAAAGTGATGGAATAGAATTTGCATTTGCATTTACATTTTATTGGTTTCACAATAAAAGGGTGGGATCTAGTTGCTAATCTTGTGGTTCAAGTAAATTCATATATAGGGGGCACCAGTGAGCTAAGTTCATCGGAGCAAAAGCCGAGAAAATATTTGTAGAATACATGATGGCTAAGTGATGGGGAGGGGCGCAACAGACCTCCACACTGCACCTGGGTAGACAATATATTGAGGAAGACCTCATGCTAATAGCACTGTTTTTTATTTCTTTTTTTTTTTATTATATCTTAACCAAATTAGCTAAATATAAATTTTAAATAAGATCTTATAAAGACTGCCATACCATTTAATGATAATGGATATAAAAGTCAATATGTTGAAAGGATGAAAATAATACCAGGAAATACAAAAACACTTTGTAACGATTTTGAAAGAAAAACTGAAATTCATTTTTAATTAAGTAATAAAGAAACTTTAAAATTTAAATTTAAAAATGAGTGGAGCAGGAAAATTCTTTTCATCTAATGTGTTTCAATAAAGAACATTGAATATATATATTTTTATTTTTTATGCATGTTTCATTAAATAATATAGACAAGTTTTGTCGATTTATTTTATATAAATTTTTTTTCATATCGCCTGATAAGCTAAATAGCATTATTGTTGAAAGAGAAAAGAAAATCACAATATTGATACATGTTTTTATTTAATCCTTTCTGAGCTTTCTGCTTACATCAGCCATTATCAAAGATGACAATAGTGTTGGTTGTAACAAGCAGTTTGCTGATGAACGACAGTAGTAGTTTATTTTGTTTGTGTGGAGGATTGGCAAACATGTTCATGCATGCTGGAAGTGAAAATCGCACTACAGCTTGTGGTGTCTCACATGACCACACGAGTGAAAAAATGCTGCCTAAATACACACACACACATTTTCTAAAGTAATGAAGTTGTTATTTATTAATCCAACAGGTTTTATCATTTTGAGCACATATTTTTATTGAATAAGAGTTCTTTAATATTCAGGCAAGAAGTTGAAAACAAATACAGTTTAATAAATAAATGGAACATCTACTCAAATATGGGTATCCACTAAAATATTGTTCAAGTAATAAAATATACATGTATATATGTAAATATGGATTTGGGATAAAGCGAACAAGACATTAATAGTATTATTTAGATTTCAAATGGAATGAACAACTGGTTGTTTTTGTGGGTAGCAAAGAGTTGGTTTTTGACTATGTTACTAAGAATTCACACATTTAATGCACAATTGGACATTTATTATGAAAACAATTAACCTATAGGAAATTGTAAATAATAACATGACAAAAAGGAAAGTATATGTTAGAAAAAAAAAATGGTTGTATATGTTTGAATTATTCAAATTGAAAAAGTATAGAATATAAAAATAAAAAAATGGTTTCTACTGATTATTTAACAAAAAATATACATGCTCAAGACACAGAATATATACATTTTTTTTTTATTTATTATTTAAAAAGATACCAAACACAAACATTAGCATAGCAAGGTTTACATGGCTAAACACAGACAACACAAAGATCTTAAATGAATTACCATGCAAGAGAGAAATAGTTGTACTAAGATTCTATAAATTAGTAGAAAAAGTGACAATGACAATAATAATAAAGAAAATATTTACAAACACTGTAAAAAGACATCAACTACAGCAAATTAAACCAACAAGACGAGTGCATAAGCAATGAGAAATTGTCAACCAAAAAAACTGACAACATACCTCAGGAATTTAGGGTATTCGTTGATGAACTCCGCAATATATGAAAAACAGATACAATAACAACTCAATAGAGTTCTATGTGAGAAAAGAGTCTTAATACATGTGAATAAAAAGAAATTTATTAAGACTGTGTTGATCATCTGAATACTTTCTCTTCCGGAACACTTCCAACATTTAATATATTTACACCTTCAAAGATTTTGATAATTCAAATTATTTTCTTAAAACCAATAAAAAGAAGTTTACAATTGCAAAACTTGAATATTACATTATTAAAATTACTTTTAGATTTTAAAACAACACAGGTGAGACAAGATTATAAAAACAAATTCTAATATTCATATTATATCTTTGTGGCAAATAGACTTCAATCACAGATATACAATTGAACATTGGCCTTTAGTATCTACATTTTATATAGCTCAGTTCCTTAGAGAATTTTCAATCTCTACTTAACACGGAAGGAATCCTTAAAATAGAGTCTCATAACAACAATTATCTTTCTGTTTGTTTTGTTAAAACATGTTAAATCTGAAAAACAAAAAACAAAACAAAACAATTTCTTGGGGTTCTAGCAGGTTTTCTTTTTCAATTCCTCTATATAAGTTGCAGTTAAAAAGTATCAGACTATCTTCCCCTGTCAAAACTAATGCTACCCTTCCTGCACATATGTGAAAATTTTTCCACCAGTAGAACTTGTCAGTTCTTGGCTGTTATACCTAGAGTACAGATGTGTAGTGCACACTCACTGAATATTCATTTTCATGCAAGATGACCAAACACATTGAGAAGAGATATTTCACCAAGTTGTCCTGGTCAAGAACAACACACTAGTTGTTTGCTAGGATCCCTTTTTCAAACAACTTGGCCCTGTGTAACTTCTGGCTTTTTTCAAATCTGAAAACACAATTTCCATGCGGAGTTGCTTTAGCTGTTTCACCAGCACATTGAGAATGAATTTCACTGATACTCTCTGCAAATCCTCCATTAAAATGGAACGCACTGATCCTGTGCTTATTCCCACTTTGTGATCAATTTCCTTCATTTGATTTTTTGCCCATGGCCTTACTGCTAATGGCTTGCTAAATTCTCTGAATGGTTGGAGCTTGAGTATTATTAATCTTTTGGCAAAACGTAATGCAATATTCCTGCTCTAAACGTTCGGTCATCTTGAGAATGAATTTCGTTGACACTCCTTACAAATCCTCCATTAAAATGGAATGCACTGATTCTGTGCTTATTCCCACTTTGTGTAACAATCCAGGAAATTGCTCACAATGAACTTTCACAACTATTCAAACTTTCTCATATCTTCTGCATGGTTTTGAACCAAGATTTTGGTAAAAATTTGATGCAATGTCTACTTGATGTGTTTGGTCATCTTGCATGACAGCTAAAATTCAACAAGCACACACTACATGTTTAGATCTTAGGTATAACAGCTTGAAATGGTTTATCAGCACAAAAATTTTCATGCATCAACAGGAAGGGCAAGAAAAAAAAAGTTGGATACTTTTTGATTGCACCTTGAATATGTCATACAATTTAAAAGCTTTGAAACACACTTAAGCAACAAAGAGTAGAGTATTGAGTAAAAGTTACTTATTTAAAAAGGGTTGTAATAGTTATTAAACAACAACAAGCTGCCATATTTCTCTTCCCCCTGTTTAGAAAATTAAAAACTAGCAGGGGTTGTCATACAAATAAAAGAATGGTTAATATATTTGGTCTGAATTTAAAGGGAAGTGAGAGGTGTTTTAATATCCCTTTTGACCACTACTTGCCATAATAGACAATGTTGTCAACCCATCATGTGATCCACAAACAACTAGTGCTTCAAAAACATTTTGTGAAGCGATACACTACTGAATGTGTATGTGTGAGCATAAATGAAGAGACATACATTAAAATTTTAATAATTCTATAATACTATTCCAAAATCCATATATTTCAGTGGAAAAACAAATGTAAAGAAGGTGTATTTGATGGTACATAAACTTCCTTTATATAAAGTGATTAAAAATATCTCTCAGACTTGAAAATTAAGCTGTGTGAGTGTGTGTACGCACACACAATAAAAATTAAGTTTCAAGGTATATTTATGGATTAAAGTGCTCCATATCAGGGATAGAGCGTATGTAAATATAAAAGTGGACACTGAAGTCAACACCCAGTGGCAACTGGTTCATTCATATTTGAACAATCTTCTGTAAATGCAATCTTCAGGCTACATGTAGGCATAACACACATGGCCTGAAGATTGCATTTACGCATGAAAAAGTACTACTACTGCTAGGTGTTGATATCACTAAAAAATCTTGTTCAAAAGAAACTCATAAAATTAACAATTTATTGGTAAATGTTTGTTCTGCAAGTTACAATCTGATCCACAATTGTCTTGATGTAAACATCAAGAACAACAACAACATTATTTACATGAAGCAGAGTTGAAATGATTACATAAAATGCCAACTTCAAGCATAAGATTTGAAATATATATATATGCCAATATAATCTAACAAATTTAAAAGAAAAATGTGTTAAAACAATTCAGAATACATTATAAAAAAAAAATTTAACTTTAAGAAAAAAAATACTGAACAGTAATTTTCTTTAATAATGTAACAAATATTTACTTTTTATTCTTTATACGTTTAATTATGCAAAGTCAACAGGCTTTGATTGCTAAATATTAATTTAGCATATGTTATATAAATATTTAGGTAAGCTTTCAAGAACTTCAGACATGTTCGTTCATACAAAATATGAAATTAAAAATTATAACACACACAAGCACAATTTTCCAGTATATTTATTTTTATGTACATTGTCGTACAATGGATGAGAAACTGGAGAGATGAGTGAATTACAGCTGAATTTGTTGCATTCATTTATGCACAAATACCCTTGGGAAAAATATTAATCCATTTCTTTTCCCTCCACTTATGGGTTAAATAGCAGAATAGATTGGGTCCTGTAGCCTTGGTTAGCAACCAGTCTACCACAGGAATTAATGGCAACCTACTGTGGGAAAATCTTCTGCCTGGTCAGCCATGTCTCTTTTGAGACATGATTGCCCAAACATGTATCATATAAGACATTTAACTGATTGATTGATTATTAATATGTTCATTTACACAAAAACATAAACAATAAAATTATCCTACTTTTGGGTCAAATTAATATATTTTGTTCATTTGTTTTAAATGGTCAGTATGTTCTTTATTCTTTTAAATGCAAAAAATAAAAAATTAAATTAAAACTTTTTTGGCACACAGTATGATTACTGATAAACTATAGATTTTAATAGCAGTAGGCTTAATCAAATGTAGATTCATTCTAGATCAATTCTAAATTTCACAAAATAAGAAAATTAAGAAATTTAATTGCAAAACAAGGAAAAATAAAAATGGAAAATCTAAAATATTAAAAACAATTTTTTTTTATATTAAAGCAAAGCATACCAACCGCATACACATATTAATGTTTTATGTAAAGAATCATTGGCTAACCTTTTTACATAGTTTTAAAGTTGATGTAAGTTAAGTCAGCTGAATAATAGTATATAATACCAATTTTAAGATATGAATCATTATAAATGTAAATATTTTATTTATTGTCATTTGCTTGAAGATGTTCAAATTGAGTCATAACAGAAAATCATTCAGAACAAAATAGTCACATGATTCACATTTTTCTATCATGAAAAAAAATGGATTTTTCACTTCAGAAAGTGGATCTGGTGGTTGAGTTTTTTTTTTATTGTTTAAAATTAATTTATCATTGACAGTAAAATCTTTAAGATATACTTTTCATTATATGATAAAATACCATATGAAATTCAGGTTAAAATGTTTTTATTAGAAATACTTATTAACGTACTTGATGAGGTGATATTTCATTATACAGTTAAAGGGGTAGTCATTATATATATATATATATATATATATATATATATATATATATATAAATGAATGATACAATAAAGAAAAAACAAATAAAAAATATCTCAATCTAGTAGATTGAGAAAACTATCGCCCGGTTCACACTGCACCCACGTCTATTGAACGGGTGAAGAAGCTCATCCCTTGTTTCCTGTTTAGGATGTGGTTTCCGGCTTTCTCTTTTCCAATCTTTTCACTCTTACGTAACCCCCTGCTCATCAGTGGCGTTACTGCCTTGCTCAGGGTGATATGATTAAAAAAAAAAAAATGTTTCACTTTTATTAAAGCTTATCTTTATTCTATAAACTTGTTGGACTAATCTACAGATTCAACTCAGTTTATATAGTAGGACCTTGAATAAGTTCTTCCTGTTTTCTAACAGATGGCATTCCCAGAATTGCATGCCTGTAGTTTCAGGTGGTAACGCATCTATAAGAAAGTACACTATAAGCTAGCTTGAAACTCAGTGTATGTCATTTTGCTGAAGTGTAAACAACTTTGTTTTTCATAGAGTTAAACATGTCGGATTTCATGCCAAAGAAAGTGTATTTGCAGAGAATTTTACTGCACTACTTTATTCAAAAAATATCTGCAGCTCAAGAACACAGAATTCTTGTTGAGACTGTTGGAAACAACATGCAGAGATTGGTTTAGATGCTTAAAAAATAATGATTTTGATGTTGAAGACAAAGAATACTCTGGTGTACCAAAAAAGTTTGAAGACAAGAATTGAAGGCATTTTTTCAAAGATTCCTGTCAAGCCCAAGCTGAACTTTCAGAATCTTTAGGAGTTGATCACGTAAGTTTCAAAACATTTGAAAGCATTAGGAATGATTCAAAAGAAGGACATTGGGTGCTGTACAAGTTGAAGCTGATAGACGTCAAAAAGCTTCATTTCACATATGAAGAGCTGCTACAACAGCAGAAAAGGAAAGTTTTTTTTTTGCATTGTATCATGACCCTTGCAGAACGAGGAATTGGGGAGCTGAGTTCGAATTCCAGCCGAATTCCTTGCATTCACTTACGCGCAAATACCCTTGGAAAATGTATTAATCCGTCTCTTCCCTCTAGTCATGGGTTAAATAACGGGACAGATTGGGTTCTATAGCCATGGTTGGCAACCAGTCTACTGCAGAAAGCAATGACAACCTACTGTGGGATAATCTTCCACCCAGTCAGTGATGTCTCTTTCGAGACATGATCGCCCAAGCATGTATCACGTATGGCACTTAACTGACTGATCATGACCCATGATGAAAAGTGGATACACCATAATAATCCTAAGTATAGACGATTGTGATATAAACTCAGCCATGCATAAACATCAGTGAAAAAACCAAATATCTATGGTTCAAGGTTTCTGCTCTGCGTTTGGTGGGATCAAATGGGTGTAGTTTATTATGAGCTGCTGAAAACAACCAAAGCCACCACAGGAGATGGCCATCAACTACAATTGATGAGTTTTGAGCTGAGCATTGAAGAAAAAATAGCTGCTATACGAATAGAGACAATATAACGTGATAACACTATGCCAAATGTTGAAAAATGGGTTAAAACATACTTGGTATGCTAAAATGGGAAGTCCTACCCTACATGCCACATTCACCAGACATTGCTCCATTTGATGATCACCTGTTCTGATTGATGGCACATGGCCTGGCTGAGTAGCACTTTCATTCTAATGAAGATGTCTAGAAGTGGCTACTAGCCTCAAAAGATGCTTTTTTCCTGATGTGCAATTCAAATGCTACCAGAAAGGTAGGAAAAGTAGTGATGAACAATACTTTCAGTGACACGTTTCTTACTAATTTTTGTAAATTAAACATTATTTTTCACGAAAAATTAGCAAGACCTTATTCAAGATCTATATATATATATATATATATATATATATGTGTGTGTGTACTAATCTAATTTATTTATGACCATATATAAATAATAGTATAGTTACTAGAATTTATTTTATTTAAAATATATAACATAAACGATTGCTATATGTTATAAGAAACACTTTCAAAAGTTGATCTATTTAATGATGAAAGAACAATGTTAGAAATTTCCAAAAATTTGGAGAACAATCAAAAGAGAAATTGAAAATATTGGTAAGAATGAAAGCGATGTTCTTAAGAATCAAATATAAATTTCAGAAATTTTCAAAGAGTTCCAAGCAAATTGTCAGTCAGTTAAGTGCCATTACTTTCTGCAGTAGACCAGTTGCCAACCAAGGCTATAGAACCCAATCTGTCCCATTAAACCCATAGCTAGAGGACAGAGACAGAATAATACCCTTTCCCAGGGGTATTCGTGTGTAAGCAAATGCAACAAATATCAACTGGAGTTTGAGCTCAGCTTTCTAATTTCTCGTTTTGAGCTCATATCCACTGTACCACAACGCAAATTGAACAACAAGAAAAACATTCAAAGAAGTTAATGTTGTGAAAGTAAACAAAGGGGAAAGATGGAGAATATTAAAAACACCATCTTAAAAAAAAACAAAAAACAAAAAAAAAAACTAAAGTATCACCTTTAAGTAAATATCACAAAGAGAAATGCGTAAAACTTGTGTTAAAAAAAAAAAACAGATGTCTATTGAAACATATATACCCACTAAATGTAACATTTATGAAAATAAGTAATAGTAGATTTTATATAATTAGTTATTTCATGACAAGTACATAATAAATCCATACACAATATATTTATATATAATATCAGACTAATCATTAGTCCAGCTGAAAACAATGACTAAACTAGAATTTGGTTCCTTTATTCTAAGATAGAACATAGCATCATGGGCTTAGTGAGCTGAGTTCAAATTCTGGTCAAGGTCATCGAGATCACTTTCACATAAATCCCTTTGGAAAAGATACAAATCTATTTTTATCCCCAGCTAAGGGTTAACTAGCAAGGAAGACTGGCCTCTATAGCCTTAGTTAGCAGCCAGTCTTGGAAAATTACAGTTTTGAATTAAAGTTCTGATTGGGCATTTTGTAAGTGTAAAATCCACTTGCTCCTGAAATTATAGAAGCACTACTTAGCATGGTGAGGCTGTAGCACAGTGCTTCATAGTGAATCTAGAACTGACTGATTCTAAAATAGCATGCATGAGCAATTCAGCCAATGTAACTAATTGTTGTACCATATAAATGCATTACACAGTGAGCCTTGAAATTTGTCTTTAGAATTTAGCCTAATTGTAAATATTAGAAAGAAAAATGAAACAAAGAAAAAAAATTTTCTTTACAGAGCAAATGTAAGAATCCACATCTTTAGTTATCAGATACAATGGGTTAGTTAAATCATTAAACATCTGTTGTAGATCTTCATTGCCAATTTGTTGTGGAGTTGTGGCGAAACTTCACCGCAAAATTGTAGTGACCGATTTGTGCCGGAAGTAAGATACAGAACAAGAAGGTAGGTTCAAAACAGTGTATTAGTATAACAAGAAACAAGATATTCAAAGGAAGTGTTAATAATAAGTAATGTAGAAATAACTTATAACTGTCTTTAACTGCTGTTAACTGCTCTTGATTACTGCCCTTTGGAAGTCATGCAGGTAATTACATATAACAAGAGGAAGAGTCCATTCCTTGTAGGAGGGCACCATAACAATATCAAAGTAAAATTGTTCAAGTATTGTTACTGACTTTATTGCTAAACACTTTATTAAATAAACTGAAAATATATATACATTTGCTAGTCATGCCCAATTATGTTAATAAGGAATTTTACAAACATTGAACCATTGTACAGTGATTATTCATACTTGTTTACACATATAAATTCAGACTAATGTGTTTAGAACAGAAAAAAAAGTCTTTATCAATTGGATCTCTGCTCCAGAAAACACAGTATGAGGAATAGGATAAAATTAACTATGAATGGAACATTTTTGAAGTAACTTAATGTGCTTCCAAGTGTGCATTCATTATGAAATATTCAAATTTAATGCATTAAAATCAATATATTTTCTAAATCAAAGAGTAGATTTATGATATTTGAAAAAAAAAATCATTTCATCCTAAGCAAGGCAATAAAGCCACTAAGATGTAAAGGGTTACTGAGTGAGAAAATATGTGGAGAAAAAAAAAACACTTAAAGAGAGAAAACAATAAAAGAACATGAATTAAGACAGAAGATAATGATTGATATTGCACTTAAATTTTTGAAGATCAAAGTTGACTGGAAAGTAAGAAGTCGGAAGATAGTTCTAGAAGCGAGAAGTGTGATAGAAGAAACTGTTAGCATAGAACTTATTGCTACGTCTAGTCATATCAAATGAAAAATAAAACTTTACCGCCAATCTAGGACTACATTTAAATTCATAGTCTAGGTACCATGAAGAAAAGTTAATCTGAAAAATTACCATGAAAGTAATAAAAATATTTGAAAAATTAAAAAAGTAAAGAAAGAAATAGAATAAAATTTTAAAACTATCAATATATAAAAAAAAATAAAATAAAATAAAAAAACACCATATACATTTACTACTTGTTTTTTTTAAATCCTAGGAAATGTCTTCAAATAAAAACTAAAACAGAATTTGATTAAGAGAATCTGTTCTTCAAAATTTTGAATACTGAAGCCCAATATTTTTTTAGTTGGCCATTACTGACAACTAATTAGTTTTGCCTGAGATCTCTTATCCACCTGACTCCAGTCCTTTTTACATCGCCCAGTATATCTTGATCTTTTCCTTTCTCTCTACTATCGCAACTGTCTTCACTCCTGTGTTCACATCCTTCTCTTGCCCTTTCTCTAACACCCACCCCCGTAACTGGTTCGTCTTTCTCTTCACTCTCTTCCTGCCTAAACTTTTACTCTCTTATGTAGCCCCCTGTGCATCAGTGATTGTACTGCCTTGCTTGTGGTGGAATGATTAAAAAAAGATTGATCTGAAGGCAAATTGGCATGACGAAGGACACATTCCATAAGATGAGTAGAGTATTCAGAGACGGGAAATTTTCGCTAGGAACAAATAGAGTACTGGATTGCTATGTGATGTCTGTATGGTAGTGAATGCTGGACAAAGATAAAGGAAAAACCTGAAGCAACTGAAATGTGATTCTACAGAAGGATGCTGCAGGTTTCAAGGATTGAGCATGTGAGCAATGGTGTGGTTTTGGAAAGAATGGAAACAAAATGGAAATTAACACTGAGCATCAGGAAAAGACAGCTAAAGTTCCTGTAATGAGTAAGGAGGGCTTGGAGAATCTGATACTCACAGGTCAGATAAAGTAAAGGGAGATGGAAAAGCAGTGGGTAACATACTTGACAGGCCTGAGCAAGTGGATGACAGATGGGGTTTGGGTGGGATAACAGGAGAAAGTGCACTAAGAGCCACCAAGGATAGGGAGATGTGGAGGGCCATGGCACATAGAAGAATTAAATTCTGCACCTGTCATGAAAAAAAACGTTACTAGGATCACTTTACAAAACAGTAATCTACAGTAAATGTTTAGGGTTAAGAAAATTATGGTGAAACACATTTAAAAACAGATGCTTCAAGTGCTGAATTTTGGTGGATGCTTACAGATTTCCACTATAGAGAAGATTCCTCTATTATAATAAAGACTGTTACAGAAAGACATTTATATATATATATATATATATATATATATTCAGGTGAAGGGAAGTAACAGGTTTAGAATCCCAAGTTTTCCGGCATTTACTTTCTTAAAAAGTTCTAAATAGAACATAAATCGTAGAGAATATAATTAAATTATTTTTTTATTTAAAATTAATTTACATTGTAACACTTAAATTTCTATGTTTCAAGATTTTACCTCATCAGGCAATAATGAATAGTTGTGGTGAAAATGATTTACATGTAAATGTGAATGTAGAAAACAACACGTTTGTTATTTGAAGTGTTAAATATGGAGAGGAAAGACAAAAAAAATTTTTAATTTTATGTGCAAGTTTAATTTAACTAATCAGAATGAAGTTCAACTTTTAAATATGAAAATATAGGTTATATGTTTGGGAATCAGGGTTTTTTTTCTTTCAAGCTTAATGGGAAAGCATCATTTTTTTTCAGCTAGTATCTAGACTGCTTCTTTCTTGTGCAATGTATACATTATCGCTACAAGGTTATTTTTTTTAGATTTCTATGTATCCCAGCCATTTTAAAAACGAAAAAGAAAGAAAACATTTATTTTTAATCTGACCTAAAGGGACTTTTTTTTTTGAATGGGTTATATATTCTCCTTTACATATTTGATATAGATGTGGGTACATGCTTAATAATGAATGGAAGATCGTTAGATTTTGGGTGGATATATAAAGGATTTGTATTTTTTTTTTTTTTATATGGTTGGTATATATTTTCTAAATCTAAAGTCAAAATTGAGGGAATCTTTTTTATATGTGTACTAATAGTCACTTTTAAATTAAGGTTTTTAAATTCTTTCTTTTCCTCATATATATATATATATATATATATATATATATATATATAAAATTATTTAGTTTTTGGTCATGATTAAATTAGACCAGTACACAGTTGTATTAAAAAGTGTTCAATACAATTATATTGTAGAACTTTTGAATATTTTTTTTTTTTACAAATGAAAAATATATATTATAAATTAGTTAATATATAGAAAATTTAAAAATCTTTATTATATATATTATATATACCAACCATATAATAAACCAAATGAAGTCTTAGTTTATAAAAAGCAAAACATCTGATGCAATAAATCCAAAATAATAGTAGGTCTTCATTTTTACAATTACTTTCTTTGGTCACATTGCAAATGTTGAGGATATATAAGCTCATGATATAAAGTGTAGGTTACATATGACCTACTTATCTCAAATTGTCACATCAGTATATTTACTATTTGATACAGAAAGCATACTACAACTAGTATCTTCTAAAGTTCACTGAGTGGAGACTAAATAACAACAAAGCTTTACAGAACAGATGAACCAGTGTGATATTCATTTAGCAATTGTACAAAAGATTAATAAAAGTTAGTCAAAAATATCAAGAACAGATTAAAATTTTAGTACTAAATTTTCATTCAACTTTTTAGATGACTGAATATCAAACAGCTTAGATGAAAATTATTCAGCACATTTCAAGGTGACTCATGACGTCAGCTACAAGTTTTTATTATTATTATTATTATAGCAAAAAACACGTCTGACAGAGAAGGTAATGTATAAAATGACAAAGTGGTAACTTCAAAATTACAAATTGTGTCAGCTTGATTAAAAGAAGTGGCTTCTAAGTCTTCTAAGACCAGCAATAAGGAATTTTGAACCTAAAAACCTATTAAAATACTATAAAAAAAACAAAAGAACCCCCCCCCCCCCAAAAAAAACCGTGTAGTTAATAGTAAAAACTAAAATGAATATTATGTGTGTGTGTTATCCAGTTTTTGGTTATAATTAAATTAGACCAGTATACAGTTATGGATGTGTGTTGTGGTGCAGTAGATACTGGCTTGGAATGAGAAATCAGAGAGCAGAGTTCGAATTTTAGTTGAATTCATTGCATTCATATATGTGCAAATACCCTTGGTGAAAAGTATGAATTTGTTGCTTCTCCAAGCTATGGGTTAAATAGCAGGACAGATTGGGTTCTATAGCCTTGGTTGGCAACCAGTCTACTGCAGAAAGAAATGGCAACCTACTATGAGAAAATCTCTAGCCCAGTCAGTCATGTTACTTTCGGAACATGGTCACCTAAGCACGTATCACATATGGCACTTAACTGACTGATACAGTTATAGTATGAAGTGTTTTTGAATTTTTTCAATCTTTCAGTATATTCTGGCGATTTATTATAATATATATATATTATATATAATATTATATATAATAATAATAATAATATGTAACTATGTTGCATTCGTCACTCAAAATTACTTTTTGCAACTTTCCTGTATCATGCTTTAGATTATCTTTTGACCATTTCAATTTTATATTTTAGTGTTTTTTAGTTAATGATGAATTTTTTTACTACGATACACCTGTTCAAGTTTTTCCCGAATACTTTGTGTACTGTATTAACTTTACTACTTGCTAAGACTGCATTCATTACTCACTTGTCTGGCTGTTAGCTTTGGATTGTTCGACAAGACCTTCCAATCTTTGCATCATCTGTCTGACTTTTGTGGTCTTTAGGGTTTCTTTACACTTAAAACTCTTCCAATAGTAGCCAACATTTTTGGGTGGTTTGAACATTGTTTTTAAAAATTCCTAACCACTTGGCTATCTCTCATTGAGTCATCTTCCCATTCAAAGATACAACCATCATCTTCGTTCCACTAGAATATTTAGCCATGATTTTAGTGCAAAAAGACAATGTTCAGCTACAATGATTTGTGAAGACACTTGACACATATGTTAATAAAAGATGAAACAATTCCTACTCAGAAATTTACATTGTTTTTAATCATTCCACCCATGCAAAGAGCTACTAGGAGTGAAAAAAAAGAATTTAAGAAAAGGAACTGGAAACCCAATCCTAAACACGAAACAAGGGCTAAACCTCTACTTCTTTTCAAAAGACCAGAGTGAAATGTGAACTGAATGATAGGCAAAGCTATCTACTCCTGTTCAAAAGACAGGGAAAACATTTATTAAACTGGATTAGAGGTTTATATTATCAAAACTTTATCATTTCAGATCTTTTATTGGTCCAATAGTTTTACATGATTTTTTTTTTCAGCTACAAGCAGTGTATCTTCCATTACATGGTATCTATGAAAATGCAACGGCTTATTTTCCCATCATCAAGGAACATGTCTCTGCGATATTTTTTTTAACATTTATTCTGAAAATCAAGTCCGTTTTACCCCATCAAATCAGGTTTTCTCTGTACAGATTAAGCTTTTTCTGCTGAAAATTAGGTCAAAATGTTTAATTTCACTGAATTGCCAGGATATAATCTAAGTAAAACACTTGAAGTGTTTTATTTTACATTCAAGTAACTTATACAAGAAAAAGCATCCTAATAACTGTCTAAATGGTTTCAGTCTATTTTCTGACCTAGAAATACTTCATTTTTGGTGGTTTATTGCCTGACACCAAAACTTCAGTAAATTTTTGTTTTAGGTTTCAAAGGCTTTTATCCCTTCAAATTTTTTTCCAAAATAGCCTTAATTCCATGCAAATGTATATGCTGAACTCAAATCAACAATTAGTTATTGAAGAAACCTACCTTTGTTAATGTTAACGACCAGAAAAAAAAAAAAAATCAGACTTCTTCGATCTTTTTGTCTCCATTATTGGCTTACATTCACTGCTGAATGGCTTTAGGTGTAGGAAGAAAATTTTGGCCTATTTACTTCCTTTACTGTAAATTCTTTGCAGAAACTACGCGATTTTTTCAGTACTCAATTCCAGCAGAAAGTTGCATGTATATGCTTGTTCTTTTTTTCCTCTTTTTTTTGGTACTTAATTTCAAAAGAAGGTTAACTTTCAAATATATGAAAATAAGTGATAAGTATAGTTTTATTTAACTTTCGTCTGAAAAGATTAAATAAAACTACAATTATCACTTATTTTTATATATTTGAAAATTAACCTTCTTTTGAAATTAAGTACAAAAAAAAAAATTCAGCAAATACACGCAATATATTTGAAGGTTAATTAAACTACACTTATTACTTATTTTCATATATTTGAAAGTTAACTTTCGTTGGAGAAAATTAAGTAAAAAAAAAAAAAATTACAATTATCACTTATTTTCATATTTTTGAAAATTATAAAAAAAAAAAAAATAGGCAACAAAAAAGAAAATGGAAAAAACACACAAAAATATGCAACTTTCTGCTGAAATTGAGTACCGAAAAAAGAAAAAAAATTGTGTATTAATTTCAGTAAAGGAAGTAAGTAGGCCGAAATTTGTTTCTTACGTCGAAAGTCATTCAGCAGTAAATAACTTGTCAGTGTGACAGTAGTGGGTGACAAAAAGAGTGAGATGAAGTTGGATTTTGTTCTGGTCGTTAACATCAATAAAGGTAGGTTTCTTCAATAAGTAATTGTTGATTTGAGTTCAGTATATACATTTGCATGGAATTAAGGCTATTTTGGAAAAATTTGAAGGGATAAAAGCCTTCAGGACCTAAAATGAAATTTTACCAAAAATTCCAGTTTACTGATCTGAAATACTTGGTGTTTTGAGATTTTGGTATAGAATTGATAAACTTCCTATATTCTAAAAATTTGATTGATCTGTATTATTTATCTCCAGAATGCCCAAAGTGTTGCTTAAGAATAAGTAATATATTAATCTTTATTAAAACCCCAAGACAAAACTTAAACATATATGTCAGCAATTTATGAAAGAAATGTGAACAAAACAAAGATCCAAAGTTTGAGCATATAAGAACCTATGACATGCAAAGTTTTTCATTTTTGTTTGCTCAAAGGATTCTTGATTTTCAGAATCAACGTTAATAGCCCAGCAACATGTGCCCATTTCTCAACAGCATCTGGGTCAAAAAAAAAAAAAAAAAAGAAAAAAAAAGTAGGCCGGTGTAATCAATATAAATCAAAGCTGCCACTTAAAACCTGAACAGGTTTATTTGGATTTGCATATTAAGTGACAAAAAAAAATCTTTAGCTAGAATAAGACGACCCTGTCCTTAATTCCAAATTTGTAACATTTCTGAAATACAAATAATAAATATGAACATTACTAAAGAAATATTAATTTCTTTTACTGAACTAAACATTTTACAGCCTTATATTTATGATCAGTTCGATTTTGTTTTTATCCAAAATTGGAATAAATCTGAGAAAAAAAGAAAAAAAAAAATTTCTTGACACAATTGTAAAAAAAAAAGAATTTTTCTGGGCTTGTAAAAGATTCAAATAAGTATATACATTATATTTAATTATCCCATTCTAAAAATTAAAAAAAAAGTTCCTTGACAAGATTCTCTCCTTAATGAACAATATAATCTAACTTGTATTCAAAAGCAGTAAAATAAGTGGGTAAAATTAAAGACATAATATTATTACATGGTGATATGCGCACATGAAAAGTAATATTCTTAAGATTATATTAAACCTGGAAAAGTAAAGGACAAGATATTCTAGTGAAGTTAAAAAATAAGAAATTTAAAATATTGCAGCTAAAAATAAAATTTGAATACAATATTTTAAGTAAGAAATTTTTTTTTTATTTTTTTTACTTCACTAGAATATCTTGTTGTTTACTTTTCCCACTGCTGTGGTTGAATGATAAAGGATTATCTATTTCTAATAAATAAACCTTGGAAAGTTGATAAAAACTCAGCAAAAAAGAAATGTAAAATATGCAAAAGCCAATGCAAAATTCTTCTTAGAGGCCCATGATGGATTCTAGACACACAGTAATAAGTAATTGGAAAAGAACATTTTAATTGAATGATTATTCATTTATTTAGTGTGTGGGTGTGTATAGAGAGAGAGATATTTTGTGTATTTAAGCAGCAAATGTTTTTTTAAGACAAATACAATTAAAAACAGACATTTTGTGTCGATTTTAAGATCAACATTTCCAACAGAATAATTTTTGTCAGACAAGGAAGAAATTCCATCAGAAAATGTCTGAAGTTCATTTTGGAAGAAAAGTACAGGAAATATGGTTCTAGGGTGAGTAGCAACAACTTGTGAGGGGCGTTTAGTAAAATGAATAATGTACAAGTATGTGAGACACACACAAGTAAAAATAAAAAAATGCATGGTTTTATATTCATCTTCAGTCAACATATGGGAATTCAAACCAAATCTTGGATACTTTGCATATATATATATATATATATATATATATATATATATATATAAAACTTTAGAGAATTGTTTTTGTCTGAAGAGTATTTTGCATGCAGACAACAGTCCATATGCAAATAATTGGTTCAGTTTTTAAAGTATAAGAATAAAAGTTTAACCCTTAAATGGCATGAAAAAGTTACAGATTAGTTATGGTAGAATGTTTTGCCAATTGTTCATTTATTTACTCTTCTGTCAAGAACCATGGTGACATGCCATTAACAAGATAATGTTTTTTCTAGATATCTAGTGATGAAACAGAACGTAGAGAAATGTGCATTTACCTCTTTGCAAAGACTGGTATGAAATAAATATAAAATTTTTTACTTGGAATGAAACTCAGTTTACTGATAATGATTATACCTCCTCACATCACCAATGACTAAATGTAAAATGAGAGACAGTTACATTACATTTATTTATTTACTAGCAGTATAGTCAGGCATTGCTCGAGTAATAAAAGCTTTAAAACTAATCTATGGTTCTGGAGCTCAGACTTTTTGGATGTTGGCATGAAAGACTAAAAAGCAATAGTTGTTTCCAGTTAAAGCGAAACCGTAGACTGAAAGAAAAATGAACGGATGTAAGTCAAATAAGTTTTCCATCACAAACTGAATTTTGAAGGCTAAATAAGTCCTCTGAGTAAATGGTATCATGGCTGAGACAAAGAACTACAATTATACCTAATTAGAGCAAAACCCAACACAAAAACCAAAATAAAAGGCCTGAAAACCTGATTTTGATCAGACCCGATAGGATATTGGGGTATCGATTTCCAATATTGGAGTCAAATAAGTCATCCAAGGATAAACTAATCTAAGTAAGTCCATGAAAACTTATTGTGCCCATCAGGAGTAAAATGGGATAAAATGAGCTATATTGATGGCTGAATATCGGTTTTTGATCAGATTCAATAGAATATCAGGGGTATCGATTTCCGATATCAGGGAAAATGAGTTGTCTGAGAAGATCTAATGTTTGAGACCAAAACTATAATTTTACCAAGTTAGAGCAAATTCTGCAGCAAGAACCATGATAAAAGGGCTGAAATCCTGATCTTGATCAGACCTGATCTGATATCGGGTTATCAATTTCCGGAGTGGGAAATAAAAAAAAGTAAGTAGCCTGTGACCTGACCAGAAGCCTAAAAAATTTGTGTGAAGTTTGGTGAGAAGTGGATAAAAATTGTGGATTTGTATAAAGTACATACAGACAGACAGACACACAAACATCTTGCCTTTTATATATATTAGATATAACATACATACTATATCAGTCAGTCAGTCTGTTAATTACCATATGCGATACACGCTTGTGTGATCATGTCTTGAAAAAGACATGACTGACTAGGCAGAAGATTTTACTTAAGTATGTTGCCATTATTTTCTAGGGTAGACAGGTTGCCAATTAAGGCTATAGAACCCAATCTGTTCTACTATTCAACCCATAACTGGAGGGAGAAGAAATGGGTTTAGATCTTTCTCTAAGGGTTTTGTGTATAAGTGAATGAAATGAATTTGAGTGGAATTCAAACAATACTATAGGCTCATTCCGTGTCAAATCAGCAAGGGGTTAGACCATGTACAACACAGATTTTTTTTCAAATTTGCTACACTTACAGATCTCCATGAAAGGAATTGAATGGCACCTGTTATACATCTCAAGGTCAAGGGGTTCCTGATATATGACCTCTGACCTTTTTACAAAAATGTTGAAAAATGTGAATAGTAACCAACTTTAAAAGATGATATCTCAGTTGTTTATGGACCTATAAAAATCATTCTAAAGTACTACAGATTTACAATTTTATTAAATAAAAAGTTGACCTTAACCTTTGACCTGATTTATCTTTAAAAAAAAATCATTATTTTAATTTTTTTTTTAATTTTGACAAAAATATTGTCTATCTTATGACAGTATATATTTCAAATTTTTTTATGATGGGCATTCCACTAGAACTGTTGCTACAAGCATTTTATAGAACTGGGCAAAATTCAAAATGGCGGAATGTACTGTCTGCTACTCTATATAAAAACATTTTGATATTTCACAATATGATCAAGTTGTATATCTTTGTAAGGCTATTTTAATGCTGATTAATAGTCACATAATGACCATGGTCATGAAAACAATAAAAAAATTTTTTCTGGTGACGAAACTGAATTTTCTTCATTTTATTTCTAATGCAACACAGATTTTGTTATGGAAAACGTGATATAATAAAGAAAGAATTCTGAAAAGTGTTAAGGTTCAATTAAATTGTAGCATTAAAAAAATGTGACCTTTATGGTGAATAAATTTTGATTGATGTTTGATATAGTATTCTAAATCTACAAAAAAAGCAATTTCCATAATTCAAGTGAGTTCTGGTCTTTTTACTTGTATACTATCCAGAATATTCTTTCTACTACTACCATTCAACTTCAAAACCATTTTCTCAAACTAATGTATACTGTCCATGCTAAAGGGTAATAAATCTCAGTTTAGGGCAAAGAGAAAAAAATGTGACCTCCTCATTAGTCTAAATTTGCAATGTATAGAAAGTCAGAAAAGGTTTAAGGAAAATATCACAGGAATGTGCTGATAATAACAGATGATTCAAATTGACCCCCCCCACACCCGGTAAGAAGATTTGCACACAATGTGCAAAAAATTACATCAGCTGAGTCTTTTGATACTGCTTCAACAACGGATGACGATCAGCCACAATCAGCTGAAGACCAATCTTCAAACATTTTTGTGGATACTGAAACTGATTTACAGCTACTAAATGAATCACTGTCAATTATTGATGAATCACCAGTAAAGCGATGAAAACTTGAAAAACATACCATTTACAAGAAGAAAAAATTTTAAAAAAATTACAGGAGCAATATCTGATAGAATCAGTATAATTTCATCAAACATTTCTCATGAGGAACCAACTAGCGCAGAATATCAAAACTTTGAAAGAAAAATCATCACCCAGTTGAAAGAGAAGTTTGCTGTGAGTGAAAAGAGATCACAAAAAATTCAAATTCTGACTGTACATCCAAAAAGCTGGAGTCTAAGCAAAATACAAACAGAATTTGGCACTACAATGTACATGGCGAGATAAGCAAAAATACTTGTGAACAAGGAAGGAATTTTAGCTTTGCCAAATACACGAAAAACTAGATTCCCACAAGAGACGATTGATAAAGTGAGGTAGTTTTATAAAAGGGAAGAAGAGTGATGGGAAACAGGTTCTCTGTAACTTGAAGGAGGCATTTAGATTATTCAAATCAAAGAACCAGGAGAAAATAAACTTTTCTAAATTCGCTGAGCTTAGACCAAGAGAATATGTATTAGCATGTGGTGCTGGGACTCATACTGTCTGCATTTGCACAATCCATCAGAATATAAAGTTGATGATTTCAGGATCTCATCTTGGTAAACTGACTGAAGGAGAAAATTATCATTTGACAGATTACCACCAATGCATACTTGCTGTTACATGCAATGAAGCATCAGCAAATTGCTACTTGGGTGACTGCTCAACTTGCAGCAAACTGATGGATGATTTTGTTTTGTATATAGAAGAAAATATTTACAAAAATTTAGTTCATGATTTTGTATACAAACAGTGGTTATCAACTGATAGAACCACCTTACAAACTATCATAATCCACTGAGGAATTCATTGAAACTTTCTATGCAGGCTTTCAAACATTGAAGAAGCATAATTTCATTGCCAAAGCACAACCAAAATCTTTTTCTGATAGAAAAGGTTCTTTGAAGGTTGGTGAAGTCCTAGCAATAGCAGATTTTGCTGAGAATTATTAATTCAAGGCTTCCACTGGAATAATGATCAAGCTACATTGCATCAATAGAAATAGAATTGATGACCTTGAGCATATTAATTTTGTAATAATATCTGATTGTCTCAAGCATGACACAGTAGCTGTCCATTTGTTTCAAAGAAATTTTATAGAAAAATTAAAAGAAATTCTTGATTTTGATGTCCAAAAATGATATTTCTCTGATGGTACTGTTTCACACTAAAAATTTTAAAAACTTTATAAATTTGTGCAACCATAAATCTGATTTTGGTATTGATGCGGAGTGGAACTTTTTGCTACTTCTCGTGGGAAAGGACCATGTGATGGGTTGGGTGGCACTGTTAAAAGGTTAGCAGCAAAAGCTAGCCTGCAGCGACCCTATAATGAACAAATCATGATGCCAAGATAGCTGTATTTTCATGTGAGAAAAAATATTTCCGGAATACATTTCTCATATTCCTCAATTGCAGATAGGATGAATGAAGCAAACATCTTAGAAGATAGATTTAGCAATTCCTCCACTATTATAGGAACACAGAAATTACATACTTTCATTCCTGTCTCTCAGAGAGAAGTGGAAGTAAAAACAGTGTCAACATAAAATAAAGGAAGGATAGTTCGAATCACAAAACTAAACAATTTGGAGTTCAAAGACATTAACAGATTTCTGACAGCACTTCATGATAGGAATTGGTGGTTAAGATGTGTACTTGAAAAATATTTAGATAATGGAGAGCTGAAATTGACATTTTTACAACCAAATGGATCCTCTCCATCTTTCTATTATCCATCATATCCAAATATATCAATTTTGAAATATTCTGATATTCTTAGCTCAGTTGATCCAATAACTGAAACAGGAAGAACTTATAAACTTTCAAAAAATGAGATGAAAAATGCATCAAATATTTTAGAAAGAAAGATTTTGAAAGAAAAATCTAAATACATTAAAGTTTATTATTAGAAAAAAGTTTCAGTGAAACAGATTTTTCATTTTCCATTTTGAAATGTATCCCAATGAACACAGATTGATTTCTTGTGGATATAGTGTGTCATGTCAAAAGTCAAAGAACTTGTTTACCATTAACATCAAATGTCAATTATTCTTTTGATACTATAACCTAATTAAATCCCACACACTTTTTAGAATTCTTTCTTTATTACATCATTTTTTCTGTATCAAAATCTGTGTTGTATAAGAAAAGGTATGAAAGGAACCTTAAAGACAGTTTCTTCTCCAGAAAAAAATTTTTATTTTCACAACCAGAACTTACATAACATGTCAAGAATTTTTTTAGAACATTCATTTTTAAAGTTTTTTTCATAAAAATGTACCCATAAATGGAAATTGCTTTTTTTTTGTAGATTTATAACATCAAACAAAATTTGTTCACCATTGAGGTCATAATTTTTTATGCTATAATTAAAACTTTTCAGAATTCTTCCTTTATTATATCCCTTTTTCCATAACAAAATCTGTTTCATTAGAAAAAAAAAAAGAAAAAAAAAAAATGAAGAAAATTCAGATTTATCACCAGAACAATTTTTTTTTTATTGATTTCATGACCATGGTCCTTATGTGAATATTAATCAGCATTAAAATAGCTTTACAAACATATACAACTTGACCATATTGTGAAATATCAAAATGTTTTTATATGAAAGAGCAGATACTACATTCCGCCATTTTGAATTTTGCCCAGTTTTATAAGACGTTTGTAGTAACAGTTCTAGTGGAATGCCCATCATAAAAAAATTTGGAATATATACTGTCATAAGATAGACAAAAATTTTGTCAAAATTTTAAAAAAAATTAAAATAACATTTTTGAGATTCAGGTCAAAGATCAAGGTCAACTTTTTTATTTGACCTCAAAAAAAAAAATCTTCAAATAAAATTGTAGATCTATCCAATTACTTTAGAATGATATATGAATGAAATTTGTAAGTTTATAAACAACTGAGATATCTTTTAAAGTTGGTCACTATTTACATTTTTGTAGAAAGGTCAGAGGTCATATCTCAGGAACCCCTTGACCTTGAAATGTGTAACAGGTGCCATTCAATTCCTTTCATGGAGATTTATAAGTGTAGCAAATTTGAAAATAATCCGGGTTGGACATAGTATCCCCCCCCCCCCCAACCTGTTGATTTGACAGAGAAAGCCTATATATTCCTACAAATAAAAAAGACTTGTTACCGAATAACAGTAACATTGAACATCTGATAAGATGAAAACATTGTCTGGCTTGTTTAAGAAAAAGAAAAATTTTTTTTACAAAAGCTGGAACTGTAGAAGAATTTTTCTATTGAATTTTTGGAAACAAAATGTAGCCAGAAAAAAAGATAGCAATTTATTTAATAGATCATTGATCTTTGTTTGAAGGCTTGTCAGCATTGATTAATGTTAGTCATGAGCAATTTATTGCCCATTAAAACTTCCCAAGGGGGCTACTTACAATTTTTCAGTTGCCTGTTAATCAATTATTTAACCGTTTGATGCCAAAAGCAGTTTTCATTTCCTTAATGGCAATCTCAAACTAGATTCTTTGTTAAAGAAGAGAAATAATATCCATGTCTGTTTGAGGTTTTTATACTTTTGTAATCAACTCAAAATTTAAATATCTGGGAAGTGTTTTAACAAAATGGAAAGTGTGACACTAAAATCCCAAAGCACATTGGAATAGCCAAAGATGTATTTCAAAACCTAATTAATTCTTAGTAACAAAGATAAAAGTGCTTAATGGTTATGTAACATCAATCCTCCTAAATAGAAGTGAATGTTGCACAATCTTCTCACATATGAAAAATCTTGAAGTGACAGAAATGTGATCCTACAGAAGGATGATGAGAATACCATGGACTGAACATATAGGCAATGACAAAGTTTTAGAGAAAATGGAAACAAAAAGGACACTTAGACATTGAAATTTGTAGGGCACATTGAGAATGAGGGCTTGGAAAATCTGATACGCACAAGACCGATTGAAAGCTGGGGGAAGCAGAGGAAAGTGAGCTTGAGTTAAAGGGTAGCAGAACATGGTTTAGACAAAATATAAGAATGACAATTTATTAAAAGCTTCAAAAGGCAGGAAGTTGTGGGGAGCCATGATCACCTACTTACTGAAGGAACACAGGAAATAGAAGAATCAACTCAAAAATATCTGCTCAAAAACATTACAGAAAATTGTCAAAATTAATAATATGGAAAAGCACTGGTGGTGTAATGATGACTATCACAGAAAAGGAATTGATTGAAATTTTACTTGCGTTCACTTAGTACTAATAATTTCAGAAAGGTATGAATACATGTCTCTCTGTATTCTGTTCCATTACCAAATATCTAGACTAAATGTCTTGTCAGTGGCATGCTACAATAACTGACAATTGTGATTTTCTAAGCTTGGCTTAGATGTGGCACAAGATCAAAAGGATGGGATACTCTGTGAGGATTGAACTCACTACTCAGTTGTAACAGGTCCTAGCGAGATAAGCTTGCTAACCATGACACCACGCCACAATAATTGACAAGTGTGATTTTTTTAAAGCTTGGCTTAGATGTGGCACAAAGCCGAAAGGATGGGAGCACCCAGTGAGGAAAACAACTATTTTATAACTACATTATTTGTCAAAGTCTTCTACGTGCCATGTCTCTTCAGTGGACTTCTCCACAGGATAGAAGTGCAAGAAAATAGAATTTATGGTTACAATTAGCAATTTCAACAGCAAAATGAAGAGACCTAGTTGCCAATCTAGTCTTCATCTATGTACAGTGTCAATTCAGGATGCTGACCATAATGGCTCTCCACAATTTCCTGTCTTTGTAGTTCTTTATAATGTGTATCATTTTGTGATCTCTCCTAAATCCAGTTTTGCTAAACATTTATACAAGCTTGTTAGATAGGTTATGCACTGTTTTCTTCTGTCACTCTTGCCTTCAATATGTCCTTTGAGTGTTAAGTTTTCCAAGCTTTCTTTCCTCATGTGCCCTAGAAATTTCAGTTGCTTTATGTTAAGTATAAAGTTCCTTTTCGTTTCTATTTTCAATAAGTGTCATTGCTTACATATTTATTCCATGGTATTCTCAGTGTCATACTGTAGAATCACATTTCTGTTGCTTCAAGTCTTTGAGATTGTGCTGCATTCACTGCCATACAGAAAGACTTATGGCAATTCAGTACTCTTTTCTATGTTTTTAACAAAATTTTCCTGTTTCTAAATACTTTGCTTAGTTTATGAAAAGCAATTTAACTATCCCAAAGCACCTTAGATTTTGGTGTTGCATTTTGCATCCTCTGTTAAAAGACTTCATAGATATTTAAAATTTTGTACCTGCTCGATTTTGTAAATATATAATAAACATACCCTACAAACTTCGAATAGTCAAATCCAACTTTATTATTACTAAATTCATCTTCTTATTAAAGACGGACACACATATCTATGAATGTTTATCACCATCAACCAGATAACGTGCTGTATTGCAGGACACTTCTGTCAAAAATCATAATTGAATAATCATTAGAAATTTTCAATTTGAAAGATGTAATGTTTTGATGATAAGTTCTTTGCCAAACTTTGCAAAGAGTATTAAAATGCATGGAATAAGAGATCCTTAAAAATTCAGTTCTTGATTCCTTGTTTCTAAAGACATTTTCCTGTTTCTTAATACTTTACTAAGCTTTCACTATTCCAATGTGCTTTCAGATTTTGATGCCACATTTTTTGTCCTCTGTCAATACATTTGCCAGATCGGTAAATTTTTGTTTTGTTCCCCGAAGGCCTTTACCCCTTCAAATCTTTCCAGAACATCTATTTCCGTACAAATGTATCTGCTGAACTCAAATCGATAATTGTTTATTGATGAAACCTACCTTTTTTCAAGTTTACAACCAGAAAAATATCGAACTTCTTTTCGCTGTTTATCTCACCCCATAACCACGCTTCAAAAAATGTGATTCACTGAAGAATGACTTCACGAGTAGTTTGCCCATTTTTCGACCAATTTGCTTCCTTTTTGCAATTACTACGCAGAAATTGATTCCCAAGCCCCCCGCCCCCAAATCGGAGTATTTGTTCAAAGGAAGTAAACAGGGCGAAATAAGTATCCTATGCCTCCAGTCATTCAGCGGTGAATCAGATATGAGAACAGTGGTAAGGGGTGAGATATAGTCCAATTTTTTTCTGGTCGATAACAGGAAAAAAGGTAAGTTTCTTCAATAAGCAATTATTTGAGTTCATTTGCATGTAATTAAGGAAATTTAGGAAAGATTTGATGGGAACAAAACAAAAATTTACCATCTTTAAATTTTTGCTGTTGCTTTAATTTTTAAAAAAAAATCATTTTACCTCAATCAAGGCGGTACCACCACTGATATGCAGGGGGCTACATAAGAGAGTTAAAGTTTTAGACAGGAAAAGAGTGAAGACAAAAATGAACCAGCTACAGGGGGGTGACAGAAAAAGGGCAAGAGAAGGATATGAACACAGGAGTGAAGACAGTTACAAAGGTAGAGAGAAAGGAAAAAAAAGATACACGGGGTGATGTGGAAAGGGCTAGGGTTAAGTGGGTAAGTGATGAGAATTGACTTTGCATTTAAATTCTTGGAGGTTATAGCTGTCAGGAAAGCAAGTATATGGAAAGGAGTTCCACGGGTGGGAAGCATGAGAAAAGAAGCTGCTGAAGCAGAACTGTCACCTGCATTTGGTTGATCTAACTGTAAAAGAGTGGGACCTTGATGCCAGTCTGGTTGCCCGAGTAAATTCTTGTGGAGGGAGCACCAGTGACCTATTCTGGTATCCCCAATTTGTAGTTCACATCTTGGGCTGATAATCATACATTCTATCTTTTTACAATTGATCTTTAATCCTTTCTTCCCACTTCCCTTTACTGCCTTTTGTAGGAGTTCCTGTAGTTTATTTTCCATGTCTGCTATCAACATTGTGTCATCTGCATATACTGTTAAGATTGTGGCCACCAATAATGAATCCTGGTAGAACTAATTCTTTTAGAATTACCTCACTGTAGAAGTTTAATTAGTCTGGTGAGAAGATACATCCTTGTCTTAACCCAGTTTCCTATTTTTGTATATTTACTGTTTACTATTTTAATATCCTTCCTAAATATGTCAAGGTAACCAAGTACTTTCAACAGTTTTTTATGATGTACTTTATCAAATGCTTTGGCATAATCTATAAAATGTAGTCCAGGTATGATCAGTAAACACCTATTTCATCTCCCACTAGTGTTTAAGCATAACCTTTAATGACCCAAAACTTTGAGGTGAACATTAATAAAAAATCCAGACTCAAGTAAATGTTTCAGGCACATCGTGTCAAGTGTATTAAAACTTATGTAAAAGTCTTCTAAATCTTATCTAACACTTAGAGATGAATGACAAATATAAAACTTTTTGCTACATATTTTGAATATATCATTGGTTATGATGATTTTAACAAGAACTACAAAAAATTTTGAGAAGTTTTAGGCAGTTTATAATAATAAATTAAACAAGTTTTTCGAAATAGAGATTATAAAATTATTTTGTACTTGCCTCATTACTACTTAAAACAGCTAAAAATTATTTTTGGATTACTGAGGAATATAAATTCAATCTCAAAGAATGATTAATATTTGCCTAATCAATCTTTGAGATCTTCTACAAACTGATTAATATTCTCTGTTTTTTTATCTTTCCTCTTTAATGCTCCACAGTGTGTGTGTGTGTGTATATATATATATTATGTGCGTGCATAAATTTCAGATATAACTTAAAATATCAACACAGGCAATTCCACTAATTTTCTGTAATATTTATATCGGGAGACTGGCTTGGCCAATTTTCAAAATTTATAACCTTTTTTCTTTTAAATGATTTACAGTTAACTTTGAAGTATAACAACCTGCATCAGCCTATCAAAAAAAAAAAAAAAGTGGGGGGGAAATTTAATGTATTTGGTGTAGACTTTCCTCAAGTAATTGAAATATACCAAATTTTCAGAAATAACAGCGATTATAAAAATTATTTTGTAATTGGCCCATTTCTACTTGAAAACACTAAAAATTTATTTTTGGTACTGAGGAATATAAATTCAATCTCAAAGAATTATCAATATTTGCCTAATCAATCTTTATGATCTTCTACAAACTGATTAATGTTCTCTGGTTATTTATTTTTCCTCTTTAATGCTTTACTATATAATAAAAAAAACAATATTTGGTATTTAAGTCAGGTAAATTCAAACAGAGACAAATTCAAGAGAACTCAATGTTAAATATTTTATTTAACAGAGTAATATAATTTAGAAAAAAATTTTAGATTTTCTATAACTGTAGAATATCTAAAAAAATTTTTCTAAAATATATATATATATATATATATATAAAAGATAATGAGAAGACTTCAAGAGAAGAAACAAGGTATAAACATGTACATCCATTCAAAAAATTGGGAAGGGGTATGAACAGGGTGATAGGCAAAACTAACAAATCTTTACAAAAATCATACATGATAATTATAAATTACCAAATACTTAGTAAATGTTCCCTTACTTAAAATTACAACTGAAACTATTTTGGTATTAAAGAATAAAAAGTCAAAATCAGAGTGATCAATATTTGCCATGTCAGTATCTGTGATCTCCTAAAGCTGATCAATAATTTCAGATTATTTATACCCCATTTCCTTTAGTAAATTCCATTAATTTTCTATAATATTCAAGTCAGGAGACTGGCTTGGTCAATTCCCAAAATTTATGATAACAGTAAATCATTTAAAAGGCAAGTTAACTTTAAAGTATGACAGCTTCTAAAAAAAAAAAAAAAAAAAAAAGAAGAAAAGAAAACGGGGCAAATTTTATGAATTTAGTGCAGGCTTTCCTCAAGTATATGTTGATATATTCAAGGTTCTTATATATATATTATGGAAATTAATGAAAATTAACGAAACTTGGTTATAAACAACTGGCAATTTGAAATGATTTGTTAGAACATTATTTTTGATCGATACTCATATTTAAGTAGATATTCTGTTTTTAATTGAACAGTATTATATAGTTATTTCTACCATCCTTATTATTTATGATAAATTTTTATTACAAAAATGTGTCATTCAGCAGGATTCGAACCTGCGACCCCCACATAGGAGAAACCACCATGTGATCTGGTGTGTCTTAGACCTCTTGACCACAAATGACAAGGTCAAATTAAGTCTAGAACACAATTTTCGAATTCATTGTAATAACCATCACTGCTCTGTAATGTATCTTAATGTCAACAAATGTAAACATGTTACAGAAATTAATGAAGATTAACGAAACTTGGTTATAAACAACCGAAAATTTGAAATGACTTGCTTGAACATTATTTTTGATTGCAGGTTTGAATCTTGCCGAATGATACACATTTTAGTAATAAAAATTTATTGTAAATAATCAGGCTGGTAGAAATAAATATATAATACTGTTTGATTAAAAACAATATCTACTTAAATAAGAGTATCGATCAAAAATAATGTTCTAACAAATCATTTCAAATTGTCGTTTGTTTATAACCAAGTTTCGTTAATCTTCGTTAATTTCCATAACATGTTTACATCTGTTGACATTATGATACATTTCAGAGCAGAGATGGTGATTACAATGAATTCGAAAATTGTGTTATAGGCTTAATTTATCTCGTTTAGACTGATCGTCATTTGTAATCGAGAGGTCTAAGACGTGCCAGATCACATGGTGGCTTTCCCTATGTGGATAGGGGTCACAGGTTTGAATCCTGTCAAATGCCACACGTTTTCATAATAAAAATTTATCATAAATAATAAGGCTGGTAAAAATAACTATATAATACTGTTTGATTAAAAACAGAATATCTACTTAAATATAAGTATCAATCAAAAATAATGTTCAAACAAATCATTTCATATATATATATATATATATATATATATATATACACACACACAGTAGCAGTATAGCCCGGCATTGCTCGGGTGTAATGAAAGCTTTAAAATTAATCCATGGTCCTGGAGTTCAGACACTTTGGACATTGGCGTGAAAGACTAAAAAGCAATAGTTGTTTCTAGTCAAAGCGAAACCATAGACTGAAAGAAAAATGAATGGATGCAAGTTAAAATTTTGATTTCATTTCCTGGTATCAATATAAAATTTTCTGCACTATTGTAAGAACTGCAACCTTGAAACTTCTGAATATTGTTTCTTATGTCTTTGTCTATGGAGTTTATCAAATTTGATTAAAATCGGACCACTCCTATAACCCGATTTTTTTTTATTTTCGATATTTATCAGGGGTACCTTGACACAAAACCCAGCTAAGAACACTCGTAGACGCTTATAGTACAACTGTGTAAATTTTCAAAAAAATCGGTTCAGCCGTTTTGGAGTCTATAGGTAGTAGACACACACAAACACACAAAGTTCCATTTATAAATAAGTTTAAAACTAGTGAAAGTCAATATTATAAGTGCCACTCTAGTTTGATAAATTGTGAATTACAAGTCTTCATATATAATGTCTTGTACAGGTCAATTTATTATTAGTCTAGGAAAATAAGCTGTGTTCAAGAATAACCCAGTCACAAAAGTTTTAGTGATTTTTTTTTTAATAAAATATATAAATTAAATAAAATGTGAATTTATTTCTAAACTAATTTTCACATACAAGACATTTTCAAAAGTACCTAAAATATACATTTTATATTAAAAAAATATGAAACATCTTTGATCTGTTGTCAATTTCAATTTTAGATGAAATCTCAAATCACAATTTTTAAATTATAGAAGTTTTGATGAACTTGACACTATAAGCATAAAACATTTACTATGAATTGTAGTTATACCTGACCCAGACTATAGATTTGCTTTTAATTCAGATTGTATCTGAAATGCTAATATTAGCCATTTTCTTATTAGGCGACATTCATTAACTGAGTAGCCAGTGCTGTCGTCAGAAATTTATAAAAATCATTAAAACAGGTTTCTCAAGTCCACTGTTATATCTCTTTCTAGTATTAAAAAGGATTTAACATTTTGATTATATCCTAATTTTCTCTTCAAGCTATGTGATATCCATTTCAGTTGTTGAAAATCTTCAAGTAACATGGCTTCTGTTTTTTTGGTACAGTTTGTGATTTTGTAATAACAGTACACAATGTTTGAAGAAAGATGGTCCTCATTAAGACCTACAGGCTTCATTTACTTAGTGATTTTTAACCATTGATCTGCAAAAGTGGATATATACAACTGACAGTTTAGATATTTCTATACAAGTTTGGAACCATGCATAATGCCCATATAAACATCTAGAATTGACAAGGCTATTTAACATAACAAGTTTTTAGTTAAAAAAAAAAACAAAAAAAAACATTGTTACCAATGAGAACTTGATAAAGTGAAAAAAATTAGATTGCGACCTAAATTAATTTTGGTAACAGACACCTCAAAGTTGCACTGGAGATAAGATTCAAGTATTCTTTAGTCTGCTAATTTGATTACTAAACTAAATTGATAAAAACTGAATCAGAAACGTATTATACACTAACAAAAATGACAAGATTATTTATGTAAGGATCAGCATTTCTCCTCTCTGTGCCTTAATATTTATAGGTTCTTTTTATTTGAATCATTTCATCCTAAGTAAGGCAATAATACCACTAAGGCACAAGAGGTCTGTGATGAATACAGAATTAAAAGTAACTATTCTCTTCACCTTTTACAAATTTCACAGTCTTGTGCGAAATCCTAATTTTGACCAATAAGAAAAAGAATTGACCTCGTACTGAAAGAAAAAGATGAAGCCAAATTTCACGAGCAGATGTTAAATTAATTTTCTAACCAATGAAAGGAAGCAGTTTGCAAAACTGAGAGATGTTAACAATCTGATGTGAAAAATTCTTTTGCTATAAAAGAAAGAAAGTTGAATCAGTCAGAGATGGATGCAAGATTAGACATCGCCAAGATGTGACAAAAGAAATTTCAAGCCACTGACCCGGACATAACGTCACGACACACATTCGTTATCTCTTTTCTTACAACAACGAGACGCTTCAACTGATTTAAAAATCAACTCCAATAAGTACCATTTTTCTTTATTGCTTTACCTTCCTTTTCACTTTCTTGTTGGCCATAAAGAAAGAAACACATACTTTATTAGTACCACACATATACTGCTACTTACAACTAGAACTCTGGATTCACTAAACTCCTTACTACTATTTCTCTTGGAACATTTAACTCCTACAAATTGACGTTACTGTCAAATTTCTATTTAGACATACAAATGAAACACTTTCATTCTTCCAACCTTCTGATTATTATGAATAATTAAGTTGTAGAGAGTTCAGTTATGTTTGATACAAGGCCAATTTAATAAACATTCAACCTTCTCCCTACTTCAGGCTACTGAGTATGAAAGAATATGAGGAAAAGGAAAATATTATAAAAGAGAACAATATAGGACAGGAATCAAGACAGAAGATAACTGACATTGCGTTTAAATGTTTTTGAAGATCAAAATTTACTGGAAAGCCAAAAAACAGAAGAGAGTTCCACAACTGAGAGAAGAAACTTAGCATAGCTCTTATAATACGAGAAGAAGAAAATATAATTAAAGAGAGAGAATAAAGGGATAGGAGTTAAGAATTAAGAAGATAATGATTGACATTGCATTTCAATTTTCAAAGTTGACTGAAAAGCAAAAGGTTGGAAAAAAGTTCTACAAGTGAGAAGTATGAGAAACTAAGAATGTAAAAAAAAAAAAAAAAAAAAAAAAAATTATGGTTACATCAAGCAATTTCAATTGTGAAATAATGAGACCTAGCTGCCAATTTAGTGCTGTACTTAAATTCATAAAGTCAGGGTATGTTCATCAGAACTTACTATAAAGATATAGAAAAAACAATATATTACAGTAGTGTGAAAGTAACCAAAGCCAAGCATCAAAGACCAACAACAAACATAACTTTAGGTGGTCTTTTTGCACATAGCAGAAGCACCAGGAGAGATGTGGTAACAATATTCAAAGAACAGATGACTTATTAATGTAAATGATTTCTTGTGCGTAGGAAAATTTTCTAGCACGACAAACTCAACCATCCTTCCTAGTAGCAGACCGAGTAATTGATTCAACATAATCTTTCCACTTCATGCCAGCAGAAAATGTTAAATTTACTGTGCTACTGAAACTGTAAAATCCTAGAATAGCAGAGAATGTCATTTCGCCCATTTACTTCCAGAACCAGATTCATGAGTTAATTTTAAACATCTGTTTTACTGCAAGCACTTAATGTGGACAGACAGAGAAAAAAGAAAAAAAAGTTATAATGCCTATTGTTGTAACAAATTCTCATTTCTGGCCCTTGAACATAAATACTACAGGGGGAAAAACCAATATTTGCATGTCATGAATTGGGTTAATAAGTAATGACCATCTGTCACCAGATGAGCTGATCACAACCAAGATCCAAAAGAAAGTTATGCTGCTTCGACATCTAAAATGCTATGCAATCATGTCTACATTTTTCAAGTTGTATGATCAGAATTATTTATAGAGGTATCAATTATTTAAGTATCGGCCAAGTTCAAAAAACTTTTAATTAGTCTTTGCAATTGCATTTAATTTCAAAGTATTTTAACTGATAAAATAACAGGAAAAAATACTAATAAATAAGACTATTTGTGCTGGTAAGTTTACCAACTTAGCAGAAGATATGTAAAAGTGCTTTTATGCCTCTTTCTGGAGATCAAAGAAT
Organism: Ascarosepion bandense; assembly: GCA_037127315.1. Classification (NCBI taxonomy): domain Eukaryota; kingdom Metazoa; phylum Mollusca; class Cephalopoda; order Sepiida; family Sepiidae; genus Ascarosepion; species Ascarosepion bandense. The sequence goes on along the minus strand of JBBBDQ010000946.1, from coordinate 3,984,835 downwards.
ATAATCAGTAATGCTTTACTTTTAAATTATTTGAATTTTTATGAATAAAGTGCATAACAAAATTAGACTGGAAATAGGATGAGAAGAGTAGGGTTTGGTTAAATACACGGGAACGAAGAATACAATATTTATGCTCAAAACAATAACTGAAAAAGCAATACAAATGCAGAAGGATGTGCACCTCTGTTTTATAACTGACTAGCAGTATGGCCCGGAGTTGCTCTGGGTGTAATGAAAGCTTTAAAACTAATCCATGGTCCTGGAGCTCAGACTCTTTGGATGTTGGCATGAAAGACTAAAAAGCAATAGTTGTTTCCAGTTAAAGCGAAACTGTAGACTGAAAGAAAAATGAATGGATATAAGTCAAATTTTCATTTCCTGGTATCGATATGAAATAATTTTTTTTTGTTGTAAACTGAATTTTAAAGATTAAATAAGCCCCCTGAGTAAATGGTATCATGGCTGAGATCAAGAACTACAGTTATACCTACATAGAGTCAAACCCGAAGCAAAAACTAAAATAAAAGAGCTGAAAAAAAAAAAAAAAAAAAAAAAAAAAAAAATACAGACATACAGGCAGATAAACAGAGACACACACAAACATCTTGCCTTTTTTATATATATTATCGATTTGCTGCACTATTGTAAGAACTGCAACCTTGAAACTTCTGAATATCATTTCTTATGTCTTTGTCTATGAGTCTATCAAATTTGATTAAAATCAGACCACTCCTTCTATAACACAATTGTTTTGATTATCGATATTTATCAGGGGTACCTTGATACAAAACCTAGCTAAGAACACTTGCAGATGCTTATAGTACAACTGTTTCATTTATAAATAAGTTTAGATACAAAAAGCATCAAAATTGTTTGAACTGCTAAGCAGGCAGGATTTATTTGGGGAGGATAGTATAATAATCCAGAACTTATACTTAAAGCAAACCACTCCCTGTATACAGATAGGAAATAAATTCAGTAAATATACAAAATTAGAAAGTAAGGATGTCTTTTCATTGGACTTTTTCAACCTCTACAGTGAGGCAATTGTGAAAAAATTAGAAATCCTAACAGGATTCATTACTGGCAGTTACAATCTTTACATACATTCAGATGACAAGTTGAAAGTAAACTAGGCACTCCTATGGAAAATAGTAAGGGAAAGTGGGAAGAAAGGACTAAAGGCCAATTGTAAGCATGAATCTCATTTTACAAATACAGCAAAAACCAATACTTACTTTGCATTTTTTTTTAACTTATACATCACGAAACCTCATACTAAAGCTTTTTGAATAAATACTTGACCTTACCATTTCAACATAACCACTACCCCCCTCCATCAATGCTGGACTATACAGCTAGTCTTATATACATATCAATAATTGCCTAAAATTTAAAAATAAAAGGTGTATCAAATGTACTAAGACACAGTATTAAAACACTGTATATCCTCTTTGGGCATTAATACAGACCTTTACTTTCACAAGTCAAGAATTGATTCAGGTGTTCTACTGATTGTGAATTTGTCAAACATTTTGCTCTAGTGTTGGGCAGACATTATGTTAGCATTAATGCTGTTGGGATATGTTACCTGCCCCCTTCTATTTGCATGTATTACTGTATCTGTAACATTCTATAGCCTTGGTTAGCAACCAGTCTACTGCAGAAAGAAATCACAACCACTGCAAGAAAATCTTCTGCATAGTCATGTCTATTTCGAGACATGACCGCCCAAGCATGTATTAAGTATGGCAATTATCTGACCAATATAGAAACTACTAACATATAACAAATGCAAAGGAACATTTTTAAAATGAGAAATAAAAACAGAAAATGTTGTCATAACACAAAACAGATAATTGTCAATGAAAATGTTTTGATAAAAAATTTAAAAGCTTTTTTAATTGGGTATAATTGGAATGCTTTAATAATCTTTATATAGAAAGTGATTGCACAGACAATGTGAATATTTCTGTGTAAAATTGTTCAAGCTGATGTAAGTGAAATTTTCTATAAAAAATTTAAGCTGTGAGTCTTTACACAAATTACAGTAAAATTTAACTAATTTGTTTTTGTATTTATTTTTAAAACTTTGATATTTTAACTTTTTTATTTCTTAAACACTGTAATAGTATTTCTGTGTGAAATAATTCAAGGTGATTTAACCAAAATGTTTAAATTAAAAACATTATGACTTATATAAAAAATAAAAAACAATTTAATTTGTTTTTGTATATATTCATTCTAAAACTTGTATGTTTTAAATTTTAAATTTGTTACAACCTGTCGTACTTGCATTAAAAAAATAAATTTCAAAATAGTGACTGAAGGACTTGAAAAACAGTTAAAAGATTCAATGTATCAACATAAATATATTTCATTTTTATTATTCTATTGACACATTTTTTTTATAGTAAAGTTCACCCTTTACAAGGCTTAATGGCCACTTGAGGTAGAGAGCTGTGTCAGGAGGGAAATTTGTATGAATAGGAGTGGAAAATAGTTAATTCTAGCTTTGAACAGGTTAAGATTGTAGTTGTTAACATCTAACACAGCCTATCCCACAAGTTTGGAAGACTGTCTTTCCATGAACCCTAGAGGGCCCGCCAGGGGGACATGAGGAAGAGGAGAAGGCCACAAGGGGGATTCTGGATTATATTCTCTTAGAGACCAGTCGCACACATTTGGTCAAATAAATATCCTGTTTACTATACTTACAACTGGTTGTTGTTTATATTCTTTAACAGTAGGGATTGGAGAAACATCCTCTTGGGAGTCAGTTCCATAGAGCAGTGGTTCATGAGAAGAAGATGTTCAAGTGGAACTTTGAACCAATGAGATAATGGGGTTGATTTGCTACAATGTAAATGGCATGGGTTTTTGATGTAAAGAATTATATTCTTTTTAAAAATAGGGTGACGTTTGTAAAATGAAGGAAATGGCTAGTCTTCTTGTATATTACAAGTGAGTTTAAAAGGTTGTCTTCTTGTGTGACAAACATTTAAACTGCATTTCTTTATGCTGAAAATACTTTGGGATCAGTCAGTCAGTCAAGTGCCATACGTGATACACGCTTTGGGCGATCATGTCTTGAAAGAGACATAACTGACTGGGCAGAAAATTATCCCGCAGTAGGTTGCCATTGGTTTCTGCAGTAGACTGGTTGCCAGCCAAGGCTATAGGACACAATCAGTCCTGTTATTTAACCCATAACTGGAGGGAAGAGACAAATTAATACAAATTAATAAATCAAGGGTATTTGTGCGGAAGTAAATGCAAGGAATTAAACTGGAGTTCAAACTCGGCTCCCTGATTTGTCGTTCTGAGTTGATATCCACTGCACCATAACGCACATTGGGGTAGTCTTGCTAAAAATTTAATGAACTATAAACAGACACCAAAAGCACTATCTTATATCAAATATATATAATATAAAATATAGTAAAATATTGGTTAGGGAGAACATATACACAATTAAACATAATAGTGACAAAATAAATAGCCAAAAAACTGTATCCAGCTCAATTATTTCCATCCAATAGCTCCTACAATAATATTAAAGAATAACTTACCACCAACGAAAACAACTGTTAGAATAACAGACTACACACAATGCATCACTGACCTGTATATATAAATATTTAATCAAAAATGTAACACGTATAGCATGAAATGTTGCTGCTGGGTGTTGACTTCAATATTCACTTTATATATATTAAGGAAAAACAAGAACATTACAAGGCTGTAACACAAAGTGAGATAGAAAAATCAGGCGTAGCTGACTACATATGGAGAGAAAAAGGGGATCACTGCCACCTATGGGATAAAGGTGAAATAACAGATAGAGAATACCACTATAATGAAACTATGTAAACTTAAGGAATCAGCACATATGCTACACTACAAAAATCTCCTAAGCCAACCAAGCATAGAGATTAACACAATATGGGAACCAGTAATACGGAGTGCCAGAGAAAATAATTAGTGTCAAAATTGCAATATGAGCTTTGGTAAGAAAAATACTAGAGAAAACCATTAACATCAAAAATTGCAATATGAACTCTGGCAAAAAAAAAAACAAAAAACAAAAAAAAAAATGGTTACTGAACATTAGATTTATAAACTCAGTTGTTGTCCTTAAGGACACATGGCCCAGTAGATATAAACGTTGGTTAGTTCCAGTGACTTGTGAGTTCAATACTACAGCAGGCTACAGCAGTGGTGAACAAGTAACTTAGAGAGTCGGATAGAGTGAGATGACTATCAAAAGAAGCGTCCCACAAGGAATGAGAATGATATATGCCCAGTGATCGTAATAAAGGGTTTGGTTCAAAATTCATAGCACCTGAAGAAGGCTAGAGCGTACAGTGTCCGAAAAACCAAGATGAGTTCGAATAATGTAAATAGTGTAAATACTAACTCATTTCAGAAATATAGACAAATTATAAGATCACATGAAAGATTATATAAAAGAAACAACTACAGTGTGTACCATATTTAATCAAACTTGCATCAAACTAGCCACAATTTTTAAATTATATATAATTTTATTTTGTCTATATTTCTGAGATGAGGTATTGTAGCTATTTCCACTATTTACATTTTGTAGACTGTTGTCATTTTTATTGTCATATTAACAATGGCCATTGTATGCTCTGGACTTCTTAAGTGATATACGTTGGAATTTCCAACTGAACCCTTTATTTATTACATAGGTGTAGATCGTTCTAGTTAGAAATAAAGGGGTAATGGATTGCTATGCAATATTAGTCCTTTTTATGACAATGAATGCTGGACATTTTCTTACAGATGAAGAAGAGATTAAATAACAGAAATGTTTGAGTTTTGTTTAATGGCATATCAACACCTCTGTGAGTCATTTAATGCCAATTAGGTGGGTTTTCAGGTTATATTTTTTTTTAAATGTTCAGTCATAGTGAGAAGGTTGATTTAATCAGATTTTAATGAAAACAATTTTTTTAAAGAAAACTCAAAATGGTTATGTATTTTTGAAGAGGTCCTTTAATATAAAAGAAAGAAGGTTTGGTTTGTTTTGTTTTACAGCATATCAACCTTAATGAGTCATTCAATGTTGACAAGATTTTTGCAATAGATTCATCTGAATAGAATATGTATTCTTTATAACAAATCAGTTTGTAGATCAGGTTTAATTGAAGTACTTTTGTGAACAGATTTTTGTAGAGAAGTATAACTGGTATGTATATTTTTTCTTCAAAAATATATTACTGGTAATATTTTTTTTTCTTCAAAAATATATTACTGGTAATATTTTTTTTTCTTCAAAAATATATTGCTTGTAATAATTTCTTCTCCAAGATAGTATTGCTGGAATTTTCACTATAAAAATTTACTTTTATACTTTCATAGTGTTTTGACCCCAGTTGTGGGGCAACTATTTGCTCCTAGCTGGGACCCTAACAGGTGCTACCACCCTGAGTCAGGGTGGGTCTGGGAACAACAGCAATTAAGAGGTGGCTCAATGCTCCTTAAAATCTAATCAGAGGCCTTGCTGCAGGTTATCATACTCAGGACACCTCATGGTGGGTGGGGTTATCCCTCTGCACAGGTGCAATCAGTATGTTCTGAAGTCCCAGCTGACAGGGCAAAGCAGAAATGTCATTCTACAGAAGGATACTGAGAATACCATGGATCGAACATGGACAAAGTTTTAAAGAAAAACGAAACAAAACAAAAAGAACTCATACTTAGAATCAGAATGAAGCAGTTGAAATTCCTAGTGAATATGAGAAAAAGGGGCTTAGAGAATTTGACATTCACAAGACATTAAAAGCAAGAGGTACAGAAGAAAATAGAAAATAAACTACTAATAAGTTTGTATTAATGGCTGTCATAACAGAGTTTAGGAGAGATAGCAAAAAGCAAACAAGATTAAGAAGAAAAAAGAAGAAATTGTAGAGAATCATGATCACCCATGTTCGGAAAAAACAAAGCTGTTTCTTGCTGAGACTCATGGTGATCATGCCCTGCCAGAACCAACATGCAGAGATTGGTTTAGATGCTTCAAAAATAATGATTTTAAAGAAAGAATTCTCTGGTACACTGAAAAAGTTTGAAGATGAGGAATTGGAGGCATTAGGGTTTTGTAAGAGTTGAAATTGAAAGATGTCAAATCGTGTCTTGTCACGAGTGAACAACTGCTTCAACAGTAGAAAAGGTGAAGTTTTTTGCATCGTATTGTGACTGGCAATGAAAAGTGGATAAACTATAATAACCTTAGCATCGAAGATTGTGGGGTAAGCTCGTCATGCATCAACATTGGTGGCAAAGCTGAAAATCCATGGTTTGAAGCTTCTGCTCTGTATTTGTTGGGATCAGCCAAGTATAGTCTATTATGAGCTGCTCAAACCAATCAAAACCATCACAAGAGATTGGTATTGACTACAATTGATGCATTAGAGCTGAGCTTTGAAGAAAAATCAATGCTATATAAACAGAGATATGCCAAAGTGATTTTGCAACATGACAATGCTAGACCACATTATAAAACAGGTGAAAACCTACTAGGAAATGTTAAAATGGGAAGTTCTACCCTAACCACTGTATTCATCAGAAATTGCCCTGTCTGATTATCTTGCTCAGATCAATAGCCCATGGCCTGGCTGAGCAGCACTTTCATGCTTATGAAGATAAAAAAAAAAAGAAGAGAGAGAGGCGACTTATGGTTAGCCTCAAATGATATGTCATTTTTCTGACGTAGAAGTCAAATGCTGCCAGAAAGAAAAACAGTAGTGACTTGCAATGGACTTTCAGTGACATGTTTCTGACTAATTTTTGTAAATAAAACATTTATTTTCATGAAAATATCAGTGAGAACTTATTCAAAGTCCTAATAGATCCATATATTAAAAGAACAAAGAAAATAAATAAATTGTTTATGAGGTACTCTCAACATATGAATGCATATATATTTTTTTTGCTATGGAACTTTTTATTAAGCATACAAAAGAAAAATGACGAAAGTATAAAAGATGTCATTTTTTTCAACCAAAATTAAAAAGCAAACACCAAGTCTAATATATCTGTGCAATTAACTGAATAATTTCTCTAACAAGCTGGTCAGAACTGATCTACAATTAAATGGCCAGTATTAAATCCTGACAAACTGCAAAAACAGAGAGGAACGTAATCAGGAGACTATGAAAGCCTTTAACCCACACTAAAAGACTAAGACAGAAACATGACTATTAGGGTAGAATTAGTTCTTATGTTGATCATTTTTTCAACAAATGACTTCAGAAAATAAGTTATTTCAAAATTGCTTCAGTAATTTATCTGAGGTATGCCAATGGCATATGAGTTCATTAAGTACCATACTTGATACACGCTTGGACAATCATGTCTTAAAAAAGTCATGAGTAACTGGGAAGATTCTCCCACAGTAGGTTGCCAACCAAGGCTATAGAACCCAATCCGTCCTGCTATTTAACCCACAGATGGAGGGAGAAGAGAGTAATACCTTTCCCAAGGGTACTTGTGCATAAGTGAATGCAACAAATTCAACTGGAATTTGAACTCAGCTCTCCAATTTCTCATTCTGAGTTGACATCCCACTGCTCCACAGCGTCCATCAATAAAGTCAATAAGCAAAGGATTTGAACAATTCATATTATACTGTGACTTTGATGATGCATAAGTCTCCAGCATGGTCTTTAGATGCTACATCCCCTCTGGACATTAGGTGATCATGGCTCTATACAATTTTTTGTCTTTTTTTTTTTAAATCATATATGACTGACTCAGAAGATTTTACTGCCCTATGTTGCCATTATTTTATTCGGTAAATTGCACTGCTAACCAAAGCTATAGAACCTAATCTGTCCTACTATTTGACTCATAGCTGGAGGGAGAAGAGATGGATTAATACCTTTCCCAAGAATATTTGCGCATAAATGAATGCAACAAATTCAACTGGAATTTGAACTCGGCTCCCCGATTTGTCGTTCCGAGTCGATATCCACTGCACCACAACGCACATCCACAATTCCCACAGCAGATTGCCATTAATTTCTGCAGTAGACTGGTTGCCAACCAAGACTATAGAACCCAATCTGTCCTACTATTTAACCCATAGCTGAAAGAAGAAGCAATAAATTCATACCTTTCCCAAGTGTATTTGTGCATAAGTGAATGCAACAAATTTAACTGGAATTTGAACTCAGCTCTCCAATTTCTCATTCTGAGTTGACATCCAACTGCTCCACAGTATCCATCAATAAAGTCAAAAAGAAAAGAATTTGAACAATTCATATTATACTGTGACTTTGATGATGCATAAGTCTCCAGCTTTGTCTTTATATGCTACGTCCTCTCTGGACATAGAAAATTGTAGAGAGCCATGATTGCCTGTCTTTTTTTTTAAAAATCATATCGCCTCAAGCAAGGCAGTTTACTGTCACTGGTGTGCAGGGAGGTTACATAGGAAGAAAGTTATAAGAAAGAGTGACTGGTTATTGGGGGTGTCGGGAAGTGGGTGAGAGAAGGATGAGAATACTGATAAGAGTGGAGTGGATGGAGAAAAGAGCATGAGAGAGAGAGAGAGAGAATGCAAGTTAGTGAGATAAGAGATGACTATTGACTTTGCATTTAAATTCTTGGAAATTGTAGCTGTTGGGGAAGCAAGTAAATGGAAGGGAATTTCACAGGCGGGAAGTGCAAGAAAAGAAGTGGCTGGAGTAGAATTTGCATTTAAATTTTATTGATTTCACAGTAAAAGGGTGGAACATAGTTTCTAATCTTGTTGCACGAGTAAATTCATATATAGGGGGAACCAGGGAGCAAAGATTATTGGAGCCGTAATAAGTTTTGTCTTTTTGTTATCTCTCCTAAACCATGTTCTACCATCCATTTACTCAAGTTAGGTGATGCATTTTTTCTTCTTGTTTTTAATTTGCCAAGCATATAAAATTTTACAAGCCCCCTTTCCTCATTATGTGCCCTAGAAATTTCATCTATTTCTTCCTGATGTTAAGGATTCAGTGCCCTCTAAAAAAAAAAAAAAAAAAAAAAAAAAACTTTATAAAACTCAGTCAATTTACCTGTGAGAACTTTCACACTATCTTCTCTCATCAATTCAGCAGTTTAGTTTCCAGTATAACAACATTTTGAAATGATTCTATGAATGAGCTAAAGAATATTTGTGGTGCAGTAGATATTGCAGAAAGTAATGCCAACCTACTGCAGAAAAATCTTCTGCCCTGTCAGTCATGTCTTTTTTGAGATATGATCGCCCAAGCGTGTATCATGTATAGCATTTAACTGACTGAATATTTACCATGTCAAGCATTGTTTTCTTTGTTCCTCTTGCATTCTTTTCACAACATAATCTCTTTTGTAAATATATTTAGTTCAGTGGTGAATATTAATAATAGATTTAATAGTATACAGTAATAATTTCAGATCAAACTTCAAATTTCATAGTCTGGCCAAGATATAAATATAAGTAGATAAACCGGTAGACTGCTCAGAATGAGAAATTGGAGAGTTGAGTCTGAATTCATTGTATTCACTTATGCACAAATACCTTTAGGAAAGGTATTCATCTGTCTCTTCCTTCCAGCTATGGGTTAAATAACAGAACAGATTGGGTTCTATAGCCTTGGTTAGCAACCAGTCTACTGCAGAAAGAAACAGCAACCTGCTGTGTGAAAATCTTCTGCCAAGTCAGTAATGTCTTTTTTGAGACATGATTGCCCAAGCATGTATCATGCATGGCACTTAACTGACTGACTGATATAATGTTAAACATCATTGAGAGCAATCTAAAAATAAAATATCTACTGGAAATCTACAGATAAAATTGATTTCATTAACTTCTACACAAATCAAACAGAAATAAATTCCAAAATAATTATAGATTTCTACTTAAGAGCATTTACAAATTTACATGAAAAATGTATTGAAAATACTTTTAACCTCTTCCAATATCCTATTTCATATACAAGGGTCAACTGAAAAGTTCAAAAGCTGACCAAGATATAAATGTAAATAGACAGTCCAACTGATAGACTAAAAGACATGCAAATGTACCACAATACAACAGCTGGTATGAACTTTTCAGATAATCATCAGTCTTTTTTTTAATAATCATTTCACCTCAAACAAGGCAGGACGGCCACCAGTGTGCAGGGGGTTACAGTTAGAGAATAAAAAAGGTACAGGGGATGTTAAAGAAAGGATAAGAGATGGATGGGAATCAAGGAGATAGAAGATAGCAACTGATGCTGCATTTAAACTTTTGGAGAATGCAGAACTCCCTTACAGCTACAAATGAGAAGTGCGAGAAAAGAAACTCTTGGAGTATGTTATGTCGTGAGTAAGAATAAATAACTCAACAACAGGAATAGGTTAATTGTTGTATTCCGTGAAAATAGTATTTACAAAGGTTATTAGTATCCAATACAAGAATAAAGGTTAATCGTCTCAACCGTCATAAGACGTAGTATGAGCAATGGGTACTTCCGGGTCATCACCGGAAGTCTACGACTGACTTGTCGATTGGCTGCTCGGCACACTCTCCTACGTAGATGCCACCATTACTTTACATAGTAATGGAATAGTCCATTATAGCCGAATAGGCGCGGGCGTCCCAACAGAGTAGAAGAGGTGGATACATTTAACTATTTTGATGGTAAAAGGGTGGGAGCTTAATGCCAATCCAGTAGCATGTATAAATACATGTGATAAGGAAACCAGGGGGGGGAAAAAAAAGCTTGTCAATTGCCATGAAAATACTTGTAGAAAAGACAGAGGGAAGCCACATTATGTCGGTGAGAAAGTGACTGAAGACAGTTTGCAAAATCAGGATAGATTATATTCGAGATTCTCCTTTGGATTTTCAAACAAAAAAAAAAGGTCTAAACCTTAAAGCCTGAATACAAACTGATTTGACTTTTGTATCAAGGTATATCAGTGAAATACTAAATAATTAGTACTTTCTGTTATAGAGTTTTTATTCTGCCAAAAGAGTAAATTTGAAGAGTTATTTCTAAAATTTAACAAAAATAAGAAAAAATTAACTGGTAAAATTTCTCTAAACTTTGTTCCACCCATATTAAGCATAAGTGACATTTTTCCTATCAAAATCTTGCATAAAGAATATACATTTTGACAAGTCATGAACACAATTTAATCAACAAGAGAAGAGAAGAGATGAAATGATTTTTTAATATTAACTATAGTTAAAGATTTGGAAATCAAATGTTGCATTCTCAAATGAAACTAACTACTAAAAACTTGGTGAAGGCTTAACACAATTGAATATCTAACAAGTATATGGAGATACTTTTAAAAATAATATCATTACTGTCGGCAGTGTTGATATATATTCAGTGATATATATATATATATATATATATATACACACACACACACACACTAACAGGTTGACATTGATCAATTGTTGTCTAAATAAAGCAAAAATGAAAATATCACTGACATATCATTTTAACCAATATATTTACCAAAATTACACAAAAATATCTAGAAATACTAAAGAGTAAATAAATTTATACAATAAAATTGCCATTGGTTTCAACTACAGCTTATTGATGACTTCAAAATCTCCTGCAATTCTTCTGAATGGTCTCCTTGTTTAAGTTGATGAATGTTGTCATAATCCTTGCCTTCAGCTCATCTTTAGTGTTACAAGAAGTTTTGTTGGTCACTTGTTCAACTGCACCCTACATATAACAATCAGGGGGGGGGGTTGGAGTCTGGGGAGGGTTAGGTGGCCAGATATAAGAGGTGATGTGGCTGCAGAAATTGTCTGACAGCCATGACTGGGTTCTCTTGTTTGTGTTACATAGGGTGTTTCAGCAGGCACCCCCTTGACCCAGGCCAGCACTACCTCCTCAAGACACTTGATGTTTTCCTCCATGATGAGTCTGAGGCATTGTGGGAAGATGATTAGAGGCATAACATCCCCATCACTGGTGATCACTTCAAACATCTTCGTAATCACCATTAGACTCATCCAACTCTTTCTGAATCCTCTGCACTCTCCTCAGATTGCCCCCCAAACACTGAAATGTTTGTATTAGAGCTTCTACCACAAATTCCAAGGACTACAGCATGCCTTTTTTAAAATTTCTGGTGAAGTGAATTCAGTCATGATGCTCTGTTTCTCACAGATGGCGCCCAATTAACCCTGGGGTTGACAAAACAAAAAAAAAAAAACAATGCACAATTGCACATATATGGAATTAGAAATATAAAATGGTTACAATTTACTTTAATTCAGTTGGGTTTCAATCCTGGGTAAAACAATTGGATGTCTAAACATACTGATGAGCTGTGATACAGCAGAACAAATCTGTCTGCTGATGACTATGTGTATGTATATATCTTATAATTGGCTCTGTAATTTTAATTACATTGAGCTCTCCACCTGTATCATTTTTTAATATTAAAATATTAATATTAATTAGGGTCAGGTCTTTGGGATTTACCTTCCTACTTTTCCTTTTGGATTAAAGTTATTTAAAAAAAAATATATATATATATATATATATACTCAGTGTATCAAAAATACTTTCACGAATCCTGGAGGTGGGTTCTTCACACCAAAATGCGGACAAAAGCTTATATAAGCATACATCCACAAATTCTTCATTTTCCGAGTTATTAAGTTTAAAGTTTAGCCAATAGAATGCATTCTTTGTGGTCAGTCAGGAGATCTCAGTCTAATTCTTCAATCCATAATTTGTAATACCACAGATAAAGTTGGTTGACTCAGCTGTCTTCTGTCTAGAAAAGCAATCAAATACAGCCTTGTGTCTATTACCATTCACATGACTGTATGTAAAAAAAAAAAAAAAAAAAAATCATAAGTGCCTGTTCACCATATGAATATCCTGCCATTGTTAAATGGAACACTTCTCAGTTAACTCAATACTACACATGTGAAATGTTGAAAACAGATGAGCCACAAATGTACACCAATAACAAATGTAACCTAGTCTAGATAGCAACACAACCATCTACAGTAAACTTTCTTTAATCTAAGTAACTCAAAAACAAAGGATTTGCAGGCAGTCCTTGTTGATTTGAGTTCAGCATATACATTTGCACAGAAATAATGCTATTTTGGATAAATTTGAAGGGGGAAAAGCTGTCGGCACATAAAACGAACATTTACCAAAAACTGAAGGAGAGTTACTTTCTAAAAAGTCATTAATACATTTCTTAGTTCAAGTCAAAAGATTTTAAATTATCTTGGTTTTTTTAAGATTGAAGTTAAATTCTTTTATTTTCATCATCGAAATGGCCCAAAAGAAAGTTGTAGATGGAATAGTTTTATACAGGTCTTTCTGAAATTAATCTAAAAGGTAGATCTCTATGTAATCCTTCAAAATGAGTTGAAAGTAATATATTTAGTTGTATTTCATCCATGCGCCTTTCTGTGTTGTCACTCAGTTAAGTGCTATATGTGATACACGCTTTGGGTGATCATGTCTTGAAAGAGACATGACTGACTGGGCAGAAGATTATCTTGCAGTAGGTTGCCAGCCAAAGCTATAGAACCCAATCTGTCCTGTTATTTGACTCATAGCTAGAGGGGGAAGAGATGTATTATATTATTTAGGAATTTGTGGGGGATCAGTTTATAACTTCATAACAATATAAAATCGATCCCCCACTTTATGCTCATTAAAAGCCCTAATTATGTTTCCAACTATTATATTCAGTCAGTCAGTTAAGTGCCATACGTGATACACGCTTTAGGCGATCATGTCTCTTTTGAGACATGACTGACTGGACAGAAAATTATCCCGCAGTAGGTTTCCAGCCAAGGCTATAGAACTCAGTCTGTTCTATTATTTAACCCATAATTGGAGGGTAGAGATGGATTAATACCTTTCCTAAAGGTATTTGTGCATAAGTGAATGCAAGGAAATCAACTGGAATTTGAACTCAGCACCCTGATTTGTCATTCAGAGTTGATATTCACTGCACCACAACGCACATCCATTTTGTGTTGACAATGTGTTAAATTAAATCAAGTCGAATACGTATCTCTTTTCTCTTGGATCTGACGAAGCCTTAAATTGGCAAAATGCATCATCCATTTGATCAAATCTTTCTCCTCTTTTCATGCAACATTTTTTTTTATTTTTCCAATGTATCAAATTTTGTAACTTTGTTAGGATTTTAATATCGAATTTAAACACAGCAATAAATTGAAAAGTAAAGCCATTCTTGTAAATTACATGGTCAAAAGCAACAGAGAGATGCTTTTGGGCAACACTGTTTACACTTGGAATGGCTGGTAGCTAGTTGCACACTCCACTCACCGATTGTACTATCAAAAAACAGTGTTCTGTAGTATACTGTCTGTGGGCAGAGCTAGTCAAACCTGCAGAAATCAATTGCCGAATGTTGGTGCAGTATAGAGCATGCACCATGAATCAATGAAAAGGTGCACGAATGGGCAGAACACTTTAAAGCAAAAAAGAAAAAGAACAAGTGTAATGGACAAAAGCCAATCTGGTTACTCCTCACCATTGCTCACAAAAGAACACATCCAGAGGATAGAGACCCTGATCAGGGAAGACCAACACATGTTAACACAAGTGGTAGCAATTGTGGACATCAGCTATGGATCTGCACAAACCACAGTGTGTGATGACTTGGGGTACTGTAAAGTTTGAGTGCATTGTGTGCCCAAACAGTGCAGACATTACTTCATGAGCAACAGAAAAGATTCTTTTCACAAGAGATGAAGAAAGTTGTTGAATGTGACCAGAAGTGCACTGATGTGCAAGAGGAGACTATGTTGAAAATGGAAATATGCATTTGTTCTTCAATGGAAATAAAGGGAATTGCCTTTACTCTTTTTTTTTCTTCTTCATGTACCATTGTATATATTTCAATAATTTCTTGTATGAAGAGTTATTTTCATTTCATATCCTCATATTTATTCTTGCTATTAAGCCCACCAGCCTTCGTCAGGTATCTGTCAATCTGGGTAACCTTCAGGTATTTCCAAACTGAACTCTTTATGTAATTTATGTAGGTAAATTTTTCTTGTTTTGTTGCCCAAGTCTAGAGATATTCTTAGTACTACTCTGTGGAAACAAGCAAGTAACAATTGAAAAAATACTAAAAAAAGAAAGATGATGTATCCCTAAGGCATAGACAGCGGAATGAGAACAATCCACCCTGTAGAGATTAATAAAAGGTTTACCTAGAATTTCCTTGAAAGCTACCTGAATTGACAGACAACTGAAGAAGGCCAAATGACTCAATGGGTGAAATGTAATAGTAACAACAATGATGAGGATATCAGTCTGAATGTAAATAATACATTTGGGTGTCAGACAAACTTAATTTTAAGAGTTCAACAGAGGGGAGAAAAAAAATTGATTCTTCAAAAAAGACTTGTTTCTAATGTTAAAATAATAAAAGAGGATTGTTAATTTTAAAATTATGTTTAAATATATATAAACGGAATTAAAAATGAGCAGTAGAAAAATTTTCAAAATTAAATGGTTAAGAAGAGGCTCCTAAAAAAAAAAAAAAAAAAAAAAAAGAGGACCCTGGTAATATTATAAAAACGTTTTTTAGATAGACAAATTCCAACACATTTATTCAGAAATATCTTTCTGCGTGCATGGCAAACTCATTTAATGACTTGCTTATTGAAATACAATGGTCATAATGCTATAGAATCAAGCAATTGCAAACATATGGTACAGATATCCAATAATTATCATGTCTGTTACAGTGTACACTACAGTGCAGTCAGATGCATGAAGCATAGCGATTTCCATGTGGTTATGTCCAATATGCAATCACTAGTGGAGGTCAACAAAAGAAAAAAAAAGAAGCTATCTTGCGACATTCAATGCTAGCATTTATTTAACATTTATTAAATTTCAAGAATATACAGTACAATTAAAATTTATAAAAAAAAAATTAAAATTTTAATGTGTATAAAATTAGCAAGTGATGGCACTCATTTTGCTAAGGTATTTATGAATTCTACAGGTCTCTAGAAATAAATTCTTTAATGATAAATCATAAATCTTAAAGCATGTTTTAGGTGGTTTAAAAAAAAAAAACAAAAGTTATTAATTAATAACACAAAAAAGGCATTGTCTGATTTGAAGACATAAGTAAACCACTTCCCTGGCAGCGTTTTAGGCAAATATAGCAATTACATTTTTATAAAAAGGAATGACATATTTCTCTGGTTTTGTTGTAGCTCTATCTTCTTGTGTTTAACTACCGAAAATGAAGTGGTAGAAAAAAGACTTGATAATCATAATAATATCGATCGTGAGGAAGACAAGTTTGACTTTGATGTTGTATATTGTAACTCATTTTTTTTTTCTAAATTTAAAAAGTGTGTACACACTTGTGACTTCTTTGATGTGTAGCAGCTAGCATTCATCACCGCAACACAAAAAAAAAAAACAAAAAACAAAAAACAAAACAAGATGTACAAAAAAAATGCATTTTGCTATTTCTAGGTCAGTAAATAAATGACATTTTTACTTACTACTTGGTATTAAATATTTATCATGGTAATAAAATAAGTAGTTTTAATTTTTTGACATGGAGCCAGGACGGGATGTGCTCACTCAGGCTGTTTGCATTGTTTTATTGGGGTACCGTTTTGGGGGGGTGGGTGGGGGGGGTAATAATCATATATATACGCATTTTTAAAATTTTTAAATATACATATGAACCTCGTAATTTTCTGAAATTATCAATAAATTATAATATTTTAAATAGAGCAACAAGCTTTAAAAAAAAACAAAAAAACGCTTAATTTTTTTTTTAAAATTATGTTATTGTTTACTAGATTTCCATTTTTATTCGAAATATTAATTAAAAAGAATTAAGCTTAACAAAAGAGAATAAGATATTTTTAAAAAATCTCTTAGTAATACTAAAAACAACAAAAAAAAAAAACAAATTAAGCAATACATTTAAATTTTTTAACCATTTGGCAAAATGCGTGTTGTTTGGGGCACATGACTGTATGACAACATAACACTACGTTACGTACGATAAACGAACAGACATTTAGGTTCATCATTGTTCATACTTATCATAAACTTATCAAAACTAGGATTATTGATGTTTGTTATAAAATGAAAATTCAGTTACTAAAACAACAACAAAACAGCATCCGTGTTTTGAAGGATATAAAAAAAAATTCAATGAATAATAAAATAAAAAAATAAATAAAATTAGAAACTGTTCTGCTTTTAAGTGTCTTTTTTGCTCATTTTCAGGACATGAGATTTTTTCGTGAAATAAGACAACAGATGGTGTCATTATTTTATACAATTTAAAAAAAGATAGTAAAAGTAAATAAAATGGAATCATTAACTTTCCATAGGTATTATTTTTGTGATTAACTGTCAATGTCATCATTGTCAATGACTCATATCACAAATTCAAAATATCAACCAAATTAAAATCGTTAGAACATAAAATCATGTTTCAATAATTGCTTGTTAAAAAAAAAAATGAAAAAAAAAAAATGGACCCCTTTTTGTGTAATGATAAAAACAAAACAAAATCAACATATTGTAATTATTTTAAAATGAAATTGTCAAAAATACAAGCGCAAATTTATTTTTAATATTTCGTTTATTATGTAACTGTGTGTAATTTTCTTTTTTGTTTAAAGACTTATAAATTATTTATTTAGCTGTTAAAAAAAAAACAGTAAATAACAAAAATATAAAAAATTGCCCCTATTTTTTTAGAATCACATTAAATTTTGTAGCAAAAAAACAAAACAAAACGGACTTTATAATTCAATTGTAAATAAAAAGTAAAAACGGACTTAGTAACAAAAACTATAACTATATTAATTAAAAATATTAATTAAAAATGTCAAGAAGTATTTTTTTAAGTTTATTAGTAACTTATTTTATTTCGTTCAAAAATATACTATTTTATTTTTGTAAACATGTCACAGTTTCCTTCTAAAAAAATAAAGAAAAAGGATTATGATGACTTTGGTTGGCTGAAAATGTGTGTAAAGAGAAACTAGATTAGAAAACAATCGTCATAACATCACACCACCTTGTTATTCTTAAAGGAAGAGTCGTCATCATCAGGTGTAAAACTACTACTAAAACTAAGTAACTAGTATTACAGGTGGAATTACCCATGATGAATTACTAAACTAACGAAGAAACTAGAGTAGAGTAAAAATATCAGTAGTTAATTAACGACCAATGATTTAAAAAAAAAAAAAAAAAAAAAAAGCAGCTTTTTTTTTTTATCATACCTGCCGACAAAAAAAGAAAAAAAAAAGAAAAAAAAAAGAAAAACAATTTTTACCTACTGAATGAAAGGTGTTTTAGCCGAAAAACCATAAGCTAAAAAAATACAAATTTTAAAAAGCAAACAATATTTTTAATTTAAAACCTGGACTTGCACAAGCTTATTTTTTTCTATTTTATTTTTGTTTGGGGGGGGGGGGGGAACTTTAATGATGATTATTTTTTAAAACATTTTCATTTGACTTAAAGATAAAAGAAAAATAAACGAAAAAAGGAAATAAAAGGACACATATAATATTTTAATTTTAGTATTGAGTAAAAACTAAAAAGATATCCAAAATGATACAAAAAGCATTAAAAAAAAAAAAACAATAATCATTTTAATTTTATAAAAAGAAAATAATACGAAAACTATATTTTTCTAATTAAAATTCTATCTATAAATATAAAGAAAAATTCTTGAAAATTGGTTAGATTTTTAAATTAGAAAATTAACTGAAATTTAAGAATTTAAACAATCTTTAAAAAAAAAAGAAATAATTTCGAGAATGCAATATAGCCGTTTCAAAAGATTTTTAAATTCATTCATTCGAATTTTGTCATTAAGAAAAAAACAAAAAAACAAAACATTTCACACTGACTGGTGCTATCAGGTTTTTTGTTTTTAAAGCCAAAGTCTAAAAAAAAAAAAAAAAACATTTAACGTCATCGTTAAATTTTAAAAAGAAAATGAAATGTTAATTTCAGTAAATACTTTTAAGTATTTCTTTAAAAAAAATACACTTGCAATTACATTAGAAAACATTAAAAAAAAACAAAAAAAAACAATTGATTTTAATAAAAATTGTGGGTTTTTTTTACAATCATAATAAAATTAATAATACGCTACGGCTAATCCCTGATATTGCGAGCACTTTTTACGGTTAAATATAGCAAAAATAGTTAAAAAATAAAATAAAACTACAATATTTTTTAACTGTGTTATTTTGAAACCAACAATAATCACATCCAACATGTTGATTTTTATTATTTTTCTCATCTCTGGATAAAAATGGGTTATTCGAGTTTTATTTGTTATTGAATGACCATTTTTGTTTTTAATCAATTTTTTATACTGAGTTTCTTTACTGTTTAATCTGAAGTTATTAGTATTGAAATTATTTAATAAATTTATAATTTAATAAATTCATTAATCCTTACATTGATGTTTCCTTTCTTTCGCTTTTGATTTGATCGTAAACAAAATTAGAATAAAAATACAACGCTCCAAATGGAAATTTAAAAATGCATTCGGAATGTAAAATAGACTTTTTTTTAGTCGTAAATTATATTTTTTCCAGATAAAATCATTGCTAGAGAGAGAAAAAAAGAAAGTCACCTGTCATTTTTAACAAGGGAATACTAAGTTATTAACTGAAATAATACTTTTTTTTTCTATTTTTTTTTAGTTTTAATCCAAAAAACAAACGCAAAAAATTCCTAAATCAAAAACAATTTCAAGATGTATGGTTAGCCTGCATGAAAGTGTAAAATAAATCAACACAATTTAAAAATTGTAGGACTGTTTCATTTTTTTCTCTAGCCTCATATTGCGACAACGCCTTAAAAATAAGTAAATATTTTTGGAAGTCGCAGAAAAGAAAAGTAAAAAAAAAACAAAAAAAAAAAAACAGGTGGATTTTTTAAAAACTATCTACAAGGCATTTTCTAAACTGAGGTTAAAATCTTACATTTAAGAAGGACATAATAAAAGATGATTTATTAAATTAAGAAAAAAAAAAAGCACCCACTGGAGTGGACCATAAAAATAGTTGATCAAGAAGATTGATTTGAATTCCAGCCTTGAAGAAAAAAAAAGAAAATTAACAAAAAAAGAACACAAGTTTTTTTGGTTGTTTTTAAAAAGAAAAAGCAATCACTAATAAAAAAAAAAATACATTTTTCTCTTAGTCTTATTTATTTAAATAACTACATTTTTTTTACCTGTTTTCTTCATGTTAAAAATAAAAATGTTTTCTTTCTTCGTCCGTCTGTCTGGGCAGAATGACAGAATTTTTAAAAGAGAAATACAAAATCAAAACTAAAAAGCGTCATTACGTACCTTTCAGATGTTATTTATGTAGTAGTTACTTTATAAAGTCAACAGAATTTTCTTCATTCAGGTTTTAGAAACGGGTCTGATGTATGTCCTTTGAGAGAAACCCATGAGTAATTTTTTTTCTGGAGACCTTAGTCCGACTGTCTAACAACCATTGTAGCAGCCGTGTTTCTTTCTTGACTGCGAATTCTCAAAAAAAAAAAAAAGAAAGAAAAAAACTCACTCTCACATATACATACTTAGAGAGGGTGAAATATTATCAAGATACAAAGAAAGAGGGTGAAAGGAGAAGAATCTGAAAGAAGATAAAAGTAAAACATAAAGAGTGGGAGAGAGAAGGAGAAATGGGAAAGGTAGAAATAGAGAAACACATATAGAGAGAAGGGAAATCAAAGAAGTAGGGGGAATAAAAAGAAAGGAAAATTCACGAAAAGCAAAAAGAAAATATCGGCAAATATTTTTAAAATATTAAATTATTTTTAATTTTTAAATAAAAAATTATATAGTGACAAAAAAAAAAATAAGTAAAATGGCAAAATTTCCCTAGAGGTTTGTATTTTTTTTTAATCAGTAAAACTTTAAAGTTTAAGCAATAAATTTAAAAATATATTTATTTTATGAGTCTTTTTTAAACCATAAGAGAAATAAATTAAACATGTACAAATTTTCGATATCGTTTAAAAATTTTAAATATCTGCAACCACCTCCTTTAAAAACATAAACATCAAAACTCCTACTCCTACTCCTACCACTGTCATTGCCACACACTCCTACTCTCATTATATACTTTACTCCTCCTCCTTACTGCTGCTCATATTCAATGCGAAAGTACAGGAAGTACTCTTTACACCAATCAGGCAGGTACGCAAAGGGCGATAACTCGTTCCTACAAATTGACGTGAAAGTTAAAATTAATAGCCTATTTTTTTTTAAACACCCTAATTTTATTTAATTTAAAAATTAAATTTAAGTTTCATTTATTCAGGCGAATTTTAGATGTCTGTTGTTGGTTTCAATCTAATGCGATCTGAGGACAGTAATAACGTCATGGCATTTTTGCTGATCAAGTTTTTTTTTTCTTCATTAAACATCCAAGTGCCATACGTGATACAAGCTTTGGGTGATCATGTCTTGAAAGAGACATGACTGACTGGACAGAAGATTATCCCGCAGTAGGTTGCCATTGCTTTCTGCGGCAGACTGGTTGCCAGCTAAGGATATATAACCCAATCTGTCCTGTTATTTGATCCATAGCTAGAGGGGTAAGAGATGTATCATTATTAAGTTTAAGTAGTAATTAGTGGGGGATCAGTTTATTACTTCATAACAATATCAAACGGATCCCCCACTTTATGCCCAGCAGAATCCTTAATCATGTTTTCAACTATTATATTCA
The DNA here is from genome assembly GCA_037127315.1 of Ascarosepion bandense. NCBI lineage: Eukaryota > Metazoa > Mollusca > Cephalopoda > Sepiida > Sepiidae > Ascarosepion > Ascarosepion bandense. The sequence continues at coordinate 3,963,051 of JBBBDQ010000946.1, read as the reverse complement.
GTCAGTAAGTTAAGTGCCATACGTGATACACGCTTTGGGCGATCATGTCTCGAAAGAGACATGACTGACTGGGCAGAAGATTATCCCGCAGTAGGTTGTCATTGCTTTTTGCGGTAGACTGGTTGCCAGCCAAGGATACAGAACCCAATATGTCCTATTATTTAACCCATAACTGGAGGGAAGAGATAGATTTTCCCAAGGGTATTTGTGTTTAAGGGAATGCAAGAAATTCAACTGGAATTCGAACTCGGAAGCATTATTTTTAATAAACAAATAATTACTGTGAAAAAAAAATGATACACAGATTTTTCAGATAAGCATTTTGTGACAGATTCAAAAAATGAATACTAATTCCCTTTCCTTTTAATTTTTGAAAGCATGCCAAAGGTGTTTTAGTTTTGTTTTTTTTGTTTTAATTTTTACATTACAAGCCACACGAGGTAAAGGGTACAGAGTAAGAGGCATCTTATGCGGATAGAGAGAATAAAAAAAATAATGAATGAGTAGCCCTAGACTTGAACAGGCTAAACGGGAAACATCCTCTTGGAAGATGATTCCACAGAACAGTAGTTCATGAGAAGGGGCTGTTCGAGTGGACCTTCGAGTCACCAATGGTATACGAAGGGACGAGGTTGGTTTGCTACAATGTGAGTGTCCTGGCCGTGATGGTTAGAACTAGCGGAACCAAAGAATGTAGTTTGTCCAGACACTTTCCATGGAAGTAGCGATAAGGCAGTAAAGGTTTTGCTACATCCCATCTGTGGGAAAGCGGTTGTAGGGTGGAAAATAATTTGTCTGGGACATTTTTTTTTTTAGTCGTGTCGTCTCAAGCAAGGCATTTTACTGCAACTGTTGTGCAGGGGGTTAGGAGGAATGTTATGAAGAGTGAGAGGTTGCAAGGGGTGTCAGAAAGAGAGTAGGAGAGGGAAGAGAGTACTGATGAGAGTGGGGTGGATGTAGAAAAGCTTGAGAGAGAGGATGAAAGTTAATGTGACACGAGATGACTATTGACTTTACATTTAAATTCTTGGAGATTGTAACAGTCAGGAAAGCAAGTATGCAGAAGAGAATTTCACAGGCGGAAAGTTCGAGAAAAGAAGCTGCTGGAGTAGAATTTGCGTTTACAATTTATTGGCTCCACAGTAAAAGGGTGGGATCTAGTTGCTAATCTTGTGGCTCGAGGAAATTCGTCTATAGGGGGTACCAGTGAGCTAAGTTCATCGGAGCAGAAGCCGTGAAAGTATTTGTAGAAGAGACACAGGGAAGCTACACTGCGTCGGTGAGAAAGCGACACTGGAAAGCAAAGACTTGGTAGCTCCTGTCCCCAAAAGACAATAGTAGTACTCCATTTTAGGCTTGATCTCTTACTCTTGTTCAGATCGAGGATAAGCACAAAGAGTCAAGTTTTATCTTTCTTTAGGAATGGATCAGGGGTGAGTTAGAAGCCCAACATTCTGTTGTAGAGTTATGTATGTTTGAATAAATATCAACGAATGTGTATCAGAAGGCATTTAACTTAAGTTGGCTGCGTGAAAGTCCACAAACAATTTATTTTTGTTCGTATCGCGCAAGGCCATCACTTGAAAAATACCATAAATCAAAAACGATAATTCTTTTTTAATAAAAAAATAAAGATATGTAATATTATACAGAAACAATTGTTTAAATACCATGAGAAATTGCTATTGTATTGCAAATTTAAAGTTGCTCTTGTCTTTTAAAAGGCAAAAGTTGATTGTTTTTAAACAGATAAGATTGTCTGCAATATGTGGTGAATATGAATGCAATTTGTACAGGTCTTTGTCAAGAGATTCAGTTCAAGATGAATGCTTGTTGTGTGATTCGTTTCAAGTAAATCATTTCAATAAACTTTCTTTTCTACAAATCTTTAAATAAAGAATTTGAGTTTTTTGAATATGACAAAAGTTATCTACCTTTAACTGTCGGTCGGAACCTGATTGAAATATAATAAAATATTTTCTCTTTTTGCTGCGAAACAGGTTGAAAAGTTTATAGTTGTTTTTTTTTTTTTTTTTTCTTTATGATGATTGTTTTCAGTTCCAAAGGAATGTTGGTTTTTAAATTCAAGTATCGGGTAAGATATTTTTTTGTGCAGAACTGTTGCTTGAGTGGAAACTTGATTATTAATTACTGTTTCTTTAAAACAAAAATTTTGGTTGGTGCTAAAAAAATAAATAAATTTCAGCTTAAAACTTTCGAGGTGAATTGACGTAGTTGCTTGCGTTTTTCTTAACAAGAATTTTGCTGAAGTAAAAGATCAAAAATTAAATTTTTAAATTCATTTAAAAGCTTCTCCAGATTTAGTTTGTGGCATAGGGGTGCGTGTTCTTTGTACATCGGAGTCACCAGTGTATCGTAGGGAGCTGGTTAATTTTTCTTTGATTTGGCCTTGTGTCTTACTTAACCGAAGTCCCTACAGCTTACAAGTTTTATGCAGAAATTATCATCAGAAGGTTTTTCATCATCAGAAGCTTGGTAGTCAGGTGGAATGTGTGGATTAGTGTAGAAGGGTGGAATAATAAAATATACATTTTGAATGTTAAAATAGAAATTTATTAAAAGGAGGAATAACATAAGTTGTAGAAGTTAATGTTCAATTAGAAACATTATTAAGAGGTTAAGTGTAGAGTTCGTACAAAATGTTCTAGTAGTAATTGTTGAAATAGATAAGGAGAAAGAGAAAGAGGACAATGTCCGGTTCACTTGAAGTTTGAAGTTACATTTTAGATGTGTGTCTCTCTTTCGCTGCTCCCATCTCTGACTCTTGACTGACGTCGAGGTCATTTATATGTCCTTTTGAATTTCGCACTGGATCGCCAAGTCCTTCTAAGTCTTACAAGTCGCTCCCATTGGTCAAAAATCATTTGAACACCTACTTGCGAAATCTGGGTTCGACTTTTTCTTTATGCACATGGTCAATTCTTTTTCTGTTTGTGAATACCCAGGATTTTACACGTCGTTGTGAATTTTTGTAAAAGTGAAGAAGAAGGTTGATTTTAATTAATTTCTTATTCGCTACAAGCTATCAGCAGGAAGTTGGTGATATAGAAAATCTTCAATATTGTAGTTGAATATAATTGAGTAAAGATATGTGTGAGCATGTGGTGAATGGAATTCGATTAAGTTTCGATTAAGCTTCTAGTGCAAATTGAGTTAGTTGAAATTGTTTGCTCTGCTCAAAAAGGAATTATGTTCCTTGCAAGTTTTTTTTCATAATATTTGTTGTACTTGTGTACAAATTTGGCACGAGCCCTAAAAAGAGGGACGGTGAAGACTGGTCATCATCTGTCTTAAATTACGCTTAGCTAACTGCAATCATTGACCCTAGCATGCTACAATAATCCTTGCACCAAAACGCCACATTCTTGCTTAACATTCTTACTACACACACCACAATATCAGACTTTATGAAGTTCGAACTAAAATCCTTAGATACAAATTGGGAGGGGGTGCAGGGAAAAGGAAAACAACATTTAAATTCTTCTCCAATGAATATGTATAATGAAAAAAACAAAACAAAACAATATATATATATATATATATATATATAAGAAACCAAATAAAATCCGGTTAGTAATAAAATCCTCCCAACCATTAAATTGTGGCAGAAACATCCGTTAGCTGGACGAAATTAATGCAAGACCATATTTTCAACACTCATTCGATTCAAACACTCATTCAATCAATCGCACATCCAAATACAACAACAAAAACAAAAAACGCACTCGAAAAAACGAAACAATCCAGCATCCACCAGAGAAGTAACATTTCTGGTCACCTAATTGGGGGAGAGGGTGGGAAATTAAACTAAAAAAAATAGGGACAAAAAAGAAAAAGGAGGGGGCAATGAAACATACATCCCTAGCTAAGTTCAGTCAGTTAAGTGCCATACGTGAAACACGCTTGGGCGATCATGTCTCGAAAGAGACATGACTGACTGGGCAGAAGATTATCCCGCAGTAGGTTGCCATTGCTTTCTGCGGTAGACTGGTTGCCGACCAAGGCTAGAGAACCCAATCTGTCCTGTTATTTAACCCATAACTGGAAGGAAGAGACGGATTAATACCTTTCTCAAGGGTATTTGCGCGTAAGTGAATGCAATGAATTCAACTGGAATTCGAACTCGGCTCCCCGAGTTCTCGTTCCGAGTCGATATTCACTGGACCACAACGCACATCCGGGCTAAGTTAACTTGGTGTAAAAAAATAAAATAAAATAAACCTAAACTAACCTAAGCCGCGCGGGGCTGCCCATGTTTACTCCAGAAAACCAATATCCTGATCCCTAACCGGCCACTCTAGGTCGGTACCTTTTACTTGGAAGATACGAGCAAGACCCACCCACCTTTTGCCAAATTCTGATGGCAGGAGTCGCCTCCTGTCGTTTCTGATTTTGACTTTAAGCTGATGCTTAAAGAACAAGGTCAGTTGGAAAGAAGTATACTTCTCGCCGCCATAGAATTCCTTCTGTTGCGTCGTCCAAATCATAATAAGCAAAAGAACACATAGTGCTCAGCCTTAATCAACAGCGGTACGATGTTGCCACAAACAGAACTGGCCTCAAGGACAAAAAAGCTTTCCACACAATATGCGAACCATGATGTCTTCAACAAACTTGCACAACGGGGCAACAACATTACAGTGGAATAATGCATGTTCGACGGTTTCCGCCGACAGCTCTCAACGCACGCAGATTGGAAATTTCTGTAGGCTCCGCTGCACAAAGTTTCTTGCCTACCCAGAGGCCTTCCGAATCATCAGCCAGTTGTGTGATGCCTAATCGTTAGTGAGACATTTCAACATCGGAGCCCAAGGCCATAGGGAGCGACACTCCTACTTCGTCAGACCAAACACGCCCATCAGATCATCGTGTGCGGTCCCCCTAACTAACACCTGATATAACACCTTACAGGACAACGCCTGGATGTCGGTGAGGCCATCCGTCGCCCGCAAGAGGAACTTGGAAGCCTTGCCTTCTTCCTACAGTAAGGAGAACAAGAGCTGTACGAAGCCAAATTGAATGGCACATGGAAATGGAAGTACAGAGAGTCGGTAGAGGAGAATCGGGTAGATGTGCAAAGTATATACTTCCGCTTTCCCCTTTAAGAAAGCTTCCTCCGGATCCATAGACAAACTGCGAACTCAGCCTTCTCACGCACCTCTGACCAATTCATTTTCAACAGGAGATCGGGACCGAACCAGAAGCCAAGAATCCTGACTGGCCCGTTCGTCCAGAGGAAAGATCCGGGAAGAGAAGCTCTCTTCCACGCACCCAAACGCGAGCCAACAGAAATCGTGGTTGATCTTGGCCCCTGTCACCTTCTCATAACCTTTGATCTCTTTGCAACTTCGCCAATCTTGGCAATTTTGGCGACACAAAAACCAAAACGTCGTCAGCATAAGCGGAGTAGCTGGCCGAGATGGTCGCACCAGGTAGGGAAATTCCGCGCAGGATCGGATTCACCATTAACTTGCGAAGGGAAGGCTCCAACAAAAGAGCGTAAAACAAGGCGAAAGCGAATAGCCTTAATGAATGGGGCGAGACCATATGAAAGACTTCGATCGTAATCTATTCAGTTCCAGCGCACCGGGGGACGCATAAAGCGGTCAGATCCAAGAGCAAAAATACGGCCTGAAACCGGAAAGGGCAGACTCCATAAATCGATGGTCAATCCTATCAAAAGCCTTGGACTGATCCAAATTGATCAGCGCGGCTTCACTGTCAACAACCTCGACAATCAGGTTTACTAAATGTCCTGAATAGTCCTGCCCTCCACAGCACGTATCTGCTCGGGGCAATCAGACTAGAGGGAACAGCCTGCAAACAGCTGTCTAAGATATTGGCTAAAATTTTTAAATTAGTGTTCAACATCGTCAAAGACCGAAAATTATCTATGCCATTTCAACGCATTTTGTTCTTGCAAAGCAACTTGATCACGTTCCAGGTGAAGCGTTGAGGTATATACCCCTGCTTCATCCAGTTGTTATAAATCAGCGCCAGCAAGAGGACAAAAAACGAGTGACTGGCTCAAATACATTTCATAAAGAAGATCATCTAATCCCACAGTCTTGTCCCGGACAACTAGCTTCAGCACTTCCCAAACCTCAAACTCTGTGATGGGACCCTCGCACCCATCCGCTTCAGCCGCCCCGAGGAGGATAAAGTCGACCAACTAGGGGTCGAACTGAGTAGGGCTTAGACGGGGCTCTCTGGTAAAATTAAAAAAAAAAATTCTGAAAATAATCTCGAAATGCCTCACATATGCTAATGTCTATGGTTACAGTCTGCTCGTTCGGCTATGTGATGTGTCCGATATGTCAATTTGCTGCATTGCAAGCTTCCTCTGCACGCAGTTCAGCGGCCATATTCGTTGCCTCGGAAGACATTCTTTTTAACTTAGCCTTAACTACTAGAGCCTGGTCCTTCTTGACAAGTAAGGAGGCCAGCTTTGCCCTAGCTAAGGCTACGTCCCCTTCATCACAGTATTTAATCACTCGATCAAACTTTTCTTTTCCTATCATTTGCGCTGCTAAATTGGAGTAGATAGATTAATTGGAGTAGATAGATCTATCTATCACCCGGTTCACCTCCACCCACGTCTATTGAGCAGGTTAAGAGGCTCATCCCTTGTTCCCTGTTTAGGATGTGGTTTCCGGCTTTCTCTTTTCAATCTTCTCACTTTGTTTTTTTTTTTTTCAATTGGAGTAGATAGATCTATCTATCGCCCGGTTCACACTCCACCCACGTCTATTGAACAGGTTAAGAGGCTCATCCCTTGTTCCCTGTTTAGGATGTGGTTTCCGGCTTTCTCTTTTCCAATCTTTTCACTATTACGTATCCCCCTACACATCTGTGGCGTTACCGCCTTGCTCGGGGGTGATATGATTTAAAAAAACTAAAAAAAAAAACTAGCTATTTTTATCTGACGGCTATAGTCAGTAGCAAACAACCTAAGTTTCGCTTTTACGGAGGCACAACACTTATTCCCAATCGCAGCCCCCGTCATTTCCCGCTAGGGCTAGTAACAGCTGGTCCTGGAAATCTTGTCCATCAATCAATGATGCGTTCAATTTCCAGTAGCCAGCCAGTTTATCCTTAGGCTTATCTAAATTTACGCGGACCCGGATTAGCTTGTAATCGTGTAAACTATCGAATGGAAACTTGGACAATCTAAGAGCTCTACGTCGACTCTCTCAACTAGGACTCGGTCGATGTAACTAGCGCGAACCGCCAAAGCCGAGCTGCCCCTTTTAGCCCGTACTACCTCTCGAGATGGCTAATTCCGGTACCTATTGATAAGAGCATTCCTATCGATATAGAGCCGAAATGGATTAATATCCGGTGTTTTAATACGCAGTTTTTGCCCTATATAATCTACATCGGGTTCAAAGACGGCCTTCCGATCCCCCGCTAAAATTACTCGACGAGATGTCCTAATATCTGACAGTATTTTGGACCATTCAAATACTTAACAAGAATCCGCTCAGATTTTCCTCCAAACCAGACAGTTCCCCACACCATTACTCCAATCCCTCCATATTTTACCTACAGACATTCAGATAACGAAATAGCAATAAATTAAAATACCAAAATTAAATATAAATATTTAAAAGAAACCAATAAAATTCCCACAATAAAATGGAAAATTAAAAATAAAACTAGAATATGCAAGTCTTTAAACGACCCATTCCCCTTGTGTCTATATGAAAAACTGTACATTATTAAATTTCTTTAAAATAAGAACCTATTAAATAAACGTAATGAAATTAATGTCATATGTAAACTTTGGAAAATGTTCACCTTAGAATATGGTTAATAATTCTTTATAAAAGAATATCGATTAACTTACATATATTGTAAGTTAATCGATATATCGTATATTGTCTACGGCTATATCGTATTGAATACACCGGTTCTCGTCCGATCACCGAAGTTAAGCAACATCGAGCCTGGTCAGTACTTAGATGGGTGACCGTTTGGGAATACCAGGTGCTGTAAACATAAAGACCAAGAATGGTCCACCAGTCCTCCAGGTTTGGGGTTTGGGGTTTGGGGGTTGGACGCAGGGCAAACAACCCTGCCCCCCATAAAAACAGTTTGTTACAGAAATAGCAACAAAAAGTTACTGCCCTACACATCATTGGGTGTAAAAGGGGTAATATTATTATGATGTCGTCTTTAAGAACGGCTCGATCTGCCGAAATCAAAGTCTGATTCACATGAACATTGGATGTATAAACCCCAGTAAGACGAAAAGTCTTATCATTTATGGTAATATCCAGTATGCAAAGCCTGATCCGCGAAGACTAAGCGCATACGCCGCCTTGCTCACTCGCCAGGAGGCACCTCTAGAGCTTCCGTCAAAACATGCTGAACAGAGTGTGTTTTCATAGTCACTAGTTGAAAACCGGGTCTCCTGAAAACAACATGCATTCACCCCAAGACACTGAAAATCGCGAGAGATCTTTGTCCTCCGATCTCAGGCTCCTGGCATTCACACTTACCAAGCTTCAGCCATTGATTAGGGTTGGGATTTTGACTTGAGCATAGACATGGCAAGAATACCGAAAGCCTTCCGCATCAACCCTTGGGCCATCTCAGTCTTGAGAGTACCATTGCTGGAGAAACCGCCAATATCCCAGGGATAAGTTAGTTTTAGAGCCCTATAAAGGGAAGAGTGAACTAAAACTTGAAGTTGCCCTAAACACAATTAAGTTTATTTTCAGATGATCTGTGTCCAGTATAGTTATCGGTGGTGTTATTTTTATGGCTTCCTCGATCGTACCCCATGTCTGCCGCACCCTCGATCCAATATGGATGACTGTCAGTAGACGTTTTGCCTCTATATCCTTGACCCCACATTTTTTCATGGATAGTAAGAATTTAAGTTTCTCTGTTTTGTTGCCATAGTTTTTGACGCATTCCACCGATGCCGGAAATATGCGACAGATGTCCCCCCCCCTCTAGCCTACACGGCAGTTTCGTCGCTCTTTTTTTTTTTTTAATCGTATCACCCCGAGCAAGGCGGTAACGCCACTGATGTGCAGGGGGCTACGTAATAGTGAAAAGATTGGAAAAGAGAAAGCCGGAAACCACATCCTAAACAGGGAACAAGGGATGAGCCTCTTAACCTGTTCAATAGACGTGGGTGGAGTGTGAACCGGGCGATAGATAGATCTATCTACTCCAATTGAAAAAAAAAAAAAAAGAAAGAAACCAAAGTGAGAAGATTGGAAAAGAGAAAAGCCGGGCTTCTTTATCCTCGGTTGCTTAGCTTTTTGCCTCTTAGCTGGTGGATGCATTTGTTTTCTGGGGAAAGAACTAGGATAAGAATGTTTAATTTTACGAAAAGGGCTGGGATCTCTACTGAGGGGAGCATGCTTGCGTGGAGAGGACTGTGTATTGAGTGTTTTTTCCGTTCCGGGGAGGATGGGGGTAGAGGCCGAGGAGCGAAGTTGTTGCTTGTAGACTTTCTTGTCCAGTTCTTCTTTCAATAATTTTATTTTTCCGTCCCTTTAAATCATAATTTTTTGGCCAACTCTTAAATAATAAACTCTTGAATAGAAACATGACTGACTGGACAGAAGATTTTCTCGCAATAGGTTGCCATTACTTTCTGCGGTAAACCGGTTGCCAATTAAGCCTATAGAACCCAATCTGTTCTGCTATTTATCCCATAGCCAGAAGGAGAAAAGACGAATTAATACATTTCTCATGGGTATTTGCGCCTAAGTGAATGCAAGGAATTCTACTGAAATTTGAATTTGGTTCTCCGTATTACAACGTCGAAAAATAAGAAAAACATAGAAAACTAAATGGTAATCAATCCACTGATGATAACGGACAAGAAGCTAATAGAAGGTTAAAAATGTTATAAATTTATGTAATGAATAGGCAATGTATATACCTTGGTTACCCCTCACTGGAATGTGATTGGTTGGTGTCAGCCATAAATCCAGACGAAGGCAAGGACGTCCAAAGTGAGTGCGAGAGATCTAAAGATCTTTCACTAGAGATCTACTACGTCTACTGACTGCACCTACGTCTCAGGATACTGTATACGACGATTACCTCTACGTTCTAGATTGACCTACGTGGTAACATTTGCCTAAACCACTTAACTACCGAATATTGATATATATCCCTTTCCAGGACATATCAGAAATATTGACACTGATTTTGAACTGTTATAAAAAACAAAAAAGAAAACGAGATTTATCTCAATATTGTTATTGTAGTTCAATTTAAAAACTGAAGTATTGTTTAAATGACACAGTGACAATTGCAAATTTGTCATCCTTCTCAAAGTTTTTTGACTGTTGAAAATAAGTAAATATTTATAGTTAGTAAATATTTTCGAAAAAACCAAAAACCAAAAAACAAAAAACAAAACAAAACAACGAAAAACAAAAATAAACTATAATTGATTTTACCTTTTATGAACTTAACACATTGTAATTTTAAAACTTGTTATCTTGCCTAATTGTAAGGATAAGAAATGAAAATATTATGCAAACTTGTATCGTAAATTTGTATTCTGTTTTGTTTTTCTTCCATTTAATATGTAGCTATAGGGAGCGGGTTAATGTTTCTTGGTTCAGGCCTTGTGTCAGACATAACTGAACTCACTACAACTTACAAGTTTTATGCAGAATTATCATCAGAAGATATTTCATCGTTATCAGGAGGTTGGTTGTCGGCAGGTTGGAATATGTGGAATAGTGTAAGAATAAAATACACATTTTGAATATTAAAATAGGAATTTATTAAAAGGAAAAAATAACATAAAATGTAGAAATTAATGTGCAATTAGAAAGTTTAGGGTATCAAGAGTTGTAGAAAATGTTCGTAGTCGTAATGTATGTATTTAAAATATCCGCAGAAGTTTAGAGTTCATGGTTGTGTAGTAGCAGAATGTAAAGTCTTTGTTCCTTCTTTGTTTTAGTAGATCGCGACAGGTTGAGAGAAAGAGAAGGCAAAACAAATAAAGAAGTTGTACTTTTGTTGTTGCTGTTGTCCTCTTTAGCTGCGTGGTGTGAAAATGAAGAAAAGAACGTTGTAAAAGGAGGTCGAATGAAACTGTGACGTGCCTTGTGTCCAGGTCGGCTTCTTGAATTTTCTTTCGTTACATTGCCATGTTGTCCCAGATAACCGCTTCCATATTGACTGACTTGACAGGTTAGCGTCGTGGTTTAAATAGTGAAACTTCTCTTGATATCAGCTCCAGCGAGCCTTTTCACATCTAGATGTGAAAATACGTCATAAATGAATTTGCTGTTTTTAATCCAATCAGTATTCAGAATTTACTTTCCGCACTGATTTGTGAATTTTTCTTAGTTGGGGGTTTTCACAATGCTTTTAGTTCTTAATTTCTTATCCCTACAAATATATATATATATATTTGGGTAGCAATCTTTCTGTTAAACATATTTTATTAAAAACGGCTGACAAGGAAGATTTTATTAATTATTGAATTAATTTTTTCAGTATTCTTACATGTTTCCTTTTTACTGGAGATAAGGAATGTAGAAATGTTCCATAAGTTTTGACTTTCCAAGCGCTTTTAGCTATTTTATTCGCTATTAAAAGTGCCTTTGCCAAAATTACACAAGAATATCTTGAAATACTAAAGAGATAATTTATTCAATAAAATTGTCATTGGCTTCAACCACTGCTTCCAGACGTCTTTAGAATCTCTTGCAACTCTTCTGAACGGTCCTCTTGTTTAAGTTGGTGAATGCTGCTATAATCATTGAATTCATCTTTGGTGTTACAAGGAGTTGTGTTGGTCTCTCGCTCAATGACAACCCCACACATAATAATCACTGGGGTCGCAGTCTGAAAAATTAGGTGACCAGATGTAAGGGTCGCAGAAATTGTCTGACAGCCATGATTGGGTTCTACCTGCTTGTGTGGCATGGTGCAGAGTCCTCTAGATTCATGCAGCACTACATTCTCAGGACACTTGATGTAGGCCTCTGTGTTGAGTCTGAAGACCCGTGGGAAGATAGAAAGACAGAGAAAGAATCCAGAAAGAAGTAAATATATATATATTTTTGTATGTATCCCAATGTAGTAACTAATGATCATGTGGTGAAAGAAAGTATGTTTGTTTTCAATGTAGTAAGGATACATCCTTCTTGCTTTTCTGCTCGCTGGAAGTCCTCCTCCGTGGTTCCAATATATAAAAACACTGGTGAACATTCTGACCCCACTAATTATCGCCCTATCAGCCTCCTACCGATTTTTGGCAAAGTGTTTGAAGCCATCATCAACGCCGAGGTGGGTTAACATCTCAGAGCCCACAGACTATTCTCTGACAAACAGTATGGTTTCCGCTTCACCAGGTCTACTGCTGATATGCTCACGACCATCACTGAATATATACATCAGGCTCTCGACAAGCATGGCGAATCCCGAACTGTTGTCCTAGATATCTCCAAAGCGTTTGACAGAGTCTGGCATGCTGGCCTTCTACGCAAGCTGCGAGGTTATGGTATAACTGGACAATTGTTTGACCTTATCCAGTCATTCCTTTCAAATCGCACAATGAAGGTAGTATTGAACGGACAAGCCTCCCAATACTATCATACGAACGCAGGTGTTCCTCAAGGTTCTATTCTAGGTCCTATGCGTTTCCTTATCTACATTAACGATTTCCCAGATGTAATAAAATCCCAACTAGGCCTATACGCTGACGACATTACAGTTTACTCGATCAAAAATCTGCTAAGGCTGACAAAGCAAACCTCGCTGCCGAGCTTGAAAAGGACCTCCAATCCGTGGCGGACTGGGGTAAGAAATGGCTCGTGAATTTTAATGCTTCAAAGACGAAGCTGCTATCTATTAACCATCACAGAAAATCGCTCCTACCCCCATTAGCATGGATCAGGCTAGTCTCTCTGAAAGCAAAACACTGCGCCTTCTCAGTTTAACTCTTACAAAAGACCTCAAGTGGAATGACTATATAAAATCCATCGCTAAATCAGCTGCTAAGAAAGTCGGTTCTCTGTGTAGGGCCAGGAAGTTTTTTTCTGCCTGAAACAATCCTGCACATATATAAATCTATCATTTGCCTGTGCATTGAATACTGCTGCCATATCTGGTAGGGTGATCCTGCTATCCACCTAGGTGTCCTTGACAAAATCCAACGGAGAATCTGTAATGTGATAGATCCCGACTTGGCAGCTCGGATACAGCCACTTTCTCACCGGCGCAATGTGGCTTCCCTGTGTCTCTTCTACAAATACTTTCACGGCTTCTGCTCCAATGAAATTAGCTCACTGGTGCCCCCTATATATAAATTTACTCGAGCCACAAGATTAGCAACTAAGTCCCACTCTTTTACTGTGAAACCAATAAAAGGTAAACGCAAATTCTACTCCAGAAGCTTCTTTTCTTGCACATCCCGCCTGTGGAAATCTCTTGCGTTTGCTTGCTTTCACGACAGCTACAATCTTCAAGAATTTAAATGTAAAGTCAATAGTCATCTCCTATCTCACTAACTTTCATTCTCTCTCTCATGCTCCTTTCTCCGTCCACTCCACTCTCATCAGTATTCTCATCCTTCTCTTACCCACTTCCTGACACCCCCTATGTAATCCCCTGCAAAACAGTGGCAATAAAATGCCTTGCTTGGGACGATATGATTATACAAAAATGTGTTAGCTGTTTAAGTTCGCCAGCTAGTCATGCAAATTTCATAAATCATCTTCGTATCATCGGAGAAAAGATACAATTTTATTTATCATTTTTGGTTTTGATTGATTTTTCCATCTCTTTATATACACGTTTATTGATCCATTTTCAAGCAGACACTCAGCCTCTCGTTATTTCGTAGCCTATATTATTAAAATTAATAAAACCAGCATAAATAAAAAACATGTGTCTTTCTTTTTTTTTGGTACATTTTAAAAAGTTTTAAAATCTTTATTAAAAATAACAACTTTGTTATTATCAACATTGTCATGAAGTGAGAGACACGGCTGCTACGCTAATTCATGACACTGCTACCGTGACGTCACATTTCATCGCTTCGGCCTTGGTAATATATAGGAGGTCTTGGCTCAGTCTCTCGTTATTTTGGTTGTGAATGCTTTCTGAATAGTTGATCAAACTACAGTGCCACGCAAAAAGTTTACAACACATTAAAAAAATATTTCTTTATGTATTTCTAACACAGATTAATGAAACTTTTATTGTTAATAATACATATGTTTAAGCTTTTAGTCAATTAGTCAATATTAAAAAATGATCAATAAAAATATCCCATGACGAAAAACAAATCTAAACTTATTTATAAATGGAACTTTGTGTGTGTGTGTATGTGTGTGTGTGTCCGTTACCTATAGACTCCGAAACGGCTGAACCGATTTTCTTGAAAATTTACACAGTTGTACTATAAGCGTCTGCGAGTGTTCTTAGCTAGGTTTTGTGTCGAGGTATCCCCGATAAATATCGAAAATTGGTTAATATTTATTTTTATTCATTCATTTCTACCCTATGAATTTTCAAATGAATTTGTAGTCTATTTTTAATTTTCATGACAAATATAATGTTGGGGAAATTGATGTATTTAGTTTTAGTGATGACTGTGATTTTATACCTAAAATACCTGTATCATACATCCTGAACATTGTCCTTCTGGTAAAGATGTAGTTTATGGTGAGTGGCGATTGTGGAACTCTGAAAGCGGGGGTGCCACTTATGGGCCCAAGAAGAGGAGGAGGACTAACTCAAGCAGTGTCTGCATGATTCTGAATCATAGAAATTCAGTGTCTGGAAATCCGGTGCCGATTGTTTTCGGCAGACTGGAGAAAATTACTGACCAATTCTTTCACTCGGTCATAAATTCACTGACTGCCTATGTATCTAAATATCAAGTTGGGAACATTATTTCTAATTAACATTTTCCTTTAGAAAATATGAAAATATGACTATTAAGTCTCTTTCTCTCCAAAACAATATGTCTGTTTCTATCTATCTGTTTTTTTTTATTTTGTTTGTTTTTCTTTCAAGCTGGTCTCTGTCAGTCAGTCAGTCAGTCAGTTAAATGCTATACGTGATACACTCTTGGGAGATCATGTCTCGAAAGGGATATGACTGAATGGGCAGAAGATTATCGCACAGTAGGTTGCCATTACTTTCTGCGGTAGACTGGTTGCGGACCAAGGCTATAGAACCCAATCTGTCATGTTATTTAACCCATAACTGGAGGGAAGAGACGGATTAATACCTTTCCCAAGAATATTTGTGTGTAAGTGAATGCAAGGAATTCAGCTGGAATTCGAACTCAGCTCCCCGATTTCTAGTTCCGAGCCGATATCCAGTGCACCACAACGCAAATGAAGGTATAAAAAATTTATTTCATGTACACTGAAATAGTACGAAGCCCTTGTAAAATAATTAACAACACGTAACCTGTCTTTTCATATTAGACATATTTACATCTTAATATTCTGAAGGCTGTTTTTCTTAATTCTTGTAAAGTTTCATTTTTTTCCATCTGTGATTCTGACAAGATCCATTTGTTAAAATATTGAATGATAAATCATTTATTTAATCTTTTCTCCTTATTGAAGATGATTTGATATGGATTTTAATCATTTTTGCTGGCTTTATCAATTATTGATCAATAACAAACATGTGCCTCATTATTTTCTATTCTTAGAAAGACTCTTGCTAAGTTGTTATTGTCATGTGGATTGTTATATGAATGATTTAACTCAATTGTTGGTTAATTTTAAGAAAAATAAATAGAATTTGGTAAACATGGACATTTGTATCTGAAAAAAAAATGGTGTGCCAAAAGGACGGTTTTTTCCTTGACACCGCTTTTATTTTAACTGTAGAAGTAAGGAGATGGTTAATGTTTTTTGAATTGGCCTTGTGTCAAACATAACCGAACTCCCTACAACTTAGGATTTATTCACTCTCATCAGAAGCTTTTAAATTGGAATTTGTGGAAGAATAAAAGTAAACCTTTTTGTATGTTTAAATAGAAATTTATTAATAGAAAAGAATAACATGAATTGGTAGAAGTTAATGTTCAATGAGAAACAGTATTAAGAAGTTAAGGGTATCAAGAGTTCGTTGTAGTCCTTGCAAGAATGAGTTTATGTGTACGTAGACAGGAACGTATGTATGCATGTATGAGCGTTTATTGTTGGAAAGGATAGTCTTATCGCTCAGGGTGAATAGTGAAAAGGAAGGAGGTGAGGGGTGAGAAGTGAGAGAGAAAGATAGAGACAATAGCAATAACGATCGCTTGACGTTTGCCAAGGATACGTGTTAATTACTCTCATCTTCTTTTTTCTCTGGCGACAGTTGAAACTTGCCCGTCTTTTATTTCGTTGTGTGGCTTGAAAAGGTCATTTGGGAATTCACTCCCGGGTGTGATTCTGGCCTTTCTATTGAACGACAAACAAACTTCGCGTCGGCTCGCGAAAAGTGTCCGTAAAAAGAATTTGTTTCTGATAATTAATTTTTTTAATGTTTCCTCGTTTTCTACTGGTCGATAAAACATTTCGCATCGAGGTGTGAAATTTCTTGAATTTTGTTCTTTGCTAAGCAAAGTTTGTAATTCGAGTAAATTCGTTTATTTCTAAGAAAATCAATGAGTCAGTGCTTAGCATTTGAATTTTTAAATCTAGATCTATCTATCGCCCGGTTCACACTCCACCCACGTCTATTGAACAGGTTAAGAGGCTCATCCCTTGTTCCCTGTTTAGGATGTGGTTTCCGGCTTTCTCTTTTCCAAGCTTCTCACTTTGGTGTCTTTTTTTTTCACTTGGAGTAGATAGATCTATCTATCGCCCGGTTCACACTCCACCCACGTCTATTGAACAGGTTAAGAGGCTCATCCCTTGTTCCTTGTTCAGGATGTGGTTTCCGGCTTTCTCTTTTCCAAGCTTCTCACTTTGGTGTCTTTTTTTTTTCACCTGGAGTAGATAGATCTATCTATCGCCCGGTTCACACTCCACCCACGTCTATTGAACAGGTTAAGAGGCTCATCCCTTGTTCCCTGTTTAGGATGTGGTTTCCGGCTTTCTCTTTTCCAAGCTTCTCACTTTGGTGTCTTTTTTTTTTCACCTGGAGTAGATAGATCTATCTATCGCCCGGTTCACACTCCACCCACGTCTATTGAACAGGTTAAGAGGCTCATCCCTTGTTCCCTGTTTAGGATGTGGTTTCCGGCTTTCTCTTTTCCAAGCTTCTCACTTTGGTGTCTTTTTTTTTTTCACCTGGAGTAGATAGATCTATCTATCGCCCGGTTCACACTCCACCCATGTCTATTGAACAGGTTAAGAGGCTCATCCCTTGTTCCTTGTTTAGGATGTGGTTTCCGGCTTTCTCTTTTCCAAGCTTCTCACTTTGGTGTCTTTTTTTTCACCTGGAGTAGATAGATCTATCTATCGCCCGGTTCATACTCCACCCACGTCTATTGAACAGGTTAAGAGGCTCATCCCTTGTTCCCTGTTTAGGATGTGGTTTCCGGCTTTCTCTTTTCCAATCTTTTCACTATTAGGTAGCCCCCCGCACATCAGTGGCGTTACCACCTTGCTCGGGGCGATACGATAACAAAAAAAAGAACTTGTTTTGTTCACTACATAACTTCCTCTACGCTCCGGCAATGTTTATTATTTTAAAATGCGATGATTAGAATTCTAATAAAAATTAAACAGGACTTATCAGCAGGCAAATTAGGTTAAAGACTCTAAGTCCATTACAGCGAATTTTCTTACAGGAAAATAGCCTAGTAGATTAAAGCATTAGTTTGTGAATTTGGTGAGGTAATAATTGTGAATTCAATCCCTAGTCTTGGCAGTGTGTATTTGGAAATAGTTGAGTAATAAGTGAACAGTACTAAACAAATGTGCGTTGTGGCGCAGTGGATATCGGCTCGGAACGAGAAATCGGGGAACCGAGTTCGAATTCCAGTTGAATTCATTGCATTCACTTATGCGCAAATACCCTTGGGAAAGGTATTAATCCGTCTCTTCCCTTATGGGTTAAATAACAGGACAGATTGGGTTCTATAGCCTTGGTCGGCAACCAGTCTACCGCAGAAAGCAATGGCAACCTACTGCGAGATAATCTTCTGCCCAGTCAATCATGCCTCTTTCGAGACATGATCGCCCAAGCGTGTATCGCGCATGGCACTTAACTGACTGATTAAACAAAAGCAGCTTAAACAAAATGAAGATTTATTTATTTTTTTATCAGAATTAATCTTTTTTAGGTTGTCTTATATCGAGTTTCATGGCATCATTACTGAAAGTCTTTTTGTATAACATGCACATAGACATTGTTTCATTCGTAAATGAATGTCAATCAGTTGAATGCCATACGTGATACACGCTTTGGGCGATCATATCTCAAAAAAGACATGACTGACTGGGCAGAATATTATCCCGCAATAGTTGCCATTGCTTTCTGCGGTAGACTGGTTACCAGCCAGGGCTATAGAACCCAATCTGTTCTATAATTTAGCCGATAACTAGAGGGAAGAGACGGATTAACACTTTTCCTAAGGGCATTTGTGCGTAAGTGAATGCAAAGAATTCAATTGGAATTCGAACTAAGCTTCCCGATTTGTCCTAAATGAAGGTCAGTCAGTTAAGTGCCATACGTGATACACGCTTGGGCGATCATGTCTCGAAAGAGACATGACTGACTGGGCAGAATATTATCCCGCACTAGGTGGCCATTGCTTTCTGCGTCAGACTGGTTGCCGACCAAGGCTATAGAACCCAATCTGTCCTGTTATTTAACCCATAACTGGAAGGAAGAGACGGATTAATACCTTTCCCAAGAATATTTGCGCGTAAGTGAATGCAATGAATTCAGCTGGAATTCGAACTCGGTTCCCCGATTTTCTCGTTCCGAGCCGATATACAATGCACCACAACGCAAATGAAGGTACGAATCCAAATTTTAAATACTCTTGTAAATATTGTCAGCACTTAAAAGCCGCTATTGTGCTTACTTGAATTTAAGAGAAATGGGCAAATCTAAACAGTAAACGCATAGTTATCAGTAGTAGTTGCCTCGCTGTAACTGCCTTTACACTGTCAGTTCTCTACCTTCGGGCAGGGGGCGCTCTCTGCTTCCGAGCAGAGAGCACAAACCCAGTCGTGGTTCCGCCGAAGGGTAGAACCACGACTCGGTAAAAATAGACAGACATATTTTTGGCCCGGCTATATGGCCGGGAATACCCACATTAAAATGACCATGTGTCACATCCGGCCTTGCGTGGGAAGGCTAGTAAATACAGTTCACTGACACCACCCCGTGAGCTACAGGTGCTTAGTATATACTGGCTGTCTCTGGACTAGTTGGCGCTAACGGCCATCTGACGGTGGCTCTGGTCAACAAGTTCGTGCTACGTATCGGGCGCCGAGTTGATCTATCGCAGTCTTTGTTGCTTCCGTAAGTGAAAGAATTATCTCTGTTGCACCTATGTAACTGTAGGTCTGTATGTTTTTTGTTTTTTTTTTAATTATATCACCCCGAGCAATGCGGTAACGCCACTGATGCGCAGGGGGCTACGTAAGAGTGAAAAGATTAGAAAAGAGAAAGCCGGAAACAATATCCTGAACAGGGAACAAAGGATGAGCCTCTACACCTGTACAATAGACGTGGGTGGAGTGTGAACCGGGCGATAGTTTAGTCTATCTACTCCAATTGAAAAAAATAAAAAAAAGAAAGGAGTGAAAAGATTGGAAGGGAGAAAGCCGTGAATTAGGTTTGATGGTCAGCAGTTGTATTTTATATATTTCTAAATTTTATACTATTATCAGCTTTTCTACCCCAAAGGTTTAATTACCCTCAGGAATTTATTGACCTTCTTCTGACTCCTAGGCATTTATTGACGCCTTAAATAATTCCATCGACCGCTCAGGAGTCGATATCGACCACTTTCGAAACTCCTGATATTCTTCTTCTTTTATGTGCCTTGTCCTTTCAGGACATAGGCGATCATGACCTTTCACGTCTCTCTATCCCTGGTGGCTCTTAGCACACTTTCGCCTGTAACATCTCGCAGCCCCCGTTCTGTCATCCACCTGCTCAGGCCCTTCAAATATGTTATCCGCTGCTTTCCTCTATCTCTTTTCCCCTCTATCTGGCCTGTTAGTATAAGGTTCTCCAAGCCCTCCTTCCTCATTGCATGTCCCAGCAACTTTAGCTGCCTCTTCCTGATGCTTAGTATTAATTTCCTTTTCGTTTCCATTCTTTCCAACACCTCATCATTGCTCACATGCTCGGTCCATGATATCCGCAGCATCCTTCTGTAGAACTTAATTTCAGTTGCTTCAAATTTTTCCTTCATCTTTGATGATATTGTTTAGCATTCACTGTCATATAGAAGAACTGACATCACATAGCAATCTAGCACTCTCTTCTTTGTTTCTAGTGAAAGTTTCCTGTATCTTAATACTTTACCCAGCTTCTGGAACGCATCCTTCTCCATGTCAATTCGCTTTCGGATCTCTGTGTTGCACTTTCCATCTTATGTTAGAACACTTCCCAGGTATTTCAATTTTTGTAACTGTTTGATTTTAGTATCCCCCCCCCCAACTGTATTTGGCATTTTGAGCTGCTCTTCTTGTTGATGACCATGCATTCGGTTTTCTTGCAGTTTATTTGTAGTTCTTTTTTGTCACTCTCTTCAGCTACCTTCTGTAGGAGATCTTGTAGTTTCTTTTCCGTGTCTGCAATCAGCACTGTATCATGTGCGTACCTTATGCTACTCAAATTGTGGCCTCCGATTACAAATACTGGCATAACATCTAGGGACCTCAAAATAGTCTTACTGTACAAGTTGAACAGATCCGGCGAAAAGACGCATGCTTGTCTTACGCCCCTTTCTATAGGGGATATAGGGAAAGGAAAACACTGATTGTAAATCTTCACTGCCTGTGGTCATATCCAAATAATGAAAAGGCTTTTGAAGTAAATCCAGACAGAAGACCTAGAGTGAAGTCCCGAAGTTGTCAACACTGACATTTTTCCAGTTACTCTTGTATCCTAGCTTGTCTTACGCCCCTTTCTATAGTGGATATAGGGGAAGGAAAACACTGATTGTAAATCTTCACTGCCTGTGGTCCTATCCAAATAATGAAAAGGCTTTTGAAGTAAATCCAGACAGAAGACCTAGAGTGAAGTCCCGAAGTTGTCAACACTGACATTTTTCCAGTTACTCTTGTATCCTAGCTTGTCTTACGCCCCTTTCTATAGGGGATATAGGGGAAGGAAAACACTGATTATAAATCTTCACTGCCTGTGGTTATATCCAAATAATGAAAAGGCTTTTGAAGTAATTACAGACAGAAAACCTAGAGTGAATTCCTGAAGTTGTCAACATTGATATCTTTCCAGTTACTCTTGTAGCCAAGCCGGCCCCAAATGTAATGCTCTGTATTACTTTGGGCTTGAGTGAGGCCATGTAGTCTGGGCAGTGCACATACCATCGCCCAGGCCTGCGACCTGGAGAGGTTACTCTAGTCTTACGAGAAAAGCATTGAATTTTGACCAAACAGGGTGCAACATTTATCTCGTGAAATAAACGGATGTCTATTAATATCCTCACCTTTATTGTTATTAGCGCAACGTTTCGATCGCTTGTGTCTTTTGGCCTTCTTCAGATGTTTGTCATGTCGATTGTTCTCATTTCTTTGTCTGGTATTACTCAATATATGGGCGATCACGGCACTCTGAAACTTCCAACGTTTCGTTACTCTAAGTACCTTCTGACTTTGCGTTCAGTCCTTGTTCTGCAGGGCTTATAGCCATATCACATTGAAATACCGATTCTCGTACGATGACTTAGTACGTAGATGAATACTGTTTGGAAAGACCAGATGGGAGTTTAGATGCGCAGGAGTCTGATACATATCAGCTCGAAGTACTGAGGGAACTTGGTCGAAACGTTGTGTCTTTTATAACACCTATATCACCTGATGATGAGAGTATTTGGTCGAAACGATGTGTTTATTATAACACCTATATCAACCAAGATGAGAACAAATGTTTGAAATAATTCCAAGATTATTGAAAATTACTCATCACAGAAATAAATGCAAATTATGACAAGTGGCACGAACCCGCTAACAGTTGTCAAAATCCATCCGACACTGAATATAAAAGGCTTCGAAAATACACCACTAAAGTCCTTCGGGATGTTGGCGTAGTGTATATAGTAGTTGGTTATACATGTGTTAGTATCATTTAGTGGTCACGAGCTCGATCCTTCTTAGTGAGAGTACCAAATTCCAAATTGAAAGAACAATAATTGATTTTACAAGATATTTCGCAATAATTAACGAGATATTCCATATCAGCCAATCTGATGATGACCAGAGGGTCGAAACGTTGTGTCTGTTATATCAGCTCGAAATTGGAAATTGAGGGGCTGATTTCCAATTTCAGTTGAGTTCGATATATTCACATACGTAGATATGAATCCACCTCTTCTCCACCCAGCCATGGGTTAATTAGTAGGACTTGCACCAGTAAAGCATTATTATCTCCCTAATCTAAAAATATTTTCTGGCTTTAATTCGTCTGAAAACGTTATATATATATATATATATTTAACCAGCCTTTTTGTTGCATAAGCCACAACCTACACCTCTTTCTTATCATATAATTACGAATTAATTGTGTATTGCGACATGGAAATTTCTATGTTTCGAGATAGATTCTCTTCATCAGGTAATGTTGGATGTTGATTGTGTAAATGATCTTCGATTTGCTGTTTATGTATGTGGGAAGATATAAAATTTACGTGTGTGTTCCTTTCAAATAATCAGAGAGAAGATTCATTTTGTATCTTCCCACATACATAAAGAGCAAACCGAAGGTTTTTGGTATTTAAATGTAAATCATTTACACAATCAACATCCAACATTGCCTGATGAAGATAATCTATCTTGAAACATAGAAATTTCCGTGTCGCAATACACAATTAATTTGATTAATATGATTATATTAAGCTCTTTAATATTTATTATATTGAGCACTGTTTATAATAAAATAAATTCCGGGGTACTCAAAATAGTAAAACCTTGAGTCCTCTTCACCTGGATTTATATATATATATATATATATATATATATATGGCATGTACGCATCGCTCATTCTGTAATGAATGAAAGCACTCTGGCTATTAGGCGTGTATAATGATAATGTACACGCTAAAAAGTCTGCCTTCTTCTACCGAGCGCCTATGGTCCAGAGGTAGAATCGCCGATTGACGCCAATTCGGTCGGGTTTCAATCCTGGGTTAAAATCAGTCGGAGTCAAACCGTACTGATGAGCTGTGATACAGCGAAATAGATATGTCTGCGGATGACTATATATATATAAACTTTAAGATAAGTTCCTATAAGTTTCATTACAAATTGATCACTGGAGAATTTTCTGCTCTCATCGAAGTTGGACTAATGATGATGGCCGCGATAACGTCTAAATTTGGCTGGTATACTTCCAGTTGTACAGATTTCCGCTTGCAATTTCCGCTTCCCACGCGATTTAAGCCATTGAGACTCTTGTCTTGTCAGAACGCGGCATTCCGATAAAAGCTTCAAGATAAAATGGGGCTTTGTTCACGCCACCTCATAAATCATAACCACAAATCATAAATCAATTGTTGCAGATCAACACGCACACAGAGTGTATATGTTTTAAATATACGGCTGCTTGGAGAGTCCCGTTATGTGGACGCTGTCAGGAAAGGACCTAACCACTAACGAAACGAAAAAAAAAATGACCTTGCCATTAACGTAAAAAAATATAGACTGTATATTTTTTTTAATTCGACTTTATTTCTTATTAATTGAAATGGTATTTTAATGGATACACGTGTTTGACATCCTGTTTATTTTTGTTTTTCTTGTGTTTGGGTGGGTGTGTTTTTGTGTGTGTTATTTTTTGTCAGTCAGTTAAGTACCATACCCGATACACGCTTTGGGCGATCATGTCTCGAAAGAGACATGACTGACTGGGCAAAAGATTATCCCGCAGTAGGTTGACATTACTTTCTGCGGTAGACTGGTTACCAGCCAAGGCTATGGAACCCATTCTGTCTTATTATTTAACCCATAACTGAAGGGAAGTGACGGATTATTACCTTTCCCAAGGGTATTTGTGCGTAACTGAATGCAACGAATTCAAGTGGAATTCGAACTTGGCTCCCCGATTTATCATTCCGAGTCGATATAGACTGCACCACAACGCATTGTAAATTACGTATACGACCGACACGTTTGAGAGACTTAAAAAAGAAAGATTTATAGTCCAGTAAGGTTCAAACATGGGTCCCCATTGTTAGGAGAAATTGTGATCAAGCATGCTCTGTACCCGTGGAGTCAAAAGCACCGTGCATCATACAATGGTTTTACTTACAAAGTGGGACCCGGGTTTTAAAGACTCAGAAATTAGTACACTTTCAATATATATTTTCGTCTTAATAAATTACTATTCCAATGTGGGATATTTAAAAACTGAATGAAATTTGGCATGCGGAACTCTTCGAAATCCGTCAGTGTTTGTGCAAGCATGAAATCACAAGTTATTTTAACCGAGAGTTTGGGTGTCCTGGCCTTGTTTAAAATTACTGGTCACCATATTATGTGATCTCTTCCAGAAAATTATAAAGGTCGGCTCTGCATACCTAAGAAGGTGTCAGCAACAGGGATTTGCTAGTATATTTGCATACTCAAAAGCGAGAGACTTAAAAAGGAAAAAGGAGCATCTTTGAGAGAAATGAGTCTGACTCCCTTGGGTTAAAGTTTCTTTGCATTTCAGTGGCTTTATTAATTGGTTTCCAATGTTTTCAAGGCCTATGAAGTTATGATAAGTGTATACGTGTATAAGATTTTTATTATTCGTGGATTTTTGATAGACATTTAGCAGTAGGCTTTTATTTGAGAGACCTTAGAATCTGTTGCCCACAAATCATGCCCGAAGAAGGGAAATGCATTGAAAACTCTTTCAAAATCCTCCAAAATATTGCAATACAATACGAGACGTGTTCAAAGATAAATTCACAGTTATATATATATATATATATAGGGTAGGCATGAATGGAATGATATTCTGTATCCAAAGAAGCACTATTTTTTTAAAAGTGCTCAATACAAAGTAGAGCGATTAATATTTAATTAGAATTTCTAACATGGATATATTATAATATTACTACAAAGGTAGCCATTTTGTTTCGACACTCTCTGCGTCTTATCAAGTGATAAGTGTCTAAACAAAATGGCTACTTTTGTAGTGCTATTTTAACATATCTATGTTTTAAATTTTAAATAAATATTATATATATATATATATATATATATATATATATATATATATATATATATATATATATATATACCCGTAGTATTAAACGATAAAGACAACTTAGTCTTGCAGATTTTCTCTTCTAATTTCTCATATTTATTTTCTGATTAGGCTTTTTATTTCCAAATTATATTTATGCAAATATTGACCATAGGTTAACCGAGTATTTTCGAACGTCATCGTTCATCATCAGGGTCAAATTTACAGTTTTACAGTTTTAAACATCAATAATTGCCTTGTAGCAGAAAACGTGTTACCACATTTTGAAGAACTAAATAAACGTTAAGAAAATTTATTAAAATTCAAGGGAAGTAATGATGTAATTATGTGCAAGCGTGAAAATATGTGATCACGTGGAGGCGTGAATTATTAGATAACATGGAATATTTAGTGTTACTAAAGATTTTTAAATACCGTAAAAATACATTAGGGAATTTAAAATTCAAGGGAAGTAATTATGTGAATTATCTAATTACGCAGAGGGAAGAATTATTTACCTGAATTATATTTCAAATATACTATCTAAACACGTTGAAGTATGTGTCCAGAAACTTGGTAAGCTGTGCGATTGATAAGAAGTTTCTTACTTCTGATATGAAGTATCTCTAGAATTTTAAGGCGTCTAATGTCTGTGTGTTTATCAATAATTTTAATATTGTTTATAAGAATTTTACGAATGTCGGAATGCAGAAGCGAAACAGTATGTGACATGAGATATTGTGTTATGGCGCTAGAATCATTTAAATGCATAGTTAATCGTCTAGAGAGCCGGGTAGTCGTGAATCCAATCTATGTATGTGGATTAGAAGAGCATTCTTCAAAAGGACATTTGAATTCAGATACAACATTAGTTCTATCAACCTCGGTAGCAGCTGGAGAAAGGGTGTTGCTCATTACCATTATAAAATACAAAAGAAATATATATATATATATATATATATATATATATGTGTGTGTGTGTGTGTGTGTGTGTGTGTGTGTGTGTGTGTTCGCTAAAAAACCTGCCTTCTTTTACCGGACACTCGTGGACTAGGGGTAGAATCGTCGTCGACTGATGCCGATTCGGTCGGGTTTCAATCCTGGGTTAGGAAGCGAACGGAGTCTAAGCCGTACTGATGAACTGTGATACAGCGAAACAGATCTGTCTGCGGATGACTATATATATATAATAAAATAAATTTTCAATATTCAAAAATGTTGAATGAACATTTCAACATGAAATCCCTAAGAAAGATTTCACATCTCCTCAGCAACCGTAACATTTTAAAATGGAAAAAATAGAATAAAAGGGGGAATAAAAAAAAATAAAAAAAAAAATAAAAAAAGAATTATATTAGCTCTGTAATTTTTATTACCTTGAGCTCCCGTATCATTTTTTAATATTAAAATTTTAATATTAATTAGGATCAGGTTTTTGGGATTTACCTTCATACTTTTCCTTTTGGATTAAAGTATTTTAATAATAATAATAATAATAATAATAATAATAATAATAATATATATATATATATATATATATATATATATATATATATATATATATATATAAACTGGTCATTAAACTCCCAAAAACGGTTTGGTGGTAAATTCCAAAGGGGATCACACACACACACACACACACACACGCACACACACACACACACACACACATATATATATATATATATCCGAGTGAGTACAGAACGAAGAAATAATTTTTTCACGGTCCAAAACATTAATTTAAAACAGTGCTCGATATATAATGTATAGAGTTGTGAATATTTATTATAAATTATGTTTTAGAAGATGTACATAATTTTTTCTATGTATGTCCTCTACAATCATATGGTTGTTTCCACGTTGGGTATCCAACGTCTCATCAGGAGGAATGGGCAAGATTTGAAATCATCCGCTGTGTATATTAGGTTCATTGTTGTTGTGGGGTTGATTTGGGTTATTGATAATGAAGGGAATATGTCTTTTGTGTTGACCGTTAGACCTCTGAAGAACTTAGTGTGTAAATGCTAAATGGTTGATTAATGGTATTATCTGTTAGAATTTACGTTTTTATTGGTCGGGTAAATCTTTTGGTTAGAATTTCGAAGAACGTAGTGTGTGGGGGTTGATTACTTGGTCAGTTTTGCGTGTGTGGGGGGGTTGTTTTTGTGATTAGGGAACCCATCTTGTTTGTTGACCTTAAGAATTTTTAGGACATTGGCGTTGTTAGCTAGTGTTTGATTAATTAGTGTCTGTTGTTACCAGACAGATTTTATGTATTTTCTTTTATCTAGTGGCCAGGCTGTCTTCCTTGGGGTTCCTTAGATGGACGTGATAGGGGTCGGGTGTTTCCACAATCATTTTCCACAAACACAAAAATAAATTCCAAAATCACTTAGACACAATAATCAGCAACATACACAAATCAGAAAAGGTCTTTGTCAAATCAGACAAAATATCGGATTTCTATAAGATGAACCCAAATGAATACAAGGACCTAATTTAAAAAGAACTAACAAAAAAATACAGGAAAATCAACAAGGAGAACAAAAACCACATAGACAGAATAAACCAAGAAGATAAAC
The DNA here is from genome assembly GCA_037127315.1 of Ascarosepion bandense. Taxonomy (NCBI): domain Eukaryota; kingdom Metazoa; phylum Mollusca; class Cephalopoda; order Sepiida; family Sepiidae; genus Ascarosepion; species Ascarosepion bandense. The sequence continues at coordinate 3,935,116 of JBBBDQ010000946.1, read as the reverse complement.
TAATTAAGGACAAATTGAAAATAAGTGACAGTCCCCAAAATAAGTGACAGAGTCCCCAAAATAAGTGACAGAGTCCCCAAAATAGCAACGAAAGAAGCATATGTGCTATTTTGGGGATTCTGTCACTTATTTTGGGGACTCTGTCACTGGTAACAACAGACACTAATTAATCAAACACTAGCTAACAACGCCAATGTCCTAAAAATTCTTAAGGTCAACAAACAAGATGGGCTCCCTAATCACAAAAACAACCCCCCACACGCAAAACTGACCAAGTAATCAACCCCCACACACTACGTTCTTCGAAATTCTAACCAAAAGATTTACCCGACCAATAAAAACGTAAATTCTAACAGATAATACCATTAATCAACCATTTAGCATTTACACACCAAGTTCTTCAAAAGTCTAACGGTCAACACGAAAGACATATTCCCTTAATTATCATTAACCCCAACCAACCCCACAACAACAATGAACCAAATATAGACAGCGGATGATTTCAAATCTTGCCCATTCCTCCTGATGAGACGTTGGATACCCAACGTTGAAACAACCATATATATATATATATATATATATATATATATATATATATATATATATATATATACTGTAATGGTTGTTACAATGTTTTATAAATTCATAGTATCACTACACAAAAACTTTCGTGTTTCGAAGCCAGCCCGTTATGTTGTTTTCTTCTTCAGGTGATTTTTTAGAAATGAGAATTATCTAGTTGAAAAGCCGGTTTATTTGTGTTGGATTTGTTTTTTTTTGTGGGGGTGTTAGAGGGGTTGGTCTGTATTTTGAGTTTTGTTGACCTTTTTAAGGTCTTAGGGTTAAGTGTTTGTGGCTGAGTTCAGGATAGGTTAATCTATTAATCTTCTGAGGGCTGAGGCTGCTGACGCCTTGCGTGTTGTTATTTGGTTTAGGGGTTGGTAGGTGTTGTTTTGTTTTGGGGTTGGTTTCTTCTTAATTTAATTTATATTATTTTGTATTGGGGTGTGTGCTTTTTTGTTTTTTTTATTTTTTTATTTTTTGTTTTTTATAAAATATATTTTTTATAAAATATATTCTTCATAAAAAATATTTTATAATATTCTATAATATTTAAACTATTTTTAATATTATAAAATACAATGTTTTATAATATTTAAGAAATATATTTCTTTTATAAAATCTATCCTTTATAAAACATATTTTATAAATATAAAATATATTTTTATTTATTTATCTACTATTCTGCTGCAACTGCATTATTTTTTGTTGGTATTGTATAGGGTTTGTTTTCTTTTTCTGTTTATTTATAGGGTTGGTTGTGTGTATTTTTTGTGTTTTGGTGGGGGTTCTGTTTGGGGTGTTTTTTGTTTACTTAAATTTTAGCGAGAAATATTTGCGATGTTTGCATATTACTGTTAATTCGTCTCTACGGTTTCATAAATCGTTGCTGTTAGGGTACTGAAGAATGTGTAGTTTTTCACTTCGACATAAAGGGCAGATGTCGTTAAGTTACAGTATAACGCTCTACATTTGTATCGAGCACTCTTTATAAAAGTAAATGCATGAACAAAAGGTTAATAAACCTACGAGTTCAACAACTTAGTTACAATATATATATATATATATATATATATATATATATATATATATATATATATATATATCACTTTATATAAGAAAAAAGAAAGACGGTAATATAAGATGTCATTTAAAATAACGTATTTTATTCCGACAAATAATTCGACGTTTTGAGTAGCAATGGATGGTTCATAAATTTATAGTGCTCATCAAATTGGAGTCCATTTGAAAAATTCAGTGTAGGAAATTATTCGGTTTCAGTCGAAATTTCAGAAAAATGTGGAGACGATGTATAAAATCTAAACCAACGATGTTATTTTTTCCGCCTTGGACTGATCCCTTAGGAGAAGACCCAGTTGTTTTGGATTTGATTTCAATGTGTAAATGCCCATCACCAGGACTTAAATATTGCAATACTATGCTTTAATCACTGAGACATATCCGCAATTTTTTTTTGTTCTGTTCAATTGATATTACAAAAATAAATAAAATAAAAATAACACATTAGCGATTCACTAAATATTCTCAATTTTGATTTTGACAATCATATCAACTTCAGACATCCGTACTTGAGGTAATATTTAAAGTGCTAGGTCTCCCATACCATTACTGTTGTGTAGTACAATTTCTGGATGAATGGATGCCACGCTCTTGTGACGGACGAAGTTAGGATTAGTTAATACTAATAACATCACTCCTGATAGTAACTCAAGCGCTAGTCACACTCTTTTAGCTAACAGTAACCGAAGAAGGTTGTTCTCTTCGGTCGAGGCCTTTGACCTAGGCAGAATCTGTCTACCGCCATATTCCGTTGGAACATAAAATCTTTTTTGGAACATAAAATTCCTGCAGTCTCGTGGGGATATAGATGAAGCTTGCCATATCCGTTCCGTTTGGGATACAGATGAATTCGGCCACTCAAAATCTGGAGTTATGACAATGGACAAACAGAGGTATCTTCAACTTAAGACTTTTCTTTCCTTTTTGTTCCTTCTGATACTTTGCCTTGCGTTAGATATAATGGATATGTACTTCTCCACGTGCGGACAATTATATATATATATATATATATATATATATATATATATATATATACTATTTGTGTATGTTATACAGGTCTCTGTGAGAACAGCATTCATTCATTCATTCATTTCTTCTTTCCGCCTTTCCGTTACATGGTGACCCGTCTTAATAATATTATTTACTCACTTTTGTGGGATCGCCCCTTTGTACATAATAATGAATCCGCCTGAGTGTACATATAATCCTGCCTAGGGAGAACGGCAGTTGTGAGGTTGAGTTTAGTTGGAGAGTTAGTTGGAATTGGTTAGATCTGGAATCACAGTTGCAGTTGCTCCACTCAGCTAGAATCAGTTACCCGGACCTACTATTTCACTTCAAGACTGTATATATTTATTTCTACTAATCAGTCAGTCAGTTAAGTGCCATGCGTGATACACGCCTGGGCGATCATGTCTCGAAAGAGACATGACTGACTGGGCAGAACATTATCCCGCAGTAGGTTGCCATTGCTTTTGTCGGTATACTGGTTGCCGACCAAGGCTATAGAACCCAATCTGTCCTGCTATTTAACCCATAACTGGAGGGAAGAGACGGATTAATACCCTTCCCAAGGGTATTTGCGCGTAAGTGAATACAATGGATTCAACTGGAATTCGAACTCGGCCATCCGGTTTCTCGTTCCGAGCCGATATCCACTGTACTACAACGCACATTTCTACTAATAGTATTCCTAAATTGACTAACTCGCTTTCCAGTTTGTATATTGCGTTCAATATAACTTACATTTTCTATCTCTATATCTGTTTTTGTTATTTATTATTTAGTGCGGTTCCTCACCCGGAATCCACAACAAATTGGCGACGAGGATTTCGAACAACAAATTGGCGACGAAGAATCCAACTCACGTACACAAGGCCACAACAAATTAACGACGAAGAACTCGAACTCACGTATACCCCAAGTCCGCAACACTAACTCACGTGGAAATAGGAATAAGATACATTCATTCATTTTTGAAAACAAGACATATCCCTTCAGAAGGAAAGGTTTGGACTCTATCGTTTTTTTATCATGAATTTTGTTCAGAGGAACTGATATGTAGGTTTTCATTTGTTTTATTTAAGCTGTGGGAACTAAATTGAGGCATAAGCAAAGCGGGTTCGTGGCATCTTCTGTATAGAATTGTCGGAAAGATTTATACAAATGTACTCGAAAAAAAAAGTTTATAAGAAAGATGTTTTTCTTCTTTTTTTTCTTGACTCTGCTAATTACACGTCGGTGTTCATTTTTTCAAAAAGCTGTTACTTCGGATATCTCGAAAACATTTGGTAAGGATTGTCATACTTGTCTTCTTTACAAGTTGAAAGGTGTTATGCTATTTCTTAACAAATTTTTGATCTGGATCTCGGCTTCTCACCGCCGTAATGTAGCTTTCCTGGGCCTTTTTTTTATAAATACTTCCATCGTAATTGTTCTGACGAATTTCCTCGCTGTTATTATCCCCCACTCCGACAAATTGTACATATGGGGACTAATTAAAACTTCATAGAGACTTAGAGGTATTATGGTAACTGTAGTAAGAATGGCAAATGAGAATATGTCTGTTTTGATGTAAGAAATACTGTGGTATGTTTAGGTCATTAATCGTGGCTAGTTAAATTTAAAAAAAGACTGACTGAAGACCAACTTTTTAGCTTTCTGGCATATTTTTTATATTTTGTATTAAATTAAAATAAATATTATTTTTCTTTATTTTACCTCAACTCTATGTATTAAAGCGCAGTACTAGATTGGTGGTAATATCTCATCATTTTACAGTCAAAATAGCTACAGCAGCCGTAAGTTCTATGTTAACAGTTTCTTCTTTTGAATTTTTCGTTTATGGAACTCTCTACTGTCTACTTGCTTCCCAATCAAGTTTGGTCTTCAAAAATTTCAAGAGGGCGTATCTCCAAAGCATTCGACAGGGTCTGGCATGCTGGCCTCTTGTGCAAACTGCGGAGCTATGGGATAACCGGACATCTGTTTGACCTCATCCAGTCCTTCCTCTCTAACCGCACATTAAAGGTGGTATTAAATGGGCATGCCTCCCAAAACTACCAGACGAACGCGGGCGTCCCTCAAGGTTCTATCCTAGGTCCCACGCTATTTCTGATCTACATTAATGATCTCCCCGACACCATTAGATCCCAAGTTGGCATGTATGCCGACGACACAACAATCTACTCCCGCATCGATCAGAAACCAGGTCTGGACGACAAAGTGAACCTCGCTGCCGCACTGGAAAGGGACCTCCAATCCGTAGTGACCTGGGGTAGGAAATGGTTGGTAAATTTCAATGCCTCCAAAACAAAGCTGTTATCAACTAATCACCATAGACAATCGCATCTACCTCCCATTAGCATGGGACAGGCTAGCCTCCCAGAGAGTAAAATACTACGCCTCCTTGGCCTTACACTCTCGGCGGACCTCAAATGGAATGACTATATTGAATCCATTGCCAAATCTGCTGCTATGAAAGTCGGCTCTCTGTGCAGGGCCCGGAAATTTTTCCCACCTGAAACTATTCTGCACATATACAAATCTACCATCCGCCCGTGTATTGAATATTGCTGCCATATCTGGTCGGGTGCCCCTGCTGCTCTCCTTGGGCTTCTTGACAAAATACAAAGGAGGATCTGTAACGTGGTTGATACTGACTTGGCAGACCGGCTGCAGCCGCTCTCACACCGGCGTGATGTAGCTTCCCTGTGCCTCTTCTACAAGTACTTTCATGGCTTCTGCTCCGATGAGCTTAGATCACTGGTGCCGCCCAAGCAGAAATTTACACGAGATACTAGATTAGCAACTAGGTCCCACCCTTTTACAGTTAAACAAATAAGATGTAACCGTAAATTCTACTCCAACAGCTTCTTTTCTCGCGCTTCCCGCCTGTGGAACTCCCTTCCACAAGTCTGCTTTCCCGACAGTTACAATCTCCAGGTGTTTAAATGTAGGGTCAATAGACACCTCCTATCACACTAACTTCAAAACTATTCTCACAACACTCTCATCTACCCAACCCTCATTCTCGGTATCCTCACCCGCCTATCACCCACCCTCTGTTATTTTCTATATTTAACCAGCCTTTCTCCACTCTATGTAGCCCCCTGCACAGTAGTGGCAGTGACATGCCTTGCTCGGGGTGAAACGCTTATAAAAAAAAAAAAAAAAATCGTTATCTTCTTTTCCTCTCTTAAAAGAAATTATGTTATTTTATTGTTCTAGCTCTTTAATAATGGTTTTCTTGTATTTTTTAATACCTAGTACCCCTGTGTGTTAGTGGTTCTGTTACCTTCCCTTGGGTTAAATGATGAAAAAAAAAAAAATAAAAAAATTAAAAAAAAAAAACAGAAACAAAAATAAATACATTTTTTTCAGGTTTTCTATTTTAGTGAATTTACATGTCAAGAAGAAATGCCCGGAAAATAATGTTTTTCAAAATTTATAGTTACAGTTGCTCGTCGTTATGTGGTTATTTTCTAAGCGTAGCTTAGGTGTGGCACAAGGCCCAAAGTAAGGGACACCCAGTGAGGGTCGAACTAACTGCTCAATTTTAATGATTATAGCGAGACAAGCTTGCTAATCATTACACCACCTTGAGGTGCCCTAGTAAATTTTCTAAACACCGCTTACTTGTGGCACAAGGCAGAAGATATGGGGCACCCAGTGAGGATCGAACCCGTTACTCAGTTGTAACAGATTCTAGCGAGAGAAGCTTGCTAACCATTACACGATGCCGAGGTGTACACCCTTGTTCATATTAACTGAAAAAAAAAACTGCTTTAGTTTTTTTTCGATCAACATACGGTCAGTTTTAGACCCACTGGAGTGATAGGGTGTAATCGATTTCTATTTTTTCCCCAGATTAGGTTAGTTGTAGTGGTGTGCAGTGATATGAATATATTTTAGGGGTGTACGATGAAATTTGTTTGGCCTTGAAAAATATTGCGTCAGCCGTGATTGCATCAGATTTTTATCACGCCCAGACACTATCGCCTCGACTGTCGATTGGTTGTCCTATGGCCATTGTTTCGCGATGGACGTTACTCCAAGGAAGCGCACGAAAATTGTAATGCTGCACAAACACACTGGCAAGCCTTAAAGAGCGATTGAGAACATTGTTGGTGTCAGCCTATCGTGTCATCAAGGCGAAGAAACAAACTGGATCCATCAGTCAAAAACATAAAAGAAAATTTTATCGGAAGAGAAAAAAAAAACAAAAAAAACACCAAGAGACGACGTATACGTGATCAGGGAAAGTGTGAAAGATCCTAGGAATACATTATTCGTTTTACATTATTTACGTTGTTCGGACTGTTTTCCTCAACTTCAATGCCATGTTTACGATGTTTCGGCCGTTGTACGCTCCGGACTTCTTCAGGTGCTAGGAATTTCGAACTGAACACTTTATTTCGATTACTGGGGTATAATAGTTTTCATTCTATGAGCGTACAACGGCCGAAACGTCGCAAATATGGTAATAAAAGTGGGGGAGAACAGTCCGAACAATGTACATAATGTAAATACTACCTCAACTCAGAAGAATAGACAAATTATTCGTTTTATTTCAATTTGCACAAGGGTGTATATTTAAATTTTTTTGTTCACAATATTTTTTATAAATGGTTTTCATAGTTATTTCTTTATAATATGGTAACTCATGAATATTGCATTGTAGTTGGTTTGTAGGGACGCTAACAGCACAAACAGGAAGTTACCTCCTTTATAGTTTTAAACCATAATGACATGTTTCGTGCTTTGCACAATAGGCTCCGCGCGTAACTTCCGGATGAAATTGATAAAATACAATCTAAAAGAAATATGTATTGCTCAATCAGAAGCCAGGAAATATATTCAAAGTAGAGCCAATGCTTAGTCGTCAAAATGCTTAAATACGCGTGTTTTTGCAGCCCACCTGCAGTGTCATACCCTCTCACCTTCTCTTTTCGTCTCTTCCTCACAACTGTCCGGCAACAACAAAAAGAACTTTATCAAAGACTTAACATACTATTATCGTCTACGCTTTTAAAAACATCAAATAGACTTTTTTTTCAAAAACATTTCCTCTTGAAACCAACAAAAGAAAGGATTTTTTACTCTTAATTCTAATTCTTAATAATAACAAAATTGATCTAATATTTTAATTAATAAACATCCGTTTTACTATTGTTATAAAAACAGAGATATTTATCCTCTAATAAACTATAAGCACCTTGTGAGTACCTCGAGGTGGTGCAATGGTTAGCAAGCTTGTCTCGCTAGAGCTATTCAGTAGTGAGTTCGATCCTCTCTGGGCGCTCCATACTTTCGGCCTTGTGCCATATCTAAGCTGCGCTTAGTAAATTACTATAAGCACCTTGCATCTTTAAATTTGGAGAGCGTCGACTATGTTTGTGAAGTGGCCTTGTACAGGGCAAATCCGACCGGCTCTCTACAGGTTCACCTATTTTTTATAATTTTGTAAATATAAAATTATTCTTGTACACAAACGATAAATAAGTAGTGGCTAATGTTTGTTGTCAAGTTTTGAAAAGAAAAAAAAAAAAAAGAAAGAAAATGTGTGAATCGAGTTTCATATGTTTCAGTTTTAATTAACTCCTGAAAATAACTTTTTAAAACAATACAAATTTACAGAGGGAGTTTACAGTAACAGCGGGGTCAAGTGAAAAACCGTCCTTTTGATGCATCATTTTTATTTTTTGTTTTCTGGTACAATTAATTAAAATTTGCCGAATTGTTAATGTTCGCAGATAGTTACGATTATAAAAAAATATGTTCACTTGATTCCTTGTCCCAAATATTTTACTTCAGCATTAACAAGATATGTCAAAATTAACCCAAGAACACTAACCATGGGTATATAGTACCCAGCGCAAATGTCACCATTTTAATTACAATTTAATTAAATTTTCAGTACCTGATATTCTTACCTAAATAATGTTTTTCAGTTCCTATTAATGTTAACTCAAGGTAAAAATTTTGAAGTACCTGCATGTAAAATATTTCAAATAAAGATTTATATTTAATATTTTTTGAGATTTTCAAAATCGGGTATGAATTGGAGTAGATAGACTAAATTATCACCCGGTTCACACTCCACCCTCGTCTATTGAACAGGTTTCTTGTTTAGGATGCGGTTTCCGGTTTTCTCTTTTCCAATCTTTTCACTCTTTTCTTTATTTTTTCAATTGGAGTAGATAGGCTAAACTATCGCCCGGTTCACACTTGACCCACGTCTATTGAACAGGTGAAGAGGCTCACCCCTTGTTTCCTGGTTCCTTGTTTCCTGTGGTTTCCGGCTTTCTCTTTTCCAATCTTTTTACTCTTACGTAGCCCCCTGCGCATCACTGACGTTATCGCCTTGTTTGGGGTGATATGATTAATATATATATATATATATATATATACAAGTATGGGTGGAATAATATTCCCCATCCAAAGAAACACTATTTTTAAAAAAGTGCTCAATACAAAGTAGAGCTAATAATAATAATATTATTATTATTATTATTATTATTATTATATATATATATATATATATATATATATATATATATATATATATACCCATGATTAGTAGTGGTATAACTTTAATTGATAGTTAGTGTTCCAGGGTTAAAAAATAAAGACAAAATAATTGTATTGATTTTATTGAAAATTTCAATGATATTCATATAAATTATGTTTGTTCATGGTTGTAATATAGATTATTTTAAACTGGGTATTTCGGCAAACTTTATTTAGTAGGCTGCTGCATGCTGGTCCTGACACACGTTTTGTATCTTTTGCCAAACTTAAATAGCTATACAGTTTATTCTAGTTGTTAAGCTCCACAATTACCACCATTTTATCACCTCTATTTTAATATTGAATGAAAGAAATAATCCATTCTACCTGATTAGTGTTTCAAGATACAATAAAATTAATTTATTTCTGTTAATAATCCACATATTTTTGTTTATAAGCAGTCGTACCCAAATTTTATTAAATCAAAAGAAATGAAAAAACGTGTCGAAATTGATTAAACAAATAGTTAGAAAATACCTTATTTTAAACGGTATTTAAGATTGTTGCTAATTTCACATGTTTAGTTACATTTAAATGTCTTTTTAAAAATTTTTTACATTCAAGAGTTAAAAAATAAAATTTAAGCAACTTGAGCAATAATTCTTGCCTTGCAGAAAATTTAAATCCTAATTGGCCTAAAAAAATTGTACTATTTAAATATACTGGTTTGCTAGTTAAACAAGTTTCAGCGAATAATTCATGTAGATTCGCATTATCGCAAGTCTCGGCGTTTTTCAGAATCGAAAATTTTTATAATTTTAAACTTTTCACTGTGTTATGGATAACTGTTATTCATAAAGGTCAAGTTTGAAAATGGGTTTACATCATTGATATCGGCGTATTTTTAAAAATTTTCTGAATTTTTAAAATTGTTTAAAAACTTTTTTTGTAAATCTTTTTTGGTGGTGATTGTTTCAGAAATAAATGTACCAACATGAAGGATAATATATTCTTTTAAATTCTAACTGAAGAATGTTACAAAGCGGAAACAGGTGTATATTTTTATTAATTTATTTATATTTTTGTTCTTTAATCAAAAATATATATAGCCGCTTGTTTTTTTTTTTATTTAAAATAAATATTTTCATTAAAAAATGTCTGTTTTTCTTTTTTTTTAACGCAGAACAGCAAGTCCCAATAGCTCTGAAGCAAAAGTCAGGAATCAATTTTTTTTACTCTATCGATAAAGTGATAAAAAATCAATATTTTTCGATTCTGACAAATGTCACAATGTGAAAAAGGTTTAGCTAGTCTGCAAAAATAATTTCTTAAAAATTTTCTTGATTTTTTTTTTTACGAGTGAACAAGTCTAATTTAGTAATTTAGTAGAGCACAAAAAAAAAAAAAATACATGTTATTTTTTTTTTTTTTTAATGGGTTATCACCAGGGTAGGGATTATCAGGGTTCTTATGTCACTGAAACCCGTAAAACCGGTTGATCAGAACAAAGCTTCGAAATCTAATAACTGAAAAGATTTATTTGTTTTTTACGGCTTATCAACCCTTTGCAGGTTATTTAAGGCCAGAAAATATTTTATTTGTAAAAATCTCTTTTTCCTTTTTGGAGATAAAGAAGGTTTAGTTATACAAATCATACTAATTAACACATAGCTGGGGGAAGAGGAAGATTTTTAACGTGTTAGGAAGAATTAGAAAAATTTAAAAAATAATTAAAAATACTTTGATCTATCCTCTTACTAATAACATAAATATCTTGCCGATAAAATTTTGTTTTTATTTAGTTTGGGGCCTTTTTCCTTCATAATATACTGTTTTTTTTTCAGCGATTTATTGGAGGTATCTCCCTTACCCCGGGGTATTTGTGTGCAAATGACGAAATCGTGTGGAAATGATATTCTCATTCCCAGCCAATATCCATTACACCACCACAATGAACTTACTGTCACTTAATTTTCAGTGTAAACCACCAATTACTGCCGGTGCGAACACTCATTGAGTGAATAATAGATAAATTTATTTCTTTTAATCATTTCACCCCCCCCCCCCAATACAAGGCAATAAAACCACTAAAACACAAAGAGCTAAACCTTTTTCACATTGTGACATTTGTCAGAATCGAAAAATATTGATTTTTTATCACTTTATCGATAGAGTAAAAAAAATTGATTCCTGACTTTTGCTTCAGAGCTATTGGGACTTTTCTGCGTTAAAAAAAAAAAAAAGAAAAACAGACATTTTTTAATGAAAATATTTATTTTAAATAAAAAAAACAAAAAACAAGCGGCTATATATATTTTTGATTAAAGAACAAAAATATAAATAAATTAATAAAAATATACACCTGTTTCTGCTTTGTAACATTCTTCAGTTAGAATTTAAAAGAATATATTATCCTTCATGTTGGTACATTTATTTCTGAAACAATCACCACCAAAAAAGATTTACAAAAAAAGTTTTTAAACAATTTTAAAAATTCAGAAAATTTTTAAAAATACGCCGATATCAATGATGTAAACCCATTTTCAAACTTGGCCTTTATGAATAACAGTTATCCATAACACAGTGGAAAGTTTAAAATTATAAAAATTTTCGATTCTGAAAAACGCCGAGACTTGCGATAATGCGAATTAAGAGTAAAAAAAAAAAAGAAAGCAAATATTAAGGAGAAAGAAAAATAGTAGAGTAACTAGGTAGGTAGTAGATAACGATTGATATTTGTTCATATTTCTGAGATGAGGTAGTATTTACATTATACGGACTATTGTCCTCATCTTTGTTCCCATTTGTATGACGTTTTTTTAAAAAATCATTTTACTCCAAACAAGGCAAAACTGCCACTGGTGCGCAGGGGGTTACAGAAGAGGTGAGTGATAAGAAAGAGGAACAAGTTACTGGGGAGTCAGAGAATGAGTAAGAAAAGGATGAGAATACAGGTGTGATGAGGGCTGCATGAGAGTGAAGTGGATTGTAAAGAAGAACAAGATACAAGGGTTGTCAGGGAAAGGATTTGAGTCAAGAAGATGGCAACTGATTTTGCATTTTAATTCTTGGAGATTGTAGCTTTCAAATATACGGAAGGGAATTCCACAGGCGGAAAGTGCGAGCAAAAAGCTGCCAGAGTAGAAGTTTCGGCAGCTGTACGCTCCAGCTTTCTTCAGGTGCTAGGCATTTCGAACTGAACTCTTTATTACAATCACTTGGGTATATTATCTCCATTCCTTGCGTAGAGCCTCTTCTGGTAGTCATGAGTTATCTTCCCTCTAACCCTCTATGTTACTTGTTCCTCACTGCTGTAGCCTGGTACCAAAGCATGGAGGCTACACTGCAGAAATTGGAGCGGGTGCCATAAATATTGGAGAAAGGAGAGTTAAAGGGAGTAGGTGATTTTTTGTTTACTGGTTTATTTCTTTCCATTGTGTTTAGTCATAAGGAGGTATTTTGGGATAAAAAAAGAAATAATTATTACTCTCTGTCGTCAATGGCAGTACAAACCGGACAGAATGTGGCTAAGATTAAAGTATAATGTGTCCTCATGGTTTCAAACCGGAGATACATGCAGGGACATCTAAACATGCGTGACGTGGGACTACAAATACTTCCATATTATGCGACTGTTGATCAGAGCATCCCTTCTGAGCGCTATCAAATACTTCGGGCTCCTTATTAGCAGTCGGGTTCAGCAACGAGAGAACTGTCAATAATGGAAAAGTTTCAGATCACCAAATTTATGACAGATAAATCACTTACGCGCAAATACCCTTGAGAAAGGTATTAATCCATCTCTTCCCTCCAGTTATGGGTTAAATAATAGGACAGATTGGGTTCTGCGGTAGAATGGTTGCCTTGGAAGGCAACCATTCTACCGCAGAAAGCAATAGCAACCTACTGCGGGATAATCATCTGCCCAGTCAGTCATGTCTCTTTGGAGACATGATTGCCCAAGCGTGTATCACGTATGGCACTTAACTAACTGAGTAAATATAATGGCTGGAGACATGACTAAGACTCCTACTGGACACAAAGTGGGAGATCAGTTTTCTATTCTTGTAAAGTAATAAACTGATCCCCCACTAAATATTACTTAATAATATAATACATCTCTTCTTCCTCTAGCTATGAGACAAATAAGTTGACAGATTGGGTTCTATAGCCTTGGAAGGTAACCATTCTACCGCAGAAAGCAATGGCAACCTACTGCGGGATAATCATCTGCCCAGTCAGTCATGTCTCTTTGGAGACATGATTGCCCAAGCGTGTATCACGGATGGCATTATAGCAGTGGAAGTAAGAACTGGGAAGTCACATCCTAAAGAAGGAACAATGGATAATCGTCTATTCTTGTTCAATAAACATGAAAGAAGTGCGGGTTGGACGATTGGCGAGCCTATAAAGGAAAATATTGTTTTCAGGCGTCTATAAAAGTTCAGAAGAATTTTGCCTTTTTCAATTCCGCGTTCGCTTTTTCCATACACAGTAACGCAAACCTACAACGACTCTATCGCCATTGCACGGCAGATAATTTAGACAACCTCCAGTCTTTACTTTCGCCAGCAGTTCATATCTAAATAACTAGGAAATACCACGTAGCGGATACACTATTTCCTCTGTGTACCATTTGTAAGGAGGAAGTTCCACTCAGACTTTTCACAAAAACTGCTACTTCGTTGAACAGACTCTTGTGTGGATGCTTTCCTGAACACTACAATATTAACCACTTCAAAATATTAGTCAGTCATTATCTATTCCCCTTATCCTTATAATCTTTGCTTCTTACCACTTCCTCTTTCACGCATATCACACCTCATTCATAACATCGTTCTGGGTAGAACGATAGACTACATCCGACAGCAAGACTTCCGATCAGGAAATTTTGAGGAACGTAGGACCAACTTTTTTAATTATTGTTGTTCCCAAGTTTACTTTAACTCAGGGTACTAAGACCTACAGGGGGTCCATGCTATGGGCTAATAGTGGACTACCAAACAAAAATCAACAATACATTTTTATAGTAAAATTACCAATAATACATTTTATGATCTACAAAATATATATTTGGGAAATGTGCTTTTGCTCTGAAGATGTAAAATTGTGTACGGGCTGTTTGCGGTTGAAGGCATAGAATTGCATACGATATGTTTTTTGTATTTTAGCGTTTAATAGCTCATGGAGGTGGATATGCTACTAAACAAAGTTAGCCAAGCAATCATCCATCATGACCGTTTTAACACTAACCCTCTACCTTGAATGACTCTCGGGACTGGGTGAGCATTAGCATAAAAATGGTTGGCCGCCTTCAGTTTAAAAACCTCACTTCCTGTCCATATCTCTGAGAAGTATAACTTCAGTGTGCACCCTGATGTTTACGTCTCACACCAAAAGGTCCTGGTCCTTTGCGGTAGGGTGGAGTGGAATAGAGTTTGGTTGGTTTTAATTACCACATAAAAAGATTGTGTCTTAGTTTTTTTTTTTTGGAAGTGTCTGAATATGCAAAATATATATTCACTTTCCATTTCAATAAAAAGAATATTAATAGATGGCCTCTCGTTTCTGAGTCCACCTATCTGTGAAGGTGGCTGGCAAACGCCTGCTCATTCACATTTGTATTTCGTCAACACCCACAAAGCCAGTCTTTGGTTTATGCTGCAGCTATGATGAGAGGACCTTACTTACAGAGCGTATAATCTCGCGGGATCAGAAGTTGAACAAGGCTATTACGTTCAAACCTTCGGTCACGATGACTTGTGACTTTTGTCTATCCTGTTTTACTCACAAGGTTTAGGGTTCCATCCGTAGTCGGTTTTTCAGATACTTCCAAGCATGCTAGGACCCGGCTAATATTATCGTCATTGACAAAATGTTCATGGCGAGATTCAGGGTGTGTTATATACGTTGATATCTGCGATAAATGTTGAAAGATGCAGGTATTTTTTAAATGTAAAATGTAAATTAAGACTAGCGAATGGGGTTCATAATGGGATCCTCACGTTAATTACATAAAACGGTATCAACGAAAAGAATAATTTATTTTTGTTGTTCATTTTATTAAGACTGACAGCTCGGATTCTAAGATGCAGTCGGAGGAATGACGTCACAGGAGCGCATGTCACACGTTGGCTCAGCATCCCCTCGCGAGTGATAGCCGGTCACAAACCTAGACGTGGGAGGCATATCGACGCTTCAGAATTCTCGAGACCCTCTGTTGAATTCGCGCCGTTTGGGATTTATATTCAAAACCTAGACAAAGGCAGTCCATTACTGTCAAAATGCAACACCCACGAGGTAATCCGGCCAATCGCTGACCATTAAAACCTTGGGTTTCGCATTCTGTAACAATGTTTGAAAATGTGAAACTATATACATTTTTGGCATATTGATTTTTTAAAAACTGTTTCTAAATCTTGGCTCGTCTTTCAATCAATTCCGCCTCACTAGCTTTCGCTTCACCTATGAGGCGCACTACACTGTTTGTGAGTCATTGCTTTAGAGAATTGTTCTTTTTTCACTTTGTGTTGACATCGCAAACAATTAGTGTTCCGTGCAGATTGGGACTATCAACTTAGATACCGTCGCTTTCTCACCGGGGCAATTTGGCTTCCCTGTGTCTCTTCTACAAATAATTTCACGGTTTCTGCTCCGATGAACTTAGCTCACTGGTGCCTCTTATATATAAATTTACTCGAGCCACAAGATTAGCAACTAGGTCCCAACTTTTTACTGTTAAGCCAATAAATTTTAAACGCAAATTCTACTCCAGCAGCTTCTTTTCTTACACTTCCCTCCTGTGGAATTCTCTTCCATTTACTTGCTTTCCCGACAGCTACAATTTTCAAGAATTCAAATGTAAAGTCAATAGTCATCTCCTATCTTACTAATTTGCATCCTCTCACTCATGCTCCTTTCTCTGTCCACCCCACTCTCATCAGTTTTTTCACATCCTTCTCTAACCCAATTCCTGACACCCCCTATAACCTGTCACTCTTTCTCATAACTTTCCTTCTCTGTAACCACCTGCAAAACAGTGGCAGTAAAATGCCTTGCTTGGGGCGGTACGATTATAAAAAAAATAAAAAAAAATTCTATACATTTATATTCCAGAGAATGTCAATAAATCTAAAAGACATGCATGTGTAGCTAATCAGTATTTCATAGACTGGCTGATTCGTTTTTTACGGCTTATCAACAGACAAGAAATTATTATGTAAATATAAAGTGGGGGATCAATTTTATATTACAATTAATATAAAAAATGATCCCTCACATACTAACGGAAGGTTAAAAATATTTACCTAGTAGTAATTAAAATCGTATCTGAGATATTTCTCTTTACGAATATTTCTCTTTTTTTGACGGATGCCATTAAATTAGATGATTTACTAAGCATAGATATGACAAAAGGCTGTAAATATGGACCCTAACAGAGAATCGAACTTACAACTCAGTCGTAATTAATCTCAAGCTAAAATGGCCTTCTAACCATTAATGATTATTACACTATTTACGTTCAAGAGGCCAAAATGATTTAAAGTGTAAAAGGTGGCCACAGGTGTGAGTGTCCATTGAAGACCGAACGCACAACTCAATCGTAATTTATTTAGCGAGACAGGTGTATTATACCACATACGCTGACAAGTACTCGCCTCTATTACTTCCGTGATATTCAGTTTCAGATCATTGTTTTAGTAAATTTTAGTGTTTAAAATTTTTTAAACACAGACGAACATAACGTCTGGGATTAAATAAAAAGTCAAAGCTAAATATTAAGTTTATTTTAGAATAAAAAAAATGTATCTTCGAGGCCAGGAAATACAGTCATTTAGCAAGCGTATTTTTTTTAATGTAAAATTTTTAGTATTAGTCGCTGACAAAATATTACTGTTTTGGACTTTGGAAGAAATAGTTTTCGGTTAACAAAAGTTGTCTCCCATTCCGAAATTTATTTTTATTTAATTTTTTATCGTTAGAGAAACAAGAGCTATTAAAATATTTTCTTCAGAAATAAAGATTAAAATTAGAAAAAAAAAAAAAAGAAAAAAAAGTAGAAAGTTAAAGTATAAATGGCGTCAGTAAGTTGATTAGCCGGCGATCATATGGTGATAGCTATGTTTTCTCAAATCTTCCGGACTCATCTGGAACCGTTCGTAAACCGCTAACGCTATGACAGCAACGAGAAAAGCAGAAAAAAAAGAGAATATTATAAATTTCTCGCTCTTCTTGGCATACTTGCGGGCGAGATCGATGTCCCCGCGCTCGATTCCTACATCGAATTCCTTGTCCGCCTTCATCGCGTAGTGATAAGCGCAGATTCCAGTTGGGAAGAAGAAAATGATGGCGATCATCGATATGGCCAGCATAAATTTTATATTACGTTTTCGTAGAGGTTTCTCGTAAGAATACGGATTAAAATTTGACGAGTAATGAGCCGTATTGATAACAGTTGTACCGCCTTCCGTTTGCGTTGTGCACACATTGTCTCTTGTGAAAGTTGCCTCCCCTGCATGGTTAAAGTACATAACACCATAATGAGCCCTTCTGTTTGTATTCGAAATCGAATTTGAATCGGGTGAACTGTCTTGGTTGTTTTCTTCAGACTGGGAGCTTTCTGTGGAGGCTTTTAAGCCCGACCCATTTGTTTCATAGTCGTTGTTTGATCGGCTAGTATTATTGTGGTCGTTTTGTGACCTGTGTTCGGATGTTAAATCCGGTTCAAATTCATCGTCCAGGACAAGGTAATCAGTGTCGTCCTCATTTTTCATTTCCTTGTATTTATCCGCCATACTGTAAAGACAAAAAGAAGAAGAAGAAGAAAAAAAAAGACCGATAAAATACGTGTGTTATCTGATATTGTTAGAAAAAGAAAAAAATGTCATTATTTATTAAATGAATGATTCGAACGAATTTATTTAACGTTTATGCTGTGAAAAACAATGTTTCAAACCAGGATCGGCGCGTAATATTCTCACCCCACCTCTGACTTTTAACCTTGATTAAGGGTCCTAGCAGTGCTTTGTTACCCTCACTATCTTATAAATATTTGCTTTTTTCAACCTATATTTATGTACATTACAAATTAAACTTAGCACAACTGACTTTAATGATAAAAAATTATCGGATTTTGACGTCATTCTAGGTGTTTTTTTTCCCAAATCCGTGAATTCGTTTTGCTCATGATAAGCTTTTTTTTAAATAACACTATAAAATTTCACCATTTTTTTAACCCATAGTTTTGTATCTGTTAAATTATCCAAAATATCTCAAGTTGATGTTAAAAATTGCTGCACTGTTGATCTATTTATGATGGAATAATTTGTATTTAGATACATTTTATTTGTTTTCAATTCTTCTAGTTAAATTGTTCACCTATATTGCACATGAATCATTATTGTACATAATTAGGTTACAATGTCACGATATTGCCTTATGAAAATTGAGATATAGGGAGGACAGTATTATAACCACAGGGGTGGTACGAGACCCTTGCACCGACCCCTTTTTAGTCGATATGTTTCATGACCTTTCCCAGGCGTAAAAAGCATTTAATTATCTTTAAAAATAGTATTTTTTTTTTATCATTACCATTATTTCTGGCTAAGTTTTATCTACTCTCAAAATACTAGGAGGTAAAAATTCATTTCGCACAAAATTGTTTATATATTCACAACAGACATGTTGGGCTAAAGAGCCACCTTAGAATGCGTGATCGTTCAAAAATGGTTTACTAATTCAGTGACATACAATTAATAAAAAGGCAATCAACTGTAAACATGCTGCAATTATATACAGAGTGGACTAAAACGTAGGTTTACAAATCTTTCACTATTCGTTTCACGTTTTAAATATAATTTACCGAACCATTTTTTCAGCAAGATACGCGCAAATACCCTTGGGAAATGTATTAATCCGTCTCTTCCCTCCACTTATGGGTTAAATAATAGGACAGATTGGGTTCTATAGCCTTGGTCGGCAACCAGTCTACCGCAGAAAGCAATGACAACCTACTGCGGGATAATGTTCTGCCCAGTCAGTCATGTCTCTTTCGAGACATGATCGTCCAAGCGTGTATCACGTATGGCGCTTAACTGACTGTAGTAAAGAACAAGGTTTATGAGAAATCTCCTCACTGTGGATGAATTAAAATAGTACATCTAGGAAGTATTTATTGAAATTGATGCAGAATGGGATTTGTGATTTCTGAAGTGGTTCGAGGAATGTTGAAAGATTGAAGGTGGGCATTTCGAGCCCTTAGGAGATTAAACTGTGTTAAAATATGTAAGTAAAGTGTTAAACAAATGTACTTAAATAGTTCTGAACAAATATGGCGGCAACATGTGTATGCGTGAATGACAAGATAGTGAAGAATATATTAGCTATCTTTCATTCCAAAAAGAATATCTTCAGACAAATTACGGTTTTATTGATGGTGTGGGTGCTTGTGCAGTGACAATTCTACGGGGGTGGGGAGAATCCCTCCCCCGAATTTTGGCTGGCACCTTGGTTACCCCCACCTCATAAGTTTAAAAAAATGTATGAAACTGATCAGTTTTTGATTTTGATAAGATTTGATCTTCAGCACTTTTCCCACTGTGTTTTCTGTTTCATTTAGCTTTTTAAGGACACATAGAGAGACTAGTTTGAAAGAAAAACAAACAAAAGAAAACAACCAGATAGATAGACACAAACATGTTTTTAGGGAGATAAAGAGACTTAATAGTCATATTTTCATATCTGAAGACGTTAATTAGAATGAATGCCTCTAACTTGATATGTAGATACATAGGCATTCAGTGATTTGTGGCCGAGTGAAAGAATTGGTCAGTAATTTTATCTAATCTACTGAAGACAATCGGCACCGAATTCCCAGATGCTGAATTTCTATATCTCAGAAGTATGCAGAGAGTGGAAAAGAGGCCAAGAATAGATTAAAACTCCACTACTATGAATGGAAAGTTATTCCGTTTAATTTAGTGAAGTAACACAATTATACTCTAGCCCCTAGTGGTGTAGTGTGAAAATGAAGACCCTGGGTTTCAGGGTTTCACAATCGCCACCGCTTGTAGGTATGTAATAACGTATCTGCACACTTTAATCTTTGATTTTATCAATAAGAGAATTTATTGTTCAAAAACTTCGGTCGGAGAATATGAACATAACTGGTCGTCTAAGACCCCTGAATAAAATGAGAAGAGAGTTCTTCAAAACTGAATAAACATTCAGTAAAAAAAAAAAACACAAAGAACAAACTACAATCCGACTCCACCTAACTATCTCTACTTAAACAAAAGGAATATGTACTTGTCTACGTGGCACAAGTAATAAACTTATAGCATGTGTCACTATTTAAAGCACAGGCACGGACGATGTACTAGTAGAGTGTTGAAGCATCGCAAAATGACCGAAGACTTTAAAAGTAACTACTACATTTCAGTACGTAGAGAATGTACCCAGGTTAAATCAGTTTCATATTTCTCAAGGTGTTGCAATATTGTTTTCCGTTATTGCAATTTACAATATTTAGCAAATCCCTGAATGTTGTTAGTTTCTTCGAAAAGGTCAAATCTATGAATGTAATCGATTATAGATATTTATTTTGTGTATCGAAGAGAGGCTAACTTTGTGTGCTCGCTGACCTCAAAGGGATATATATGGGCCTATAATCAAATTGAATCTTACCCTGACAATTTTTAGAATTATTTTTTTTATAAGTTGAAGTCAGTCTTTTCTCTCTCTCTCTCCCCCCTCTCTCTCTAGATAGACTAGCAGTATAGCCCGGCGTTGCTCGGGTGTAATGAAAGCTTTAAAACTAATCCATGGTCCTGGAGCTCAGACTCTTTGGACATTGGCACGAAAGACTAAAAAGCAATAGTTGTTTCCAGTTAAAGCAAAACCGTAGATTGAAAGAAAAATGAATGGATGTAAGTCAAATTTTGATTTCCTGGTATCGATATCAAATAAGTTTTTTTTTGTTTTAAACGGAATTTTGAAGGCTAAATAAGTCCTCTGAGTAAATGGTATCATGGCTGACACTAAGAACTACAATTATACCTACTTAGAGCCAAACCCAAAGCAAAAACTCAAATAAAAGGGCTGAAAAAAAAATACAGACATACAGGCAGATAAACAGACACACACACAAACACCTTGCCTTTTATATGTATATATATTATCGATTTTCTGCACTATTATAAGAACTGCAACCTTGAAACTTCTGAATATCGTTTCTTATGTCTTTGTCTATGAGTGTATCAAATTTGATTAAAATCGGACCACTCCTTCTATTACCGGATTTTTTCGATTATCGATTTTCAATATTTATCGGGGGTACTTCGACACAAAACCTAGCTAAGAACATTCGCAGACGCTTATAGTACAACTGTGTAAATTTTCAAGAAAATCGGTTCAGCCGTTTCGGAGTCTATAGGTAACGGATACACACACACGCAAAGTTCCATTTATAAATAAGTTTAGATAGATAGATAGACGTAATGGCTAACGTCCTTTCGTCACATTTGATTGATATTTAATTAAAAATCTTCACTTACAAATTAAATGCCATTTGCACCCTTTCTTTTAAAGAGCAGTGGCATTTCAGATATGTGATATAAAGGTCACCGACATCTTCGTTTCACAATCATGCTCTTCATCTCTCTCCCTATCTCTCGCCTCCATTCTCTCTCCTCCGTTCTCTACCTCTTGTATAAACGGAATAAACCAGAGAAAATAATAAAAGAAAATCCGAAAAGAAAAGATACCGTCTTTGATCCCCTGATAAAAAAGTTCAAAATTTGAATCGACCGGTAGAGAAATTTGCTTTCTACCGTTATCTAGGTTGTTACAAAAATAATGGCCAATTTCAGAAACATAATTTTATTCCTAAAAAATTAACTGTAGAAATGTTGAAATTAGTCAATATACGAGACTTGAGCATCTATACACCTCTACCATCGATCGCTATTGGCTGTGATGCAACGAAATCTTTGCAAGCTGATTCCATTTCTGGTTTGGACCTAAAAGTTTTACCATTTCAAAATGTTCTTAAAAAGAATCAGTGGGTGAAAGATCAGATGAATATGGAGGATGGGGTAAACTCTCGTATTCCAAGTCTGTGATTTTTTGCAACGTCATTCTTGCAACATGTGACCGCGCATTATCGCGGAGCAGAATTGGATCATGATGATTCACTAATGCAGGTCTAATTTTTTGCAGGTGTCTATGCATTTCAAAAAGTTGATTGCAGTAAAGCTCTGCATTAATGCACTGATTGGTTTCCAGACGGCTGTAGTGGATAACACTAATTGCAGACAACCAGACAGTCACCATAATATTTTGCTGCTGCAACTTTGGCTTTGGGAAATATTTGCGGGACTCGTCAAGCCATTGACCTGATCGTTTACTGTTATAGAAAAGGATCTACTTTTCACCACAAGAGACTATTCGGTCAAGAAAGGGATCGTTAATGTTACGCAGAAAGAGCACCGAGCACACTTTAGAACGCCTAATTTTTATTTTCATTTTCATTGAAATCACGAGGAACCCAATTATCGAGCTTTTTCACCTTGACATTACTCTGCAAATGGCGTGAGGCTTTTGCAGTGCTGACACCAAGCGTCTGAGACAATTTTCTGACACTTTGACGTGGGTTTTGCTCAACAACTGCTTGCAATTGTTCGTTATCAAGACTGCATGGCCGTCCTCTACCTTCTTCTCTTTCAAGTCAATTTCCGGAACCACCTTTGTACTGCCCGATCACTTGTGGACCCATCTCCCCCCTGCTCTGTTGATATTGAAAGAATCGTGAAAGGCATTGTGCCCAAGTTTGAACTCATCCAAGAAAAGTAAACGAAGATCTTGTTTTGTCATGTTTATAATTAAGGCTTTCTATGCGTGAAGATTGTCTACGGCTATATCGTGTTAAATGCACCGGTTCCCGTCCGATCACCGAAGTTAAGCAACATTGAGCCTGATTAGTACTTAAATGGGTGACCATGTAGGAATACCAGGTGCTGTAAACGTAAGGACCAAGATTGGTTCACTGATCCCCCAGGGTTGGACGCAGGGCTAACAACCCTGCCCCGTAAAAAACAGTTTGTTACAGCAACAAAGTTGCTGCCCTATGCACCAACTGGGTGTGATGGAGAAATGATGATGCTTGAAGATTATTTCTGTCTGAAATAAGTTAAAAATTAAAGAGAACACATTAATTATGTATATCAAAATTCATCTAATATATACCGTGAATACAATGTTAAAATGACTTTATAAAATACAATTTGAGCGGTCATTATTTTTGTAACAATTTAATACTTACCGTTGCTTGTGTTTGTGGGTACGTGTAAGTGTATGTTCTATGTTCTCGGGTTTGTGCAGGCGCAGAAGTATACGTCTTACTTCCACGACGGTTGTTTGCGATAGAGTGCGTGCCAAGCCCTGTACCGTAAATTAGACGCCTTAGACAACAAGAAATGGGGGTGAAGAGACACAACAAACGCTTGCCACAGTTTATATCGAAGCGCTTAAGATATGCAGCCTTTAAATTTTAATTATGATATCTCAAATGCATCTCAATATTAAGCTTAGCTTATCTTATTTAACTTTTTACCAACTTGCACATTGTTATTATTTTTAATTATCCCATAAGGCATAGGAGACATGATGGAGTAGTGGCCAGAGGCTCGGATTGAGGAATCGAAAAAGCAAGTTCAAAATACAGTCGAATTTATTACATTCCCTTGAAAAAGGTATGGATCCATCTCTTTTTCCCCCACATGTAGATAAAAAGCAGGACATACTGGCAACCGGTCTAGGAGAAGGAAAGCTCTGAATTCAAACCAGTATAGAGAGGGTTGGGCCCCGCCAGGCTGTCGCCCCCAAACACCACTTCTCCTGTGGCTACAGTACATGTGGTGCCTCTACAATCCTAATGAGTCAAAGAGTAAAAAAAAAAATGTATTAGTAGTAATTGGGGGGGGGGGAAGGTATGCTGTATAATCGGGGGGGGGGTCAATTCTGAAATTAAATGATTTTCAATACATTTTCGTCTCAATAAATTTCGTTCTCTTTTTTTTCAGAACCGCATTAAGGCGAAACGTGGAATAATTGTACATCGTTAAGTGTAATTGGCTAAATGCTCAACAAACAGGAACCGACAAAGTTCTCAATAAACAATGAAAAAAGAATGAACAAGAACAGGATAAAATAATACTACGCAGACAATATATATATATATATTGTAACTAAGTTGCTGAACTCGTAGGTTTTTTAACCTTTTGTTCATGCATTTACTTTTATAAAGAGTGCTCGATACAAATGTAGAGCGTTTTACTGTAATGGTTGTTACAATGTTTTTATAAATTCATAGTATCACTACACAAAAAATTTGCGTTTCGAAGACAGTCCATTATGTGGTCTGCTCTATCTTCAGGTGATTTTTTTGAAAACCTGGCTTCTAAACGCGAAAATTTTTGTGTAGTGATACTATGAATTTATAAAAACATTGTAACAACCATTACAGTGTATATATATATATATATATATATATATATATATATATATATATATGCAATTTAAACCTAGGCAAAGCAACAGTAATAAAGCAAAAAGTTAAAAAGAAATGTGTTCACACGCAAAAGGGATACAGTCAAGTGATTATAGTGTTCTGACTTCGAGACAAGAAAGAAGAAAAATATGGTGAATTTCTAAGCGTAGCTTAGATATGTCACAAGGCCGACCGAAAGATCGAATTCACTCAGTCAGTCAGTTAAGTACCATACGGGACATACGCTTGGGCGATCATGTCTCGAAATAGATATGACTGACTGGGCAAAAGATTTTCCCAGAGTAAGTTGCCATTACATTTTCTGGTAGACTGGTTGCCAATCCAGGCTATAGAACCCAATTTGTCCTGTTAGTTAACCCATAGCTGGAGGCAGAAAAGACGGATTAAATACCTTCCCCAAGGTTATTTACGCGTAAGTGAATGCAACGAATTCAACTAGAATTCGAACTCAGCTCTACGATCTCGAATTCCATTTGTCTTCACTTAGGCTACTCAGTTGTAATTGTTCTTGCGAGACAAGCTTGCTGACCATTGCATCACGCCGAGATGTCCAACAAAAATAAAAATTGTGGATCAGACCAGGAATTCGTCTATTTTTATCCTTTAGACAGAAAACTCAGCATGTTTTTGTTCGATTCGTCTGTAATTTTGCAAAAATTAGCTTAATATAGATATAAAAAGACACCACAAAAATTAAATCGGGTAAAGTCGAGTTGCCATCAGTTTATGCCATTATGATCGATAATGGCTAATTCCAAAAGGAAGTCAATATACTGACCATTCGAATCGTCCATGCCAAAATTATTACAACAATGTGTACTCTCTATCAGTATGGGAGTTTGGCTTAGTTCTAAATGAGATAGTCAGTCAGTTAAGTGCCATACGTGATACACACTTTGGGCGATCATGTCTTGAAAGATCTCAAATTCTATTTGTCTTTACTTAGGCTACTCAGTTGTAATTATTCTTGCGAGACAAGCTTGCTAACCATTACATCACGCCGAGATGGCCAACAAAAACAAGAATGGTGGATCAGACCAGGAATTTGTCTATTTTTATTGTTTAGACAGAAAACCCAGCATGTTTTTGTTCGATTTGTCTGTAATTTTGCGTCAGTTTTGTACAAATAAATATCCATTCCTTTCGGATTAGAACTAACACAAAAGACATATTACAATTTTTTATCATTTCATCCCAAGCAAGGCAATAAAGCCGCTAAGACGCACCAGGTTACTGAGTGTTAAAGAATATGAGAAAATAAATTATTAAAAAGAAAGTACAAAAAAAGGATAAGAATTAAGACAGAAGATAACGATTGACATAGCATTTAAATTTTTGACGATTAAAGTTGACTGGGAAGCAAAACATGGAAGAGAGTCCCGCAAGTGGAAAGTACGATAGAAGAAACTGTTAGCATAGAACATACGGTTACATCTAGCCATTTCAACTGAAAATTGAAGACCTTACCAGCAATCTAGTCAGTCAGTTAAGTGTTATACGTGATACACGCTTGGACGATCATGTCTCGAAAGAGACATGACTGACTGAGCAGAAGATTTTCCCGCAGGAGGTTGCCATTGCTTTCTGCGGTAGACTGGTTGCCTGCCAAGGCTATAGAACCCAGTCTGTCTTATTATTAAACTGATAACTGGAGGGAAGAGACGGATTAATACCTTTTCCAAGGGTATTTGTGCGTAAGTGAATACAAGGAATTCAACTAAATGAGATAACGAGTTAAAAATTGATATTTTTAGATTGTATGAAATGAGATGGACTAATAGTGGACTAATGCAATCAGAACATTTTACTTTATGCTAGGTATAAAAAAATCATCCGCCTAGAGTTGGTCATTGGTTGCTGCGGGTCAATTATTAGACAGAATGCAATTTACGAACATTTGATGACGACGCGCTTACAATTAAGCAATACCAAAACGACAAAAAGTTCAAGCATATATTCCTACATTAAATTCTGATTAATCGGTGGAAGAAAATTACTATAGTCCTCTTCAAGATATTATAGATGAAATTAGCAGGCTTTTATCAATCATTTCACCGCAAGCAAGGCAATAATGCCACTAAGATGCAAAAGGTTACAGGTACTGAAAGAAAATGGGAAAACTTTCGTGGGAAGAAATGACAATAAAAGAATAGTGTTCAGGAAGACCGAAGATGGCGATTGATGCTTGAAGATTGTAGGTGACAGGGAATCAAGAAATTGAACGAGCGTTCCACAGATGTGTAGTACAAGAAAAGAAACTATTAGAATAGAACTTACGGTTGCATCTATTTCATCAGTAAAACGGTGAAACCTAATACTAAGGAGGAGGACACATTAGAACAACTGATATGAAAATATTTATAGAAAAGACAGAAAGTGACTGAAGTCGAGATGCCTGGTTAGCACCAATAACATTGCGGACACTTTGGATAACTTCAATGCGCAAATTAATGGGAATCGTGTTGGCATGGAATCCATATTTGGCCCCGCGGGTAAGCAAACAGAATAAATGACAATGGTGAGATGTTGATATTCTTTAATATCAATGACCTTTGACACGTTTTACAGACATAAAACCATCCATTACGTAATATGAAATATTCCAAGATCAAACTCGACCCAGGAGTCGGCAACCTCCGCATCCCCCAGGGCCATATCTGGCCCGCCAAGGATTTTTGTCCAGACCGCCAACTTAACACCTGGATACTAATTATCTAATTAATTGGTGGAGCAAATGGCAGAAAAAGATCAGTTAGAATTAGCCGACTAATTAGCCGAATATGCAACGGGTTTTTTTAAAATCAAAATTTAATTCCGAATTAATTCCGAATTAATTCCGAATATGTTTTGCCAAGCGTAAAAAATAAAATATTATTCTCATCTTCTGATGTGACAAACTGTTCAATAATGAGAAAATCCTTGTATCTTTATTCAGAAGAATATATGCTTGTAAACAATCTTTTTCGAAAATGAAATATACTAAAAGTCATTAAAGTTGGGTGATGACCACCTGGATGATATTTTGCACCTGTCATCGACAAATATTTCACCTGATGTGAGAAGGTTATCGAACGATAAGCAAAAACAAGTGTCTCATTGAATAATTCGCCATTTTTAACTGTATTTCGTTTGTAGAAAAGAATTCGCATTTTATTTTGTGTTAGTTGTTATCCTGTTATTCCAGCAGTAAAAAAAGGAACCTTGTTTAAATAAGATAGCATTAACTTTGTTGATATTTTCCTTTAAACCTCCAGATAAAAGCAGTTTTCTGGTCAGAGTGGATTGAGGTCAAGACATTTTATTATAATAGTACTGTTAATATATGGCCCTCCTTCGAGACACTGCATAGCTTTCTGATCCAAGGTAGCATTCTGGACGGAACGTACTGAGGTTGAGAGAGTTTAATATAGTACTGTAAATATGATGGCCCTCCTTCGAGACACTGCATAGCTTTCTGATCCAAGGTAGCATTCTGGACGGAACGTACTGAGGTTGAGAGAGTTTAATATAGTACAGTTAATATGATGATTCAATGCAGCCTTCTGGTCATAGCGGACTTGGGTTGAGACGGTTTAATATTGTACAGTTAATATAATGACCCTCTTTCGAGACACTACATAGCTTTCTGATTTGCTCTCTTCAAAAGATTGTTAACCCTGAATTCTAACCGAACATGAAATTAATTTCATTTGCATAAGCCCAAGCTGAAGGTTAACTCTACAACAGAATTTATTTATCCTGGTTTCGGTCCTGGTCATTATTTATTTGCAGCTAAACTGAATTTGTGAAAGAATCTAGAAAATTGTAAAGCAGATGGCTTACAATAGAGTGCAATTGAAAGATATCTGAAGAGAAAGCTACCAAGTAGAAGGACAAAACCGATTTTCATTTCCCGATGAGACGGGATAGGAAGAGTACTGGATTGCTACGTGCTGTCCGTACTTCAACATGGCAATGAATGCTGGAATGAAGGAAAAATTTGAAGCAACTGAAATGGGGTTCTACAGAAGGATGCTGCGAATCTCATGGATCGAGCATGTGAGCAATGATGAGGTCTTGGAAATGATGGAAACAAAAAGGAAATTAATACTGAGCACCAGGAAGAGACAGCTGAAGTTCCTGGGACACACAATGAGGAAGGAAGGCGTGGAGAATCTGATACTAACAGGCCAGATAGATGGAAAAGAGACAGAGGAAGGCAACGGATAACATATTTGAAGGACCTAATAAGGTGAATGACGGAACGAGGATTGCATGGTGTAACAGGAGAAGGCGTTCTCAGAGTGACCAGGGATAGGGAAAAGTGGAAAACCATGATTGCCTACGTCCTGAAGGGACAAGGCATATAGAAGAAGAAGGTCCAGTTTCAATAATGCTGTGCAAGTTGCTACAAAGAGCTGCAATGGTAACCGAAGGCGGGCTCGGAAAAAAAGCAAAGTATATTTAATAAAACTTTGAATTCTATTGGTATTTTAAAGAAAATCAAATCTCAAAAGATCAAGCGTTAGCAGTTAGCAAAATAATTGAACAAAACAATTCTGTATTCTTCTTTATGGGCTGTGTTCCTTCAGGACATACACGATCATTGCTCTCCACAATTTCCTGTCTTTTGTAGCTTTTAATAAATTGTGTCTTTTCGTTATTTCTTTTAAACCCTATTCCGTCATCCATTCAAGTATGTTATGCGTTGATTTACTCTTTCTCTTTTGCCCGCAATCTGTTCTGTGAGTATCAGGTTTTCCAAGCCTACTTTCCTCATTATGCGGTTCATAAATTTCAACTGTCTCTTCTTGATGTTAACAGCATGTTTCCTTTTTGTCTTCATTTTCTCTGAAACCTCGTCGTTGCTCACGTGTTCGGTTTATGTTATCCTCAGCATCCTTCTGTAGAACCACACTTCTGTTGCCTCAGGTTTTCTCTTCATTTTTGAGGAGGTTCTCCAACACTGACTGCTATATAGAAGGACATGTATGACGTTAGAGTTTAGTACTTTTTTCTTTGTTTCTAACGTTTTTTGTTACTTATCCATTGTATTCACTTACGCGCAAATATCCTTGGGAAAGATGTTAATCCGTCTCTTCCTTCCAGTTATGGGTTAAATAGCAGGACAGATTGGGTTCTATAGCCTTGGTCGGCAACCAGTCTACCGCAGAAAGCAATGGCAACCTACTGCGGGATAATCATCTGCCCAGGCAGTCATGTCTCTTTCGAGACATGATCGCCCAAGCGTGTATCACGTATGGCACTTAACTGACTGAATACACTACTTAGTTTTTAGAATGCATCTTTGGCAATCCTACTGCATCTTCGGATTTTAGTGTCGTATTTTCCAGCCTCCGTTATAACACTTTCCAGATATTTAAATCTTTGGGCTCGTTTGATGTTGGTATATATACAAAGCGTTAAAAAATAAATTTAAGCGAGACGAAAAGGTTTGGGTTGAACCAACGTGCTAAGAATAAAAACATGCCCCTTCTAGAAATGTGCATTGTGGTGCATTGGATATCGACTCGGAACGAGAAATCGGGGATCCGAGTTCGAATTCCAGTTGAATTCCCCGCATTCACTAACGCACAAATTCCCTTGAGAAAGGTATTAATCCGTCTCTTCCTTCCAGTTATGGGTGAAATAACAGGACAGACTGGGTTCTGTAGCCTTGGCTGGCAACCAGTCTACCGCAGAAAGCAATGGGTACCTACTGCGGGATAATCTTCTGCCTAGACAGTCACGTCTCTTTCGAGACATGAACACCCAAACCGTGTATCAAGTATGGCACTTAACTGACTGACCTTCTAGAAATGATGCTGTAACTCTTTATAAAATTGTGAGAGTACTTACGGGGTCCAGATCCAATAACGCCAAACCAAACAAAAATAAAAGAGAGAAATTTTGAGAGATATTACAGTCTCCAGATATAACTGCCAGTCCAAAAAAGAAAAAGAAAAGAAAACGAAGTATTGTAATAGATCTTACAGTCTCCAGATCCAATACTGCTATTCCAGAGAAAGACAAAAGAGAGAAATTACTGATCTCCGAAACTGAACAAAACAGATGAAGCGAACATTTTGGCTTGGTTCTGAATCGGCCAAATGCGGGAAGAATTGCTAGACCTTGAAGATGAATTATCCAATGCATTTGACTTGGAGATAATCAATAATTAAAATCTCAGAATGAATAATCGATGAGCGTCTGAAAGTCCGACAAACAATAAAACTGCAGGTTTAGACTTTATCCTTGTAGAGCTACTGGAATGTAGTGTCTTAATAATGGTAAAAGAACCGACTCAAATTATCAACTTGGCAGAGAATACTGGCAATGTGAATTTGACAACTCATGGTGGTGGTGGTGGTGGTATTACTCTTCTGGTCAACACCAGGAAATTGTTATACTGCACTTTTTTTTAGTCCGCTAAATCTGAAACAATCCTGCACATATATAAATCTACCATCCGCCCGTCCACTGAATACTGCTGCCATATCTAGTCGGGTGTTCCTGCTATCCACTTAGGTGTCCTTTACAAAATCCAATGGAGAATCTGTAATATAATCGATCCCGACTTGGCAGCTCAGATACAGTCACTTTCTCACCGGCGAAATGTGGCTTCCCTATGCCTCTTCTACAAATACTTTCACGGCTTCTGCTCTGATTAACTTAGTTCCCTGGTGACCTCTATATATTAATTTACTTGAGCAGCAAGATTAGAAACTAGGTCCCACCCTTTTACTATGAAACCAATAAAATGTCAAACGCAAATTCTACTCCATCAACTTCTTTTCTCGCACTTCCCGCCTGTGGAATTCCCTTCCGTTTACTTGCTTCCTCGACAGTTACAATCTCCAACAATTTAAATGTAAGATCAATAGTCATCTCCTATCTCACTAACCTGCATCCTGTCTCTCATGCTCCTTTCTCCGTCCACTCTACTTTCATCAGTATTCTCATCCTTCTCTTATCCACTTCCTGACACCCCCTATAACCTGTCACTCTTTCTCAAAACTTTTCTCCTATTTTACTCCCCTGCAAAACAGTGGCAGTAAAATGCCTTGCTTGGGGCGATATGTTTATATAAAAAAGCATATAGACGCTAAATTTCGAGTAGAACAAGTGGGTTTCAAACATAAACAATCATACAAGGGGCAACTAGTTTCATTGCACAGCATCATTAAATAATCAATAGAGTTTCGTTGCCCTTTAATTATTAATTACATCGATTTAAAATATTTCAACAGTATTTATCGATCAGTATTTATCAATTTATTTATTGAACTCACAACTCTAAAAGACACATGGCCCAGTGGATGTAGACGTTGGTTAGTTCCTGACTTGACTCTTAGAGTTGTGAGTTCAATACCAGGCTACAGCAGTGGTGAACAAGTAACTTGCAGGGCTAGACGGAGGTAACTCATTACTTCTAATCGAGGCTTTACGCAAGGAATGAAGTTCATATACCCCAGTGATTGTAATAAAGGGTTCGGTCCAAAATTCCTAGCATCTGAAGAAGGCCGGAGCGTACAACGGCTGAAACGTCGTACAGATGGCAACAAAGCTGAGGACAATAATAATTTAAATAATGTAAATAATAATGTAAACAGCCAAATACTTATATCTATACATTTACTCTTACTGAGGTAGGTCACATTCAAACCCGGAGGACATATTCAAACCTGGTAGGCCACATTCAAACCTGTAGGACACATTCAAACCCGGTAGGCCACATACTATACCAGAATCAGAGAGACAGGCGACAAACTATATTGACACCGAATTTAATTATGAAACAGAAAGAAACAAGTTTCTGATATCATGATAATCCGCATTGATAATGATTTAAAACCACTGACAATCCACTAAGAATGTTCATAAAATTCTATTCACAATAGCAACAAAATAAAATCCAGAATATTTATAGTTTTCTACTTTGGGAAGGAAGGAGGGTTTGGAGAATCTGATGCTCACAGGTCAGATAGAGGGAAAGAGAGACAGGAGAAAGCAGCGCGTAATATGCTTGAGCAAGTGGATGGCAGAGCGGAGTTTGGGAGAGGTAACAAGAGATAACGTGCTAAGAGCCACTAGGGATAGGGAGATGGAGGGCCATGATTGCCAATGTTTTGAAGGGATACGGCACATAGAATAAGAAGACGCCTCCCTAGACGTAGTAAACATATTTATTAATGTTCCTGTAAAGCATAAAGGGGGGATCAATTCTTTATTGTAATCAATATCTAAACTAATCCCTCAGTTTGTGGCCATGCTAATTTCTATATATTTATATTCTATATTTATGGGCATGGGATGGCAGCACGGGGTTTTGTGGGGGTAACAGGAGAAAGCATGCTAAGAGCCACTAGGGATAGGGGTATGTAGAAGGCCATAATCGCCTACGTCCTGAAGAAACGACGAGGTTTGGGAGAGGATGGACATGAAAAGGGAATTGATACTTAAAATATTAGAAAAAGATAGCTAAAGTTTTTGGGACATGTAGTGAGGAAGGGCGGCTTGAAGAATTTGATGCTCACCGGACTGATAGAGGGGAAGTGAGACAACGATATAGCAGGAAAAGGGTTTTTAAGAGCTACAACGAACAAGGAGATGTGGAGGGCTATGATCGCCTACGTCCTGATATTCTGTGTAGTAAATACTCGTTTATAAGGCAAATCTTGGTAACAGTCGGGAGAAAGTCCGTTTCGCCTCGGTAGCTGGTAGTTTAAAAGGCAGCTCTCAGTAGTAGTTGCTCTCTCAGAAAATTTGTGTTTATATCCCTTTGGCAAGGCCCCACCCCACCAATCTAATGGCGCAAACTTTGATTTTGACTAACATCAAAAAGTTTCTTGGTCTTTTATTTTTAGATTGGCTCAAATGATTTCCAGGTGTTCATTTCTTTTTCAATATATTTTTTATGTAGCGAAACAGGGCCTCTGATTTGTTATAGTTTTTAATCACAAATGATTGAATCCTGGGGTGGATTCATACATTTCTTAAGGGTATTTGCACGTAAGTAAATATAACAAATCTGACAAGAATTCGAACCTAACACTTCAGTTGACAATTCCGAACTGTTGTCCACCACCAGCACATTCAAAATTACAGCAACTGATATTCCAAAACGGTCACCCATCTAGGTACTGATCAGATTCGACATTGCTCAACTTTGGAGATTGTACAAGAAGCGGTGTTTCAACATGATATAACGCATATCTCTAGTTACAAGAAAAATAAATTCAAACTTCAAAAAAGAGGAGCCGTCTTGGCTGCTGGTCAGTCCATCTTGGCGACATGAAAAAGTCCTTTATGACACTCTTTGCTTTCCATTTAACCAAAACTCGAGCAACTGTCGATTTGTCTCACTGTGAAACAAAGTGTATATGAATAAAAACAAAACAAAAAACAGAATAATTTCTATTTTTGTTGTTCTTAATATTTCGAAAAATACAGTCACCTTGAGATCACGCTACATTTCTGTACAAATTCTCAAAGATCATGTTACAAGTTGTATCAAAAACTTAACTAGGTTATGGTTCAACACACAACACCTACACATTTCGACATTGAATGCCCTGATGGCAGGGCTGGGGTTTTTATCCTACATAGAAATTGTCAACTAGCGTGATTTAAATGACAACAGTAAGAGGTGGTGTAATATTGCTGTGGAATCGCGCCTTTTTGTATACAAGAATGGACTCGCCTGATGTGTACATATAATCCTGCCTATACAGATAACAGAAGTTGCAAATCAGCTGGCTTTGCTACTATGACACTGTCAGCTTTCTGCTTTCGGGTAGAGAGCGCTCTCTGCTTCCGAACAGAGAGCACTAACCCAGTCGTGGTTCCGCCGAAGGGTAGAATCACGACTGGGGAAAAATAGACATTTTTGGCCTGGCTATATGGACGGGAAAACCCACATTAAAAAGACCTGGTGTCACATCTCGCTTTACGTGGGAAGGTGGGTAAATACCGTTGTAAAGCAGTCGGCAATAGCCTCTGCTATTATCACACTGTCAGCTCTCTGCCTTCGGGTGGAGAGCGCTCTCTGCTTTCGAGCAGAAAGCACTAACCCAGTTGTGGTTCCGCTGAAGGGGAGAATCACGACTGGGGAAAAATAGACAGATATTTTTGGTCTGGCTATATGGCCGAGAAGACCCACATTAAAAAGACCTTGAGTCACATTTCGCCTTAAGTGGGAAGGTGACTAAATTCCGTTATAAAGATTTGCTTAGTGGGTCAGTAAGTTGGTGCAGAGTTAGTTGGAGTTGTTTTGGATAGAGACTCATTATCCGAACATACTATTTTACTTCAAGATTGTATATATTTATTTCTACTAATAATGAATTTACTAACCCATGTTCCAGTTTGTATATCTTTTTCAATATAACATATTTTCTATCTCCACATCTGTCTGTGTAATTTATTATTTTGTGTGGTTTCTCACCCGGAATCCACAACAAATATTTTGGCTCGTATTGTAAGCAGTAAATTCATAGGTTCGTTCAAATATGAAAATGGCGTCAAGATAAATGCAGAGATGTTCTTTGACAAGATTTTTGTTATGAGTGGTATGGATCACAACTTTAAGCTAAGAAGCATATTAATTTAGGACAAGAGTCCTTAACATTCAGCCAAACTATTGCCACCTTGCGAAGAAGGTTTCAAAAACCACAAATTAACGGAATAGCTCGTAGCCTTTCAATATATTGCTCAATAGAAAACTTATGGCCCGTCATTAAAAGGAATCTAAAGGATAATGAAGAGCAATATTTAAGCAAAGATGATCTCTAGATGTGCGTTGTGGTGCATTGGATATCGGCTCGGAACGAGAAATCAGGGAGCCGAGTTCGAATTCCAGCTGAATTTCTTGCATTCACTTACGTACAAATACCCTTGGGAAAGGTATTAATCCGTCTATTCCTTCCAGTTATGGGTTAAATAACAGGACAGATTGGGTTCTATAGCCTTGGTCGGCAACCAGTCTACCGCAGAAAGCAATGGCAACCTACTGCGGGATAATCTTCTGCCCAGTCAGTCATGTCTCTTCCGAGACATGATCGCCCAAGCGTGTATCATGTATGGCACTTAACTGACTGAATCTCTAGCTAGTGAAAAAAAACCGCTGCAAATATTGTTGAAGTCGAATGTTAACAAGACCAATGAATGAATGACTAACGACTTTTATAGAATGTCAAATAGCTCACATTAACATGCAAAAAAAATATATTCATATATATATACATATATATATATGGAATAATGTGTCAACTAATATATGTCCCTATAAATTTGTTTTTATTTAGGAATAGACATTGTTTTACTTTGCATCATAAAGCTTAACGGCTAGTACTTAGTACTACACTGACATCGAGATTTAATCAATTTACAGCTGCGTTGGCGAGATGTAGCCGTAAATTCTATACTATCAGTTTCCTTCCTCGCACTTTTTCGGTTGTGGAAATCCCTTTCGGCTCTATACTTTCCGGCCAACTTTAATATACAAAAATTTAAATGCAGTGTTAATCGCTAGCTATTGTCCTCCTGATTACTCTTTCCTCTTCCCGCTCATTATTAATGCTTCTGTTTCTAATTCTTCTCCACCCTGTAAGCCCTTGTGTCTTAGTGACTTTATTGCTTTACATGGGGTGATATAGATTTAACAAAAAAAATTAAATGCAAAGTTGATCCCTATACTCCTGATTACTCTTTCCTCTTCCCGCTCATTATTAATGTTTCTGTTTCTAATTCTTGTGTCTTAGTGGCTTTACTGCCTTGAATGAGGCAAAACTGATAAAAAAAAACAGCTACAAAGCAAATTGATACCGATATTTTTAACAGCGATAAGATCGAATTCACAAGATATTGTGGTCACATAAGTGTATTTTGAACGTTTTATCAATGTTGATTGGTTAATAACTATCTAATTGGGAAAACATCGACTAGTTAAAAAATTAAGAA
The DNA here is from genome assembly GCA_037127315.1 of Ascarosepion bandense. NCBI lineage: Eukaryota > Metazoa > Mollusca > Cephalopoda > Sepiida > Sepiidae > Ascarosepion > Ascarosepion bandense. The sequence continues at coordinate 3,898,452 of JBBBDQ010000946.1, read as the reverse complement.
AACACCTTGAACATTTTGCAGTGAAAACATAAGACTCGAATTCAGCTTTTAACTACGTATCAGTTCACGTGCTTTTCCACACGCGCGAGCGCACACACACACACACACACACACACACACACACACACACACACACACACACACACACATGTAGTGTAGAGTTGTGATAGTTTTTGGTGCCAAAAAACTGTTGCTTTTTCAGTAGTTTAATGATAAAAGGTAATTTAGCAAGCAGGATTTTTTTTTATCGCAAAGTGCTCGATATCGAAGAGGATGTGCGTTGTGGTGCAGTGGATAGCGACACGGAACGAGGTAATCGGGGAGCCGAGTTCGAATTCCAGCTGAATTTCTTGCGTTCACTTACGCGCAAATACCCTTGGGAAAGGTATTAATCCGTCTCTTCCTTCCAGTTATGGGTTAAATAACAGGATAGATTAGGTTCTATAGTCTTGTTGGGACTTTTTTCTTTTTTCTTTTTTTCCTGAACAGGCCGGCATGGTCGAAACTTAGGTTGCAAGCAAGCAAGCAAGTGGTGTGTATTTCGTTCATTTAGCACACACGCACGCATACACATTAATTTATTTGAACATTATTTTTAATAGATACATGTATTGGATTAAATGCTCTGTTTTTAATTTGACAGTATCTATCTATCTATCTATCTATCTATCTATCTATCTATCTATCTATCTATCTATCTATCTATTCACACTACGGGCCATAATTATTAATCCACCTCAGTTTTTTAAAAAAAAATGTTGTATTTCATACTATTTTTAGCATTTATTGTCAAGTGGATAATTCTAAATGAAAATAGAATGATTCTTTTGTTATTATTACTTTGCAAAATTTTACAAGGCAGCCAAGAAGCCTTTGCTTCGGCCAACCAATAAGAAGAAGGGACTAGCATGGGGAAGAGTGCACAAAAACTGGACACCAGAACAGTTCATTTGATGCACATGTTATTGTGCAGTATTAACAAAAGAACCATTCTATTTTCATTTAGAATTATCCACATGGCAATAAATAATAAAAATAGTATGAAATACATCATTTCTTTTAAAAAACTGGGGCGGCCTAATAATTATGGCCGGTAGTATATATATATATATATATATATATATATATATATATATATATATGAATTGAATACATGGATCGAAATCCGACAAAATGGATAGAATAAGTGATGAACAAGTAGGAAAAGGTGTCTTTCATCTAACATGTTTCAGTTTAACAAGCTTCTTCAGAGATTTATTAATTTCCTTGATAAATTTCTGAAGAAGCTTGTTAAAGTGAAACATGTTAAATTAAAATCATTTTTTTTCTACTTGTTCTTTACTTATTCTATTCATATATATATATATATATATATATATATATATATTGTATTTTATTGTATATATATATATATATACATTTTATTGTATATATATATATATATATATATTGTATTTTCTTTTTGGTATTGTATTTTTGCTCTATTTCCGTACTTTCGTATTGAGCTCTCTACTGTTAAGGTTTTCGTCTTGGTTTTTTTCTTCTTTCAAACAAGCTCTTGACTCATTGTTATTGGACTTTGTTTCTTTTTTGTTTCTTCCCCACTTTAACCCACTTGGTAGTCCTTGTTGGGTTGTTGACGACTTACGTTACTAATTTGTTAGCGTTAGTATTTTCTGACTTTGGTCTTTATTAGTGCTACTGTATTGTTGGTACGTATAGTAATATATATATATATATATATATATATATATATATATATATATATATATATATATTGTCATCCGCAGACAGATCTGTTTCCCTGTATCGCAGCTCATCACTACGGTTAGACTCGGATTGCTACACAACCCAAGCTCGAAACCCGACCGATTTGGCGTCAATCGGCGACTCTATCTCTGGTTTTTTTTAACGCATATCATATTACGCGCCCAATAGCTAGAGTGCTCAAATTTCATTTTTACTGAATGAGCGATGCGTACACGCTAGAGTGGCTACTGTGTTTCAAAGTCTACATTTCTTCTAGAGTGCTCAATCAGAGTGTGAGAGCGTAACTGGCCAGAATATAAATTAATAAATCAAAATACGTCGGTTGTAAATCAATTTCGTAAATCTCCGTTTCAGCCATGAATTGAGTTCTCTTGGCTGCGGGCGTGTGTATACACCGCGTATATAACACGATAAATCTCTCCCCATCTCTCTCAGCCGTGCGCTGATAGATTAGGTGTAGAATCTCTGACTGATGCCCAATCGATGGCTGTTGGAAGCAATCGGATATCTAGTCACACTAGTAACCTGCGAAACAGGTTTGTATATTGGTGACTTTATATATTTAGAAATTATTTTATTTTAGTGGCTACTCATATTTGAGTAGATGCACTGTTTTTATTTTTAAACAGTTTATTTATTTAGTTACATCTACCGGCCTGAATATTCGAGAAATCTTCTTTCGGCAGGATTCAAAACTGCATCCCCGAGGAGAAACCGTTATTAGGTCTGATCTCGGCCACGTAGTATCTCCTAATCAAATCAAAGCCCGAATAGCGCTTTTGAATACACATTTTCCTGATTCTCGAAATGTACATATCTGCTCTGTTTCATATCCTAACGCAAACAAAGACATTTTTTAGGAAATTGATTAAATTCTACGTCATTTAATTTTTAATACAAAAAACAAAGCAAAAATATGCTGCATTCAGTTATGTGATTACCATATGTTATATACATACTTATAAACATTAATGGGTATGTCCCAGTCCTCATAAATACGTTGGACACTACTGTGAGGGGGTGGATGCTCTCTAACAATGCTTAACTACTAGCAGTGGTTATCTGATTCACGCAGCTGGCAAAGATTGTATTTTGTTGATGTTATAAAGATTACTATTTCATTTTCCAACTTCTGTTTTGGGTATTTCTTATTCAGTAACCTTTTTAGGTTACAACACCCTAACAGTTAAAAAAAAAAAGACTCTTGGTCCTATTCATAACTAATTTATAAATAACAATAGTAAAGTCATTTTTAATGTCAAATGTATGACACATCTCTAATTGTTGCCTTTAACCCATACCAAAGTATGGGCCTGAACTTGTTTAGAAATATCTAAAGCCTCAGCTGTATACAACCGTTTTTTTAAGATCAATGGTTAAAAATAGCTTTGAGCAAATTGATTGGTTGGTTTTGTTTAGCAGCATATCAGCTGCAAGCTGGTTATTTAATAGTGAAATCTAAACGTTTTGAACACAATTTTAGAGCTTCAACTAAATATGTACTATAAATGGGTATTGTTGATAATTTTACTAAAAACAGATATTGTTGGAAGTTTTTTTTACAATAACAACAACAACAAAAACAGCAACAACAACAATAATAATAACAGATCTTCAAAAAACTATAAAAATATAACAACAATAACGACAATAATAATAATAGTCAGTCACTTTAGTACCACACGTGATACACACTTTTGCGATCATGTTTTGAAAGTAACATGACTAACTGGGCAGAAGATATTCCAACAGTAGGTTGCCATTACTTTCTACTGTAGACTGGTAGCCAATCGTACTATTTGACTCATAGTTAAAAGGAGAAGCGACGGATTAATACCTTTCCCAAGGTATTTGCGCATAAGTGAATGCAATGAATTTAACTAGAATTCGAACTCGGTTCTCTGATTTCTCGTTCCGAGAATCACAACGCACATCCAATAATAATAATAATAATAATAGATCTTCAAAATGCTTTCAAAATACAAGAATCTTGAAGTGGAAGTCTCAGAAATGTGGTACATCAAAACATCACTAACTCCAGTTGCAGCTGTAGCACTTGAATTGACTGGGAAAAGTTCTTATAGACTCATTAAAGTGAACCCTGGAAACCCATGCCTTAAAGAAATACAGAAAAAAAGTTCTCACAAGCACAACTCACAGTTTATGAAGGGGTTTATCTATGTAAAATGTGTGTATTTTAAATTTTTTATTGTTTTTGAAATGATCAGTGGATGACGTCATGAAACCATTTCTGAACTTAGGTCTTTGGTTAGGACACGGAAGTAAATGTGTATACAATCAAAACCCAAGGAAATAATTCTTCTTTTTTTCTTCTTTTTGTATCTCTTAATAAAATTTGTCTTTTTGTTATCTCTGCTAACCCCTGTTTTTCCTTCCGTTCGCTCCCTAGGAAGGTCACGCGTTGTTTTCATCTATCCATCTTAAATTCAATCTGTACAGTGAGTATCAAATTTTCAAAGCCTCTTTTTGTCACCCTAGCAATTTCAACTGTCACTTCCTGATGTTAAGTATGAGTGTTTTTTTCCTATTTGTTACTATTTTCTCTAAAATGTTCAGTCTATAGTATTCTTAGCATCCTCCTGTAGAAATACATTTCTGTCGCTTCAAGTCTTTTCTTCGTCTGTGATGAGATTGTCCAGCATGCATAAAAGGACTGATGTTACGTAAAAGTTCAATACTCTTTTCTTTGTTTCTAACGAAAATTTCCTGTTTCTTAATACTTTGCTTAGCTTTTGGAAAGCCACTTTTGCTATTCCAATGTCTTCAGTTAAAACACTTCCCAGATAGTTAAATTGTTGTGCCTATTTGATTTTGATATCTCCAACCTGTAGTTTGTATGTTGCGTTGTCCCTTTTTGCTGACAACCATACATTCTGTCTTCTTGTAATTGATGTTGAGTTCTTTCTTCTCGCCTTCTTTCACTACCTTCTATAATAGTTCTTGCAGTTTCCTTTCTGTGTCTGCTATAAACATTGTATAATCTGTATATCTTTTGCTGTTAATATGATGACCGCTTATATTGAATCCTGGGACTAATTCTCTCATTCAACCTATAGAAGAAGGTCATTCTGAGAGAAAGGGTTTTAAGATAAGGATACGTCCACTCACGGAACTTATTCAACCTATACAGTGAGGCGGTGATTCTAAGACGGTACGAAAACACATCCTTATCTTACACCGCTTTCTGTTTTCAGAACCTACTAGGGTATCAGAATAATCCGGAAACTACCAGGATATTAGCATAATCCAGAACATATTATGATTATCCAGAAACTGCCAGTATATTAGAACAGTCCAGAAATTATTAGGATATTAGGATAATCCATAACATATTAGGATATTAAGATAATCCAGAAAATGCAAGTATATTAGGACAATCCATAGCCTATTAAGATAATTCAAAGCCTATTAAGATAATTCATAGCCTATTAGGATATTGGGATAATCCAGAAACGACCAGTATATTAGGATATTATTATAATCAATAAACTATTAGGATAATTCATAACTTATTAGGATAATTTATAATCTGTTAGGATAATCCAGAATCTATTAGGATATTAGGATAATCCAGAAACTGCCAGTATATTATGATAATCAGGAATATATTGTGATATTAGGATAATCCAGAACCTATACCTATCCAGGATATAAGGATAATCCAGAAATGTATAGTTTCTACATTATCCTAAAATCCTTTCTAAATATGTGAAGGTTGACGAGCAGTTCCGACAGTTCTTTGTGTCTTTATTGAGCTGGTTGACGAAAATGCCGTGAACACTGTAATGGGAACATCCTTCTAATTACTAATGAACAACTAATTTGGTTGCGTTTTGTGAAAGTCGGACTGTGTAATTTGTCGACTTAAAAATTGGTTAGTAAGGATGTCGGGCAGAACGCGGCCATTTAACTTTGTTTTAATTGTATTAAACCTGAAAGCAGATCCGACATCAATGTCCCCGAATTGTCCGAAAATAAGTATTCGTTTAAATGACATCGAAAAGACGGGAACGAATTAGACGATTTAATTAATAAAGATGCCAGGTGAGAACAATCTTTATTTATTGTTTAAATTGTTACAATTAAGCAGGTAGAATACGAATGACAAGGCCAGAAGGATATTACGTAGATAGATAGATAGATAGATAGATAGATAGATAGATAGATAGATAGATAGATAGATAATGAAAAGAATGAGATAGATAGATAGATAGATAGATAGATAGATAGATAGATAGATAATGAAAAGAATGAGATAGATAGATAGATAGATAGATAGATAGATAGATAAGATAATGAAAAGAATGAGATAGATAGATAGATAGATAGATAGATAGATAGTGAAAAGAAAGAGATAGATAGATAGATAGATAGATAATGAAAAGAATGAGATAGATAGATAGATAGATAGATAGATAGATAGATAGATAGATAGATAGATAGATAGATAATGAAAAGAATGAGATAGATAGATAGATAGATAGATAGAGAGAGAGAGAGACACACACACACACACACACACACACACACACACACAGGGACAAAGAGAAAGCGAAAAAGTGAGAGAGAGAGAGATAATTGTTTGCATAGATAGATGGCTATTTACTTCCCTAGGACGTTGACACAAGGTCACATTCAGCGTAGAACTTTACGCGCGTACATACAGGTGGCGTCAGAAGCTGCCCACTTCACTTACCACTACCGGAACACCTCAGCTTAATTCTAATTCTATCCCTTTACGTTTAACAGGGAAAGGTGTAACCTAGGGAGTAGACGCTAGTTAATTTTCACCACGGTCTCGATAAAGTGGCCGAGAAGCAATGTATTATTTGTTAAGTTTAGCGTAGTTTGGTACAAGGCTACTAGTGTGGAGTACCCAGAGAAAATCGAACTAACTCGTAATATTCAACCAGTTGTTCGCTAAACTAACTATTATCCCCAAGTACGCATATAGACAAATGAAAAGGTCACTAGATGATTATTTTTCTAACTTATTTAAGACTATTGTTTCGCAACTAATAATAATAATAATAATAATAAGATTAATAATAATAATAATGATAAGATTAATAATAAGAATAACAACAATAATAATAATGATAATAAGATTAATAATAATAATAATAATAATAATAATAATAATAATAATAATAAGATTAATAATAATAATAATGATAATAAGATTATTAGATGAAACAGCGCTGGCGCTTGAACAGATAAAACAGCGCTGGCACTTGAACAGATGAAACAGCGCTGGCAAGACAAACCTCTGCACTTGAACAGATGAAACAGCGCTGGCAAGACAAACCTCTGCATGGCCAATATCCAGAACGTGCCAATAAATCCAATGTTGACAAAGTTAATACTCATCGATGGTTACGTGCATCTGGATTAAAGTCTGAAACTGAAGGCTTTATTCTTGCAGCACATGACCAAAGTTTTTTCACTAGAAACTTTCAGGCAAATATTATGCATAATAATATGGATCCAAAATGCAGGTTTTGTGATAAACACCAAGAAACAATAGACCACCTAATCTCAGGCTGTTCTGTGCTTGCTCCAAATGAATATAAAAATCGCCACGACAGAGTTGGGCAATATTTACATTGGGCAATGTGCAAACATTATGGAAAATCTGTAAACAAACACTGGTATGAACATCACCCAGCACCGGTTACAGAAATAGAAGATGTAACCATTCTATGGGATTACACCATCTACACAGACAGAAAAACTGAAGCAAACAGGCCAGACATTATTGTTAAAAACCAGAAGGAGAAAACTTGTCTATTAATTGATATGGCTTGTCCAGCGGATTGTAACATAGCAATCAAGGAATTTGAAAAACTGTCAAAATATAAAGACCTGGAAATTGAAATAGAAAAAATGTGGAAATTGAAAACAAGAGTTGTGCCAGTGATAGTAGGTGCACTTGGAATGATAAAAAATGGAACAAAACAACACATTGAAAGGATCCCTGGAAACCCCAGCTTAAGAGATATACAAAAAATTGTCTTATTAAGTACAGCCCACACACTAAAGAAAACTTTATCTATGTAATGCTAGGGATGATAGGGAAGATAGAAAAACATGAAATGGAGTCATAACAACACGCCACGACCTGCCTTAGGTCTCCCCGCAGACTTGGTTGGTAGTGAGACGAAAGCAGAAATCGAAATATGATGAAAAATGACATAATAATAATGATAATAAGATTATTATTAATAATAATAATAATGATAAGATTATTAATAATAATAATAACAATAATAATAATGATAATAAGATTAATAATAATAATAATAATAATGATTATAAGATTAATATCACCCGTCATCATCAATTTCATCAAACAGTGCATGTCTATATGGAAAACAACCCTTTACCTCAATCATATAAATCGAACCTATAAGTCTGATGAAATAAACATCAAAAGAGGTATATTTCAAGGTGATTCTTTGTCTCCATTACTATTCTGCATATCATTAATAGCACTAACCAGTCAACTTAATAAGACAGAATGTGGTTATAAAATAGGCCAAAAGAAAATAAGCCATCTATTTTACATGGATGATTTAAAGTTATATGCTAAGAATGATAATGAGCTGGAAGGTCTTCTGCAAACTGTAAAATGCTTCAGCGCGGACATTGGAATGAAATTCAATTTGAATAAATGTGCTAAAGCTACAGTTTTACGTGGATCAATACAAGAAATATCCTCAATTAGCTTAGACCCTGCTGTAACAATAAAAGAATTGAAACCAGAAGAAGTTTATAAATACCTAGGTGTAAATGAGAGTGAAAACATTCACCATAAACAAATGAAAGAAATAGTGCGTAAAGAGTACTATAGAAGGCTACGAATCATATTAAAAACTGAATTGAATTCTCAGAACAGTGTTATGGCCATTAATAGCCTTGCAATCCCAGTTGTCCAATATAGCTTCAACATCTTAAACTGGACTCTAAACGACATGAGACGAATGGATTCTAAAACAAGAAAGCTTCTTTCTAAGCATAAGATGCATCATCCAAAGGCTGATGTAGACCGTCTATACATACCCCGTAAAGAAGGTGGAAGAGGTCTTATTCAGCTGGAATTGTCATACAAGACAACAATTATTGGCTTACAAACATACATAGAAACAACAAAGGATTGGATGATACAATTAGTAAGGCAACATGAAGAAAGAAAGAAAAAATATTCAATAATAAAAGAAGGCAGTAAATACAAACACGATTTACAGTTAGTAGATTCTGTAGAAAAGCAAAACAGAAGCCAAGAACCAACTATTGCGGCAAAAAATATGAAAATGAAAGCCAAAGATAAAGCTCTTGAACAGATGAAACAGCGCTGGCAAGACAAACCTCTGCATGGCCAATATCCAGAACGTGCCAATGAATCCAATGTTGACAAAGTTAATACTCATCGATGGTTACGTGCATCTGGATTAAAGTCTGAAACTGAAGGCTTTATTCTTGCAGCACAAGACCAAAGTCTTTTCACTAGAAACTTTCAGGCAAATATTATGCATAATAATATGGATCCAAAATGCAGGCTTTGTGATAAACACCAAGAAACAATAGACCACCTAATCTCAGGCTGTTCTGTGCTTGCTCCAAATGAATATAAAAATCGCCACGATAGAGTTGGGCAATATTTACATTGGGTAATGCGCAAACATTATGGAAAATCTGTAAACAAACACTGGTATGAACATCACCTAGCACCGGTTACAGAAATAGAAGATGTAACCATTCTATGGGATTACACCATCTACACAGACAGAAAAACTGAAGCAAACAGGCCAGACATTATTGTTAAAAACCAGAAGGAGAAAACTTGTCTATTAATTGATATGGCTTGTCCAGCGGATTGTAACATAGCAATCAAGGAATTTGAAAAACTGTCAAAATATAAAGACCTGGAAATTGAAATAGAAAAAATGTGGAAATTGAAAACAAGAGTTGTGCCAGTGATAGTAGGTGCACTTGGAATGATAAAAAATGGAACAAAACAACACATTGAAAGGATCCCTGGAAACCCCAGCTTAAGAGATATACAAAAAATTGTCTTATTAAGTACAGCCCACACACTAAAGAAAACTTTATCTATGTAATGCTAGGGATGATAGGGAAGATAGAAAAACATGAAATGGAGTCATAACAACACGCCACGACCTGCCTTAGGTCTCCCCACAGACTTGGTTGGTAGTGTGACCAAAGCAGAAATCGAAATATGATGAAAAAATGACACAATAATAATAATAATAATAATAATAATAATAATAATAATAATAATAATAGGAGAAGGAAAACTCCGAACAACAACCCGCAACTCAAGGTGTTAATCGTGCCGAGGAGTGAATGGCTACTGCGTTATGAGGTCACAAACGATTCCCTACAGGCTTCGGGACCCTGTTTGTAAAAGACCGTTACCCAACGTGCCGGGCAACTTTGGGTCGACTTTTGGACCCGTGCGTCACTCGTGGGAAAAACATGAAAAATAAAAATAGAAATAAAAAGTCCAGTATGGCTCTTCCAGTGGATAAACAGGGAGCCCGTCCTTCAGGAGGGAACCTACCTGAGGTCGAAAAATCTGCCATAGGAACAAACTCCTACACAAAGAATGTATCTTCAGGTCCCCACAACCAGGATAATCCTAATGATGGTCCTGAAAATTCACCAGCTAGATCTACAACCGTATATTTAAAGAAAGAAAAAATAAAATGGTCTCGTGAGGAGTACAAAGTCGTTATGACTGCATTTCATGAAGCGTTACTCAAACCTTAAAAAAACATGACTCGCCAAACATATGACATTTGGCGTGAAAAAGTTGGTCAAGCAAATAGAAAGTATATTGACGAAAATAAATTGGCCAATGTACGTAGGTACATTATTCGTAATAACCGACTGACAGAGGCTGAAATTCACGAAATTAAAAGAATTGTAACAAGAAGAGTCGAATCAACAAAATATGAAAAGGAACCGGAACCAGAAATAAAAAGTAATAACATCAAACAAATCACATGTCATAATGTAGAAACCGTGAAACACGCAAATCACTGCGAAGATAATGATGTAAGTTTAAAAGTGCTGGAAAGGTGTGATCTGAGTTTGAGTCAGTTAAAAGACAAAAATAAAACGAGTTCAGAACACATCGAAGATAATTATTTGACGGAAAATAAGAACAATATACAGGAAGCCAAGATAGAAATAAAAAACCATCTAAGTCAAATACAAAGTATTACAATGGAGGAACGTGAACAGCTCCCAAAATTCCAACCAACAAATAAAAACCTCCGAACTATTAAATTGTACAATGCAGCACTGAAATCAATACTGGATGAAGACCCTTATACAAATCTTAACGAAGTAATATATACATCAGCAACAGCAGCAACAAAAAAAATTAAATATCAAAATAAAAACAAGGCAGTCTCGCAGACGTGAAGATCCACCTTGGAAAAGAAAAATTGAAAAAGAAATCGAACAACTAAGAAGTGAACTGTCAGTACTGGATGAACTGAGTAGAGGAATAAATGTAAGAACTAGGAAAAGAAGAAGAGCCGAAAAAAAAAAATATAACATCAGGAATGAAAATGACGTCTTATCAAATAAAGAAAAAATAAAGCAAAAAATCCAACTGAAGGCTCAAAGAATAAGACGCTATGAAAAAAGAGCAAAATTTTACAGACAAAACAAGATCTTTCAGACTGATACAAAGAGATTTTACAGGGAAATAGGTAAAAAAAGAATTGAAGTGACAGTACCCCCCAGAATGGAAGAAGTCACACAGTTCTGGGAAAAGATATGGGCTTGCCCTAAAGAACTTAGCAAGGAAGTACATTGGATTACGCAGGAGATAGAACGAATGAAAAATAAACCCGAACAGACATGGTCTGGAATTACAGAAGATGATGTTAAATTTGCACTAAAAAAAGCACACAATTGGAAATTCCCAGGTATAGATAAAATTCCTAACTTTTGGCTATATTATTTAAATGCAGCACATAAAAAAATAGCCAAAGAACTCCAAGAAATGGTTGACGATCCCACTAAAATTCCTGCATGGATGACCAAAGGAATTACATTTCTTCTACCCAAGAATGGTGACACAAACAACCCGAAAAACTACAGACCAATTACATGTCTCCCGACAACATATAAACTACTAACATCTATTTTAACAAAACAGACATTTATTCTTAGAAAGAAATGACATGATACCGCTTGAACAAAAAGGGTGCAAACGTGGCTGTTATGGTTGTAAAGACCAATTGCTAATTAACAAAATGATCCTGGAAAACTGCTACAGTACAAAGAAAAATCTTAGTACTGCCTGGATAGACTACCGAAAGGCATTCGATAGTGTGCCACATTACTGGATTTTAAAGACTTTAAATATATACAAGATATCGCCCGTCATCATCAATTTCATCAAACAGTGCATGTCTATATGGAAAACAACCCTTTACCTCAATCATATAAATGGAACCTATAAGTCTGATGAAATAAACATCAAAAGAGGTATATTTCAAGGTGATTCTTTATCTCCCTTACTATTCTGCATATCATTAATAGCACTAACCAGTCAACTTAATAAGACAGAATGTGGTTATAAAATAGGCCAAAAGAAAATAAGCCATCTATTTTACATGGATGACTTAAAGTTATATGCTAAGAATGATAATGAGCTGGAAGGTCTTCTGCAAACTGTAAAATGCTTCAGCGAAGACATTGGAATGAAATTTAATTTGAATAAATGTGCTAAAGCTACAGTTTTACGTGGATCAATACAAGAAACATCCTCAATTAGCCTAGACCCTGCTGTAACAATAAAAGAATTGAAACCAGAATAAGCTTATAAATACCTAGGTGTAAATGAGAGCGAAAACATTCATCATAAAAAAATGAAAGAAATAGTGCGTAAAGAGTACTATAGAAGGCTACGAATGATATTAAAAACTGAATTAAATTCACAGAACAGAGTTATGGCCATTAATAGCCTTGCAATCCCAGTTGTCCAATATAGCTTCAACATCTTAAACTGGACTCTAAACGACATCAGGCGAATGGATGCTAAAACAAGAAAGCTTCTTTCTAAGCATAAGATGCATCATCCAAAGGCTGATGTAGACCGTCTATACATACCCCGTAAAGAAGGTGGAAGGGGTCTTATTCAGCTGGAATTGTCATACAAGACAACAACTATTGGCTTACTAACATACATAGAAACAACAAAGGATTGGATGATACAATTAGTAAGGCTACATGAAGAAAGAAAGAAAAAATATTCAATAATAAAAGAAGGCAGTAAATACAAGCAAGATTTACAGTTAGTAGATTCTGTAGAAAAGCAAAACAGAAGCCAAGAACCAACTATTGCGGCAAAAAATATGAAAATGAAAGCCAAAGATAAAGCTTTTGAAAAGATGAAACAGCGCTGGCAAGACAAACCTCTGCATGGCCAATATCCAGTACGTGCCAATAAATCCAATGTTGACAAAGTTAATACTCATCGATGGTTACGTGCATCTGGATTAAAGTCTGAAACTGAAGGATCTATACTTGCAGCACAAGACCAAAGTCTTTTCACGAGAAACTTTCAGGCAAATATTATGCATAATAATATGGATCCAAAATGCAGGTTTTGTGATAAACACCAAGAAACAATAGACCACCTAATCTCAGGCTGTTCTGTGCTTGCCCCAAACGAATATAAAAATCGCCACGATAGAGTTGGGCAATATTTACATTGGACAATGTGCAAACTTTATGGAAAAGCTGTAAACAAACACTGGTATGAACATCATCCAGCACCGGTTACAGAAATAGAAGATGTAACCATTCTATGGGATTACACCATCTACACAGACAGAAAAACTGAAGCAAACAGGCCAGACATTATTGTTAAAAACCAGAAGGAGAAAACTTGTCTATTAATTGATATGGCTTGTCCAGCGGATTGTAACATAGCAATCAAGGAATTTGAAAAACTGTCAAAATATAAAGACCTGGAAATTGAAATAGAAAAAATGTGGAAATTGAAAACAAGAGTTGTGCCAGTGATAGTAGGTGCACTTGGAATGATAAAAAATGGAACAAAACAACACATTGAAAGAATCCCTGGAAACCCCAGCTTAAGAGATATACAAAAAATTGTCTTATTAAGTACAGCCCACACACTAAGGAAAACTTTATCTATGTAATGCTGGGGATGATAGTGAAGATAGAAAAACATGAAATGGAGCCATAACAACACGCCACGACCTGCCTTAGGTCTCCCCGCAGACTTGGTTGGTAGTGAGACCAATGCAGAAATCGAAATATGATGAAAAATGACATAATAATAATAATAAATAAGTAAATAAATAAAAAATAAATGCACACACATAGTTGGGTAAAATGATTCCGATTTAAAAGTAGTGCAGTGACTCACAATACCTTAAAGAGAAAAGAATTTGTTGGTGTGGGACAGAAAGCGCTGTGACCTGAAATAATAATTTTCTTCATATTTTTTAATAACAGTGCGTATTTGTTTAACTCAACGTGGTGTAATAGTAGCAAGCTTGTCTCACTACATTATTTACGATTAAGTACCGAGTTCGATCCTCACTGAAAACTGAATACTTTTGGCCTCGGTCACTGGAAACTAGATACTTTTGGTTTGGGCAACATCGAAAAAATCACCATTACGTCTTGCTCACTGAAAAGCAATGGCAATACATATAATTTCAAACATAAGTGACGAAATAATAAACACATTTTTTATGCCTGGCAACAGATGTCCAGTGAAACAAAAAGCGCGCTGGACTTTATACGAATAGCGCGGAACTCTAGTCACGTGACTATATGTTTACGGGAGATAATTCACTTCTTCCACAAGTTATTTTATTTTATATTATTTATTTATCGCTTTCTGATTTTTGCTTTACGATGGAGTAAAGGATAGCGTTGCAGTGCACTGGATATCGGCTCGGAACAAGAAATCGGAGAGTTGAGTTCGAATTCCAGTTGAATTACTTGCAGCATTCACTTAGACACAAATACCCTTGGGAAAGGTATTAATCCCTCACTTCCCTCCAGTTATGGGTTAAATAATATGACAGATTGGGTCCTTGGCGGGCAACCAGTCTACTACAGAAAGCAATGGCAACCTACTGCGGGATAATCTTCTGTCCAGTCAGTCATGTCTCGAAAGAGACATGATCGTCGAAGCGTGTATCACGTAATTGTACTTAACTGACTGACTGAAAGGTTAGCGGGTCGGATTGAGGAATCGGAGAGTCGAGTTCGAATTACAGTCGAATGCGTAATATTTACCTACGTGCCCTTAGGAAAAGCATGGATCCATCTCTTTTCTTCCTATTTATGGGCAAATAACAGGAGAGTCTGGGTCGTATAGTCATGAGTGGCAACCGGTTTAGGCAACTCTATATTCATAAACCAGACTGAAAAGGGTTGGGTTCCGTCAGGCTGTCGTGCCTAAGGAAACACTATTTCTACTGCGGCTGCAGTCCATGTAGTGCCTTCATGACTCTAATGAGTCATGGGATATCTGGATCTGGATCTGGAAGGATTAAGCACTGTAGACTCCGAATATATGGACATTTTAAGAAAATATTTTAAAAAAATGATTATATATTAGTGTCATCCGCAGACATCTATTTCGCTGTATCACAGCTCATCAGTATGGTTAGGCTACGACTGCTACACAACCCAGGGTCGAAACCCGAGCGATTTGGCGTCAGGCGGCGACTCTATCCCTGGGCCACGAGGCGTTCGGTGGAAGAAGGCACTCTTTTTAGCACATATCATATTACGCGCCCAATAGCTAGAGTGCTCAAGTTCAATTTTACTAAATGAGTATATATATATATGTAGGTGTGTTTCTCTTTGTTTATGTAAAAAATCCTCCCGACTTTACCTTAGACAAAATGTTCATATACCATATGATTTCTTGAAATATAAAAATTATCGTATTTGCCTGTTTATTGGATACGAATTAAATAATGTACCGAAAATTATCCTGAGTCCAATACAGTATCATGCATGAGAGGAACCACGCAAAAATTGTGTTTTGCCAGAAAACTGCACCTCCTTTTAAGTTTTACGATGTTTTGTTTAAATAAAAGTAGAATATTTACGGTCTGGAATATGAGAAGAAATTCTGAAAAAAATAAAATTATTATTTCTGGTTAAAGTTCTTATTGAAAAAGTCCACCAATTATTTTCATTAGTATTTTCCGACCAATGGGTACAATTGGCACGGGGATAATTTTATAATCATTTTTCATTTAAAGAATCATCATCACAAAAAATAATAACTTTATTGTTTTCAAATGCCATACTCATTCAAATATGTCAGCCTATCATGAACCACCCCTCGTAGACGTTTCTGTGAATTACTATGCATTCTTGGGAAAGACGGTGGAGTGATTTCCCATTGCCTTTCCCGCGGTGTGGAATTCAGATTTTTCGTTCTCTTAGGCTGGTTGCTAGCCAAAGAAAGCGAACTTAGTCTACCTTACTATCTGAGGAGAGAAAACAAAATATTCACGACTTTCTCAAGGCTAATAGTGCGAAAGTGGTTAGCCGATTTTACTTACCACATCCATATTCGTTGCCCTACGAGCATGTGTGGTGAATACGAAATAAAATATAACTTTCTTTTCACTGTTTACAAATTTCGCGAACCAGTGCGAAAATCTTTGACCAATAAGAAAAAGAATTGACTCCGTACTGAAGGAAAAAGACGAAGCCAAATTCGCGATCCAGTGTGAATTATTTTCTGGCCAATGAAAGGGGAGCGATTTACAAGATTGAGAGAAAGTAACGAGCCAGAGTGAAAAGGTTCTTTGGTATAAATACAGAAAATAAGTTGAATCAATCAGATGGGAGAAGCGATCAGATAGAGCACCGCCCCAATGTAAGGGAGAAATTTCAAGACGCTGAACCGGACATGTCTCGTCGACATACATTCGTTCTTTCTCTCATTTATATTTCGCTTTATCTCTTCTATTTTGTCTTCGCTTATTCACAGTCAACAAGAGGAGACAAGAACTATAAGACATTTCAAATGAGTCCTAAAAATTAACGTCGATAAGTACAATTTTCCTTTATTGCTTTTTTTCCTCTTCCCTTACTCGTCGGCCGCTTAAAGGAAGAAAGCCACGAAGGTCTTATTACTACAACGAACTCTGGATTCATTTAACTTTACTACTATTTTTCTTAGAACATTTCTACAGCTAATAATTTAACTTCACACAAATTGATGTTATTCTGTTCTGTAAATAAATTTTCACTTACATACGAACGAAACACTTTTATTTTTTCCAACCTTCTGATGATATCTTAACTCGTAGAGTTTGTTTATGTTTGGCACAAGGCCGATTTAATGAACAAGATTGAGCTCACTATACATGCTCATTCGTTCGGTACGCGTCGAATTATTTTAAAATTAATGGTGGCGTAAAAATAGTATTTTATTTACTTCGCTGTGGCACCATAGTTAGAAAATACTCTTACAGACAATCACTACAGTTTTGGGTTCAATTCTCATTGAGCGCTCAAAAATGATAGTTTGTACTATATTAACTTAAGTTTAATAAATAGCTCCATCTCGCGTAGGAAATACTTGCATTTTCTTTGCACACATCCCACTTCCAGTGTCAAAGGTCGTTGCTCAAATTAGGATAGAAAATATACTGATTTTTAAGATTGGTAGTCTTTCTATTTTTTTTATTCTGAACTGTAACATTAAACTAACAAGAGCGAAAATATTAGTACGGGTGGCTATTGGTCATTTTGAACTGATATACGTAAAACGATATTAATACGTGACTTTCGATTGATATGGTCATCAGCAAAAAGAGCGACCCAAAATGCCAAATACAGGTGGGGGATACTAGAATCAAGTAAGTACAAAAATTTAAATACCTAGGAAGCGTTCTAACAGGAGATGGAAAATGGGACACAGATCCGAAGGCGAATTGGCATGGTGAAGGACGCGTTCCAGAAGCTGAGTAAAGTACTAAGACACAGGAAACTTTCACTAGAATCAAAGAAGAGAGTACTAGATTGCTATGTGATGTCAGGTCTTCAATATGGCAGTGAATGTTGGACAATATCATTGAAGATGATGAAAAAATTTGAAGCAGCGGAAATACGGTTCTACAGAAGGATGCTGCGTATATCATGGACCGAGCATGTGAGCAATGATGAAGTGTTGGAAGGAATGGCAGCGAAAAGAAAATTAATATTGAGCATCAGGAAGAGACAACTGAAGTTCCTGGGACATGCAATGAGGAAGGAGAGCCTGGAGAACCTGATAGCCATATTCGCCTACGTTCTTAAAGGACAGGACACATAAAAGAAGAAAAGAATACATAAACGATGGCTATTAGTAATCTTGGATTGATATACATAAACGATGGCTATTAGTAATCTTGGATTGATATACATAAACGATGGCTATTAGTAATCTTGGATTGATATACATAAACGATGGCTAACGACGTTCAGACAAAGAAAGTAGATTGACTCATAAGTAATTTTCGTTTTTGAGAACAAATTGTAATGTCGAATATATCACCCTCATTAAGTGTTTCTTAAATATTTTATAATATCAATGAAAAGTGGATTGCATACAACAGTGTTCAATCCAAAAGCCAGTGGACTGACACGGATAAATTTTCACAACCGACTCCCAAAAGAAAGAAAGTTTATGTTCTGCATGTGGTTAGATCTTTAGAATATCATTCGCTGACAGTTCCTAAAATGCATTAAAACTCATTAATACGCCCAGCAGCTCGTCAATATGAATAAAGATTTTCTCCTGCATGACAAAGAAAAGCCACATACAACAAGAATGCCAGGAAAATGTTTTGAAATTTGGTTGGTCTGTTCTACTCTTATCCGTCATATTCAGTTGACTTTGCACCAAATGCTTATTAACTTTTGATTACATATTTGATGGGAAAAATTTTCTCTAATGAAAACGAGATTCAAGATTTCGCTAAAAAGATGTACAGAATTTTGCACGAAAGATATCTGTCTGATAAACTGCAAACAGTAAGTGCAAATAAATTGGAAATTCTTGTAAAAATCAAATAATTGTCCGATTTTAATGAAATTTTTAGGACTTATTCACAAATGAATTAAATTATTTTTTAAATGTTTTTTAGTAAATATTGGTAAAGTTTTTTTAATGTGTTATCTCCCTCCTCACTTACTTAATTTCATGAAATTTCGCACATAACCTTCGTGTTCCCTGGCATTTTTTTGTTAAAAGTAGAAGTCTTTGGAGATTGTAAATCACTACCTATTTTTTCAAATTAATTTCTAAATGAAAATTTGCTCTGAATTGAAAAATAATAAATCCAATAAAACTATGACATTACTTAATAAGAAAAGCTTCTAATTGCTTTTGTAAATAAGTAATATTAAGGACATTATTGTCTGAAGAAATTTTTTGATGAATAATTAATTTTTATAAGGTTATTTTCAATTTTTTTACATTTTAATTATAATAATTTACAATAGTTTAAAATTTTTTGATGAATAATTAATTTTTATAAGGTTATTTTCAATTTTTTTACATTTTAATTATAATAATTTACAATAGTTTAAAATCGTGTAAAATTCTGTATTGCAGTGTTCTCTAGAGCTTATATAATAATTAAGTGGAAACCCAATTTACGAGTCCTAAATTTCAAAAGTTTTAAAAGTAGTTACGCAATTCTATTTTTAAAATAATTTTTATTTACTTAATATGTTCCTTATTTTCATGTATGGTTGACTAAAACTGGTATTATTATGAAAAAATTACGTAATTTAAGACTTTTGTCCCTGCCCTTAGATTTATGAAAATTGCATTTATGGTCATGCGTAGAAGCTGTCAGCGCTTCATCATTCAACAGTCCGTCAAACGTTCGATCAGATGAACACGACCAATCGTTATTAATTGGTTGTATATTACCTTTTATGCTATAAGTAAGTAATATTTCTTTAAAATCAGATTAATTTCACTTTCAATTTTCTAATTTTACTAAAATAAAGTGTCAGAAATCTTTTGAAATATTTTTAGAATCGATGAATTTTTGTTTGTTTACAAATTTCATAAAATTAAAAAAAATGGCCGCTTTTAAGAAAATTTAAGAAATCGAAATTAATTATGACTTTCCAATCGATATAATTTCTACCTGAAATACGCCAAAATTTTTTACTTAATGGAAATAATAAATTTAAGCTTTTAAATTGAAAAGTTATGCCGAAATATTGGAGGTACTTATATAGGTACCTCCAATAAACCTCGGCATAAATTTTCAATACCTAAGTTTAAAATGAAATTTTTAAAATGAAAAAAAAAATTCTTGAAGATTTCATTTTAGATTTATTTAAAAGCTTAATAGTTAAATTTATTACTTCCATTGAATAAAAAATTCTGGTGCATTTCAGATAGAAATTATATAGATTGGAAAGTCATAAATAATTTCGGTTTCTTAAATTTTCTTAAAAGCGGCCATTTTCTTTTTTTTTTTTTTTTTAATCATATCACCCCAAGCAAGGCGATAATGCCACTGATGTGCAGGGGGCTACGTAAGGGTAAAAAGAATGGAAAAGAGAAAGCCGGAAACCACATCCTAAACAGGAAACAAGGGATGATCCTCTTCACCTGTTCAATAGATGTGGGTGGAGTGTGAACAGGGCGATAGTTTAGTCTATCTACTCCAACAAAATCCATCAATTTTAAAAATATTTCAAAAGATTTCTGACACTTTATTTTAGTAAAATTAGAAAATTGTAAGTTAAATTAATCTAATTTTAAAGAAATATTACTTACTTATAAAGTGGCATACAAACAGAATAAAGTAGGATCCTATCTTAGATTTTGCATAGCAGTAACAGTAGCAACGTACACAGTGGATAAAAAGGAAAAAATGTTTTTCTTTCCTATGACAATGCAAGATGGCATGCAAAAAGAATAACACAGGATAAACATCTTGGAATTTTTCTACCCCACTATTCTATACACCTGCTCTTGTACCAACCAGTTATTACTTTTTTGATTGCTGCTTTGAAGAGTTAAACTTTCTCTAATGAAAGCCAGATTCAAGAGTTCGTCGAAATGATTTTCTCATCCAAAATACAATATTTGCTCGAAATATATATCGTAAAGCTGCTTGATAAATGACAAAAAAAAATCAATGTAAATAAGGGTGAATTTATAATTGAATAACAAAAAAAAAAAAAAATCAATGTAAATAAGGGTGAATTTATAATTGAATAACAATATTTATAAAAGTCAAACTAACACATACTTAGATAAACCACATATCAAATCAGACTGATACCATCAGACCATAAAGATCCCAACTATCAATCACACATATACATACCATAAACACACACACACATACAGGCTCTAACACACACACACACACACACACACACACACACACACACACACACACACACACACACACACATGCACTCACTACAACTATCGACAGCAGCAGCAGCAGCAGCAGCAGCAGCAGCCAGGAATGACCATTTGTTGAAAGGCACGGACTCAAACACAAGTTCTTCTAACATTCTGAAGATGAGATTTTAATCTCGAAATATTAATGTTTAATAAATAGGTAATATCCAACAACTTCTTAACCTTCCTTTATTTTACTAAACGCATTGTGAAAGCCTTCAAAACCTAACCATAATCATAATTGTACTTGGTTATTCATAATGTACTTGATTACTGATCTTGACTAATTGATAAACGAAAACGGAAATTATTGTTTTGAACTTGAAAATTTTTAAGTACAATTTTATATTAAAAACATTATTTTTCAAGCTATTTGCATATGAGTGTAGTCTTTACGCCAAGAAAAACTACCTTACTATTCCTCTCTTCACAAAAAGTTGAGATTTAGCGACAGTTTGACTACAAACAAGTAACGAAGTTTTTCATATATAAACATAATTTTTGACGTGCCTATTAATATTTATTGACAGTTTGACATTAGGTCATATTGTTATTGAATCGTATAGACAAAAGTCCTCCATGTTAATAGAATGATTGTATTATGAGGCAACTGGTGGCAGTAGAACCAATGTGCTCTGTCGTGATAAGAAACAAACAATTTTAGATTGCGTAACAGTTTGACTATTGGGAGAAAACTTTACACATACTAAATGAATTACTTCCGTTCTACAAACAGTTTAACTCTTTAAGGTGAACTTAGTTTGGGCTCAAGACTACAACGAGTGAGGATCGAATTCTCTGTTCAGTAGTAATGAAGCTAGCTTTTTAGCTTAACATGACAAGACACCCTTTGGTTAGTAGTATAAGGGCAAAGGACAACTTACCTTTCTTTTGTCATTGCAACTTTCTTTTTTGATAATTCAGCTGGTGGATTTACGGTGACCAGCACAGTATGAACGTATGTATCCATTTCAGATGCAAATGAATGTAAACGTTAATCTTTTATAAAGGAGAATTGTTTTAGATCTGATCGCACGCACACCGGCAAATGTGTCTTTATGAATGTCTGTGAGATGCATTCACCAGAAGTTAGTGAGGCATATTTACTTTAAGTGTTAGTTACTACCTGTTTTGATGATTATAGTGTTTGTCTGACTATAAAAGTATTAATACAGTTAATACACGTCTTGGCATATAATGTCTTTACGTGTGTATATAACTGCTTATAATGGCTGAAGGCGTACATATCCGGTTTGAGCGCATGCGCGTTTGTACACTGGATCCATTTTTTGTATATTACAGGAAACAAAATTCAGTTTTAGAGGCATTTTGTTGTTAACTGAAGTTTTTCTATTTAATCACATAGAAGGTTTTAGTACAAATTTAAATAATGAGTTATTTTCATTGCTAAAATTATGACAACCGACCTAGTACGGCTTCTCATCGCATCTCCATTGTACTTACTGAATTATACTTGCAAGATCCTGCAGTGTGTGCAGACAGGGATTAGAGAGTTTACTTTCATCTTTTACTACTTTTGTTTTTTTAAATGTATTTGCCTGCAATTTTTTTTTATCCTGGAGGGAATTGGGCTTGTAAGTACTTACGTGTGTGTGTATATTTGCATTTGTGTCATCTGTTTTGTCCTGTGTGTGTATGTGTGTCATTGTTTTAAATACATTCCAAACTGGGCTGTTACTTAGCCCAGTTTGAAATGTATTTGTGAACAAAACGATTTTTCTCAACACATTCCATTGTCTCTTAAAAAACATAGAGTGCAGATTCGAATACGAAACACAGAACTGAACAAACTTATATGAACATTATATATATATATATAAACTACCGGCTATAATTATTAGACGACCCCAGTGTTTAAAAAAATTATGTATTTCATACTATTTTTTAGTATTTATTGCGAAGTGAATAACTGTAAATGAAAACA
The DNA here is from genome assembly GCA_037127315.1 of Ascarosepion bandense. Lineage (NCBI taxonomy): Eukaryota > Metazoa > Mollusca > Cephalopoda > Sepiida > Sepiidae > Ascarosepion > Ascarosepion bandense. The sequence goes on along the minus strand of JBBBDQ010000946.1, from coordinate 3,875,230 downwards.
GAATGGTTCTTTTGTTAATACTGCGCAATAACATGGGCATCAAATGAATTTATAAATATTTAATAATTACCTATATTGCAGTTTCATCAATGAAAGAATGAAGAAAATTAAGAGTGATTCGGATGAGTTCATCTTTGCTTCTGTGCCTTGTAAAATTTTGCAAAGTAATAATAACAAAAGAACCATTTTATTTTCATTTAGAATAGTATGAAATACATAATTTCTTTTAAAAAATTGGGGTGACCTAATAACTATGGCCGCTAGTATATATATATATATATATATATATATATATATATATATATATATATATATATATTCTAAACATATATTGTTAAATATAACAGACAATGAATGTCTATTATGTTTAATCATGAGCAGTTCTAAACATCGTATTTTGGCTTTGATTTCAGGTGAAAATAGAGACAAAAATTGTCCAACATTTGGATACTTTTTTTATTATGCTGGTTCTAAGCTTTCGGCTCACACGAACCATCTTCAGAGAGGTTACAGGGACGTTAAAATAAAGACATTCACTATCAAACATTGCTATGCGACGATAAGTCACCGATGTTTAGAACGGCTCATGATTAAACATATTATATATTCATTGACTGTTATATTTAACAATATATGTTTAGAAAATGATCTGCTGCCTCGATACACTATATTTATATATATAAATATTATAAAAATAAAAATTCTGTTTAATCGCTTATATGACGTCGCCTAGAGTGAATTGAAAATGATTCAATCAAACGCACGAACGCTGGAATAATAATAATAATAATAATAATAATAATAATAATAATAATAATAAGAGATATACAAAAGCTTGTTATGTTAAGTACAGTCCACACGCTAAGGAGAACTTTGTCTATGTAACGCTAAGGATGTTAGGGGATATAGAAAAAACATGAATTGGAGCCATAACAACACACCACGACCTGCCTTAGGTCTTCCCGCAGACTTGGTAGGTAGTGCGACCATAGCAGAAATAAAAATATGATGAAAAATGACAACATAATAATAATAATATAAATAATAAAAATATAAATAATATAAATAATATAAATAATAAAATATAAATAATAATAATAATAATAATAATAATAATAATAATAATAATAATAATAAACAAACACTGGTATGAACATCATCCAGCACCGGTTACAGAAATAGAAGATGTAACCATTCTATGGGATTACACCATCTACACAGACAGAAAAATTGAAGCAAACAGGCCAGACATTATTGTTAAAAACCAGAAGGAGAAAACTTGTCTATTAATTGATATGGCTTGTCCAGCGGATTGTAACATAGCAACCAAGGAATTTGAAAAACTGTCAAAATATAAAGACCTGGAAATTGAAATAGAAAAAATGTGGAAATTGAAAACAAGAGTTGTACCAGTGATAGTAGGTGCACTTGGAATGATAAAAAATGGAACAAAACAACACATTGAAAGAATCCCTGGAAACCCCAGCTTAAGAGATATACAAAAAATTGTCTTATTAAGTACAGCCCACACACTAAGGAAAACGTTATCTATGTAATGCTGGGGATGATAGGGAAGATAGAAAAACATGAAATGGAGTCATAACAACACGCCACTACCTGCCTTAGGTCTCCCCGCAGACTTGGTTGGTAGTGAGACCAATGCAGAAATCGAAATATGATGAAAAATGAAATAATAATAATAATAAAATTTGAATAAATGTGCTAAAGCTGCAGTTTACGTGGATCACTAAAACAAACATCCTCAATTAGCTTAGACCCTGCTGTAACAATAAAAGAATTAAAACCAGAAGAAGCTTATAAATACCTAGGTGTAAATGAGAGTGAAAAAAGTCACCATAAAAAAATGAAAGAAATAGTGCGTGATGAGTACTATAGAAGGCTACGAATCATATTAAAAACTGAATTGAATTCTCAGAACAGAATTATGGCCATTAATAGCCTTGCAATCCCAGTGGTCCAATATAGTTTCAACATCTTGAAGAAATGGGGAACCTAGTGAGGATCGAACTCCCTACTCAGTCGTAATTGCTCTAGCAAAAGAAATTTGTTATATATATATATGTGTATACAATCACATCCGTATTTATATCCATACATTCAGTTAAAAGTAAAAAAAAAAAAAAATAATCCTTGATAATAGCTAAAAGTATAGCCGAAAGCGCTTGGAGAAATAAAAACATTCGGACAATTTTTGTATAATTTACACCCAGGAAAGAAGAAAATAATAAGTACACATGAAAAATTGAATGATATACATAATAATATTTTTGTGTAAAATAAGGATTGTGCCCAAATACACAATTATATATATTAAAAAAATAAAAAATATATTTATTAAAAACAGAATATCTACTTAAATACGAGTATCGATAAAAAAAATAATATTCAATTATATATATATATGAATTGTTTGAACATTATTGTTTTATCGATACTCGTATGTAAGTAAATATTCTGTTTTTAATGAAACAGTATTATATATTTATATCTACCGGTCTGATTATTTACGATAGATTTTTATTACGAAAATGCGTGCCATTCAGCAGGAATCGAACCTGCGACTCCTATCTAGATAGGGGAAGGCTACCATTTGATCTGGTAACGTCTTAGACCTCTCGAGCACGAATAGCCTCCAGGCTAAACGAGGTTTTTATCAAGCCTATATAACACAATTTTCGATCCATCGTAAACAAACATATCTGCTCTGAAATGTATCGTAATGTCAACAAATGTAAACATGTTACGGAAATCAACGAATTTTAACGAAACTTGGTTATAAGCAACCTACAATTTGAATTGACTCTAGCTACTGGCGTATGTTTACATGGTATATCACACGATAAAAGTCTGCAAAACAAATTGGTCTGCGGATATATATATAGTATGTGTTGTTGTGGTGCCCTCCTGCGAGGAATGTGCTCTTCCTCTGGATATATATATATATATATAAATTACCTGTGTGACTTCTAGAGAGCAGTTACGAGCAGTCAAGTACAGCAGTTAACGACAGTTACTAGTCAGGCAGCCTAAAGATAGCTTCGGACTTACTTATTTTTATATTACTATTTGTTAACTCTTCCTTTGAATATCTTGTTTCTTGTTATACTAATACAATGTTTGAATCTACCTTCTTGTTCCGTGTCTTACTTCGGCACAAACCGGTCATTACAACTTCACAATAAATTGGCGATGAAGATCCACAACATGTGCAATGGGTAAATTGTCGCCATTTTTGATTTAACTCATGCGCTTTGTTTCTTTTAAATTTTGTCGACTGCAGAGTATAGTAGAGTCAGTTGGGCACAGTCTGTGAGAAAAAGAGAACCATGTCGCAATTCACTCCGCCAAACATTTGGAAACGATATGATGTACTTCTTGGCATTTGCACTGGAACATTTCAGAGTGTTTGACTATCAATCCGAGAACTGTACAGAGGATTCAGAAAGAGTTGGACGAGTCTAATGGTGATTACGAAATTATGGCAGCTCGGAAAACTCATTCTGATTGTGCTGATAAGAAACGAACTTCCAAATTTGTTGGTGAGCATCTCAGACACCACACGGAGCCCTACATCAATTGTCTTGAGGAGGAGGTAGTGCTGCCCTGAGTCAAGAGGGTGTCCGCTGGAAGTCACTCTACGCCATGCGACACAAGTAGGCAAACCCAGTCAGGACTGTCAGACAATTTCTGCGACCACACCTCCTCTTACATCATGTCATCTAACTTACCAGACTGCAACCTCCTTGATTATTATGTGTTTTTTTGTGGGGGGTGCAATTAAGCGAGAGACCAACAAGACTCCTTGTAACATCAAAGATGAAGTGAAGGCAACGATTATGACAGCACTCACTCATTTAAACAAGGAGACCGTCTAGGAGAGTTGCAGGGTATTCTGAAGTTGTCTGGAGGCTGTAGCTGAAGCCAATGGCGATTTTATTGAATAGATTTACTTTTCCGTATTTCAAAATATTTTTGTGTAAATGGTAAATATATCTATAAAAATGAGAGACTAGTGTTATTTTCATTTTTGCGTAATTTAGACGACAATTTATCTATTGCACCCTGTGTGTGTATATATCATTGCTTAGAGTAATTTGGTCTGAAGAGCGGTCTGTAAGAGCTCCGCGAAATAAGCTATTGCCAATGGATTTATAAAACATCCAACTTATTTTCATTATAATACTCTGTTAAATTCTAACATTGAGTTCTCATCGGATTAAATCCCCTGTGGAATTAGCCTTACCAAGTACTAAGGATACTACTTTATATATATATATATATATATATATATATATATATATATATATATATATATATAGTATCCTCAAATAACGTTCAGTGTAATGGAAAATCTAATCTTAATTGTTGCTTGACAGTCGACAGATCAGACAGGCCATGCAACATGGATTTTTAGAAAGGATTCTGTCTTAAGAAGCCGTATTTAAACAGACGGGTCTTATATGACAGGATGTAGAAACAATTTTGTAGTATTACAAAACCCCTATCTTCCGTTAACCCTTTCGCTGTTTTATCTTCTTTTCTCTAGAGAATTTTGGATAATCTTTGCTGTCTAACAAGTTTGAATTACTGTTCGTTACAAGTATGAATTTAAAATAAAACCAATTTAAATCTTTGACTGATGAAGAGAATGTCAGTCATGTAATAAGACCTAAAGAAAATATTATATGTTGTAACCGAGAACTAAGGAAACGGAAACTCCGTCTCAGCCATTGTTCAGACACGGAAGTACTTTGTCGGCCATATTGTTATGTGTGAATAAAAAAACAGGAGTATCACTTCTGCCTACAGAGAAGTAACCAGGCTAAACTGTTTTGTCATTATGTTTATGGACCCCTTTACCAAGTTGTGACCACACACACACACACACACACACACACACACACACACACACACACACACACACACACACACACACACATACATATAATTTGTCTATATCAACCAAGATTCGAACAATAGTTCGATTGAGTACAAGGATATTCACAATTACACATTTCATAAGTGGAATTCTAAACGCACTTGCCATCATAACCAAATAACCATCTGTCTTTTGATATAAAATGCTCCAAAAATACACCACTAATGTCTTTCGGGACGTAGTGAATACAGTAGTTGGCTATACGTGTATTACTGTTATCTAGTGGTCATGAGTTCAATTCTTAGATCAGGTAGTGACTCAACAGGCACAAACAATAACAGACCACAGAGACAAAATATCACAATAATCAAATGGAAATCCGAAGAGACACCTGATGATGGCTAGAATTTACTTGTTCCAAACATTGTGTCTATACTAACATCTTTATTAACCAAGATGAGAACAATAGTTTGAAATATGTTAGTGTGTGTGTGTGTGTGTGTGTGTATCAACAGCCTAAAATGGTTGGGAAAAAGAACGTATGCATGGATGTATGCGGCATTTGAATCGTTTTCTTAAATGCAACGATAAATATGGGAGTGAAACCAGTGATTTTCATCTGTTTCTTCTATTTCCAAGGCCTCTCATAAAACAACATTGAAGATGTGAGAAAAAGAATACAAACATTTTGAATTTTAATATTTTAATCAGAAACCCCAAAGGAAAAAAAAAAAAATGAACGCTGAATTCGTTCTTTACGGTATTTATCGAACACATCTTTATACTGGAATTATCCATCGTTTAAAAAAATTAGAGGTCCTGTTTAAAAGACAATTTCCAATAAACAGGAATTAAAAAGGAGGCAACAAAGTTGTTCATGCTGACGCGTAACTGCGAGTTCAATCCCTGGTCTGATCATCTTGAGGTTCTCGACAAAATCTAAAGGATCTGCAATGTAATCGATCCTGACTTTCACTTTCCCACCGTCGTGATGTGGCTTCCCTCTGTCTTTTTTACAAGTATTTTCATGGCAACTGCTTTGACAAACTTCTTTCCCTGATGTCCCGAACACATGCATTTACGCGTGCTACTAGACTGGTATCAAAGTTCGACCCTTTTTTACTTTCGAAATATAACTGCCTCTTCTATTTTAACAGTTTCTTTTCTCGCTTGTGGAACTCCCTTCTGTTTGCTTGCTTTCCTGATAGCTACAATCTCCAAAAGTTTAAATGCAACGTCAATTGCCATCTTCCATCTCTATTTACACGCCTTTTCTGGTTATATCAGTTTCAGTTAATTCCCTTGATACACTCAATTCCCACCTTTCTCTTATCCTTTTTTTGACATCCTCTGTATCTTGTTTTTTTTTTCTCTCCTTGTAACCCCCTACGTACCAGTGGCGGTCTTACCCTGCTTGGGTGAAATGATTATAAAATAAAAAGATTAGTGCCGATTTAGACTCAAAAGAAATCGGACGGGCAATATCTGATCAGTATTAATGTGCGTTGTGGTGCAGTGGATATCTGCTCAGAACGAGAAATCGGGGAGCCGAGTTCGAATTCCAGTTGAATTTCTTGCATTCACTTACGCACAAATACCCTTGGGAAAGGTATTAATCCGTCTCTTCCCTCCAGTTATGGGTTAAATAATAGGACAGATTGTGTTCTATAGCCTTGGCTGGCAACTAGTCTACCGCAGAAAGCAATGGCAACCTACCGTGGGATAATCTTCTGCCCAGTCAGTCATGTCTCTTTCGAGACATGATCGCCCAAGCGTGTGTCACGTATAGCATTTAACTGACTAAAGAATAGAATAGACAGAATATTTTTTAATTATGGACAGCGGAATGAAAACAATAAATCCCCATAGATTAAATAAAGTGCCAAATTTGAAAGATCTTGAAAATTACACGGACCAAGAGACACATGAAGAATTCTTGGGGGTAAGCAATCGAGACGTCATGGTAATGACAAAGATGAAGAAATAAGCCTGAATCCAAATAAAAGTATAAAGGTATTTACGTAATTAAGTGAAGTGAGTCAGTCATCTTTATCGCTTTTTACGACGTTTCGGTCGTTGTACGTTTCAGCCTTAATCGGGTGGTATTTCTTGGAATTTCGATCAGTACACTTTGTTCAGTCCATGGGGGTAGATTGTTCTAATTCCACGTTCCATGCCTTTTCTGAGTATTTCAATTTCAGTTAATTCCACTTGATACACTCAACTTTCTAAGTTTTTATTTTCTTCTGCTGTAGCAAGGTATTGAACTCACAGCTCTTTGGGTCGAATTAATTTTGAATCAATCAACGAAGACTGGGCAATGTGAATATGGTAATAAAAATGAGTACAACAGTCCGAACAATGTAAAGAGTGTAAAAAGGAACAGGACTTTGAAGAAAAAGAAGAAGAAAAAGAAGAAGAAGAATTAGCAGCATCAGCAGCAGCCATGTTTAGAATAATTTGGATATCTTAATGAAAATAAGATGTGTGTTGTGGGGCAGTGGATATCGACTTGGAACAAAAAATCGGGTAGCCGAGTTCGAATTCCAGTTGAATTCATGGCATTCACTTACGCGCAAATACCTTTGGGAAAAGTATTAATTCGTCTCTACCCTCCAGGTATGGGTTACATAATAGGACAGATTGGGTTCTATAGCCTTGGCTGGCAAACAGTACCATAGAAAGCAATGGCAACCTACTGCGGGATAATCTTCTGCCCAGTCAGTCATGTCTCTTTTAAGACATGATCGCTCAAAGCGTGTATCACGTATGGCATTTAATTGACTTAATGAAAATAAAAGTAACTTCCATACATTTTCTACAGCCATTTTGGTTTCATTTGTTTTTTTGTTTTTTTAATTATTGGTGTCTAAATCTCTTTTACCCAACCTTGGATTCCTTCCGCTTTGTGTGTGTGTGTTTTTTTTTGTTAAATGTTTTGTTCAGCTGTTGTTTTGTGGTAGTTAAGACTTTTCTTTTGTTCATGTCTTTTTACTCCAACAAAACACACACACACACACACACACACACACACACACACACACACACACACACACACACAGAGTGTCTTTTTATTGACATTTGATACGCTTTAGTACCTTAGGGTTTTCAGAACGAATCTAAAATTTAATTTATAATAATACCAGAGAGAGAGAGAGAGAGAGAGAGAGAGAGAGAGAGAGAGAGAGAGAGAGAGAGATGAGAGAAATCGGGCAAACGTAGAGACATAGTAAAATAGACAGGTAGACATAAAGGAAGAGGGAAAGCGAGAGAGAGAAAAACTAAGGAACGAAGGTAAGCAAAAAAAGATAATATATATATATATATATATATATATATATATATATATATATGCAAACACACATACACACACAGTGACAGAGAGAGATATGATTGTTGAAAGCACCAGACATTTTGTGTATATTTTATGAACATTTTCTCAATGCATAATTATTCTTTTGCAAATGTGGTTGTTGTATGTGCATAAAGTGCCCCAAATTCGTGTTGTGTAGTTCCAAGTTTACACTCACATGAGTCATCATTAGGGCCTGCATGTGAAAGAGAGAAAGGAAAAAGAAAATTAAGTGTTCTAAGAAGTAGACCGTACTATTATGTTTGGAAAGTGTCATTATTTTTTAAAACTAAATTGAATTTGGGTTCATATAACCGTAGCCTCCAATTCCCAAAGAAGATAAATACATTGAAATCTTTTTCAAACTCCTCCAATACTGTAATCGTTTCCTGTACAATGCCAAACGTAAAGCTTACAAAATCCACAAATAATAATAATCCCAGTATATACTGGGATTATTATTATTTGTGGATTTTGTAGGCAATATTTCTTCTCTGCGTTAACTTTTAATATTTTTGAATATTCTGAGTTAAATTAAACTATTTGATTTTTCAGGTCTGATGAAGCAGCTTGTATTTTTACAACTACCGAAAATGAATTCTAGATTTATAAACGTTTAATTATGTGTTGAGTTTTCTTTTCTCTCTGTCTCTGTCTCCGTCTCTGTCTCTCTCTCTCTCTCTCTCTCTCTCTCTCTCTCTATATATATATATATATATATATATATATATATATATATATATTGATTTACTGTATAATTACTTAGTTTTTGGTTATAATAAAATTAGACCAGTGCACATTTGTATTAAAAACTGTGCAGTACAATTATATTGTAGAATTTAACTAATGGAATATATATATATATATATATATATATATATATATATATATATATATATATTAATGCAGGTTTCATTGAATAGCATAGACAAGTTTTGTCTATTAATTTTGTGTAGGATCCGTTCATCCCGTCTGATATACTTGATGGTGATGTCGTTGAAAGACAACAAAAAATCACAGTATTTGTTGAATTTTTTATCGGGTCTAAGCTTTCGGCTCACATAAGCTATTATCAAAGAGTAAATATTAACACACAGTAAACATAGAACATTTAAGCTATTAACAATAAAGATAATTGAATTGAAAATATAAGTCCATCCCTACCGTGGCGGATGGCCGAAGACAGTGACAAAATAGTGGTGTTATGGTCCCTGGTCTGATTACAGACATTTGAGTACGTTGTTGGAAATATCGAAATTGATTGTATTCAAACCAGGTTTACATTGTTTAATGTAGAGTGCTTCGAGGATTTTTAGTTTCTGCTTATTATTTTCTTGTTTGGCTTATGTGAGCCGAAAGCTTAGACCCGATAAAAAATTCAACAAATACTGTGATTTTTTGTTGTCTTTCAACGACATCACCATCAAGTATATCAGACGGGATGAACGGATCCTACACAAAATTAATAGACAAAACTTGTCTATACTATTCAATGAAACCTGCATTAATGAAAAAATGCTGCCAAAATACACACAATATATATATATATATATATATATATATATATATATATATATATATATAATGTGTGTATTTCTATAAGCTATTTGATTTTTTGTATTTAATTCGTTTATTTTTAAATGTTTTTCTTATGTAAATGGAGGGGTCTACTATCTTAAAGTAGGTTAGAAATTTTAATTAAAAAAATTTTCATCGCTCAGTTTCTAATTTGTGTCTGACGATTGACACGCGCATGAAACGTCGATTTGAACTAAACGATGAGAAACAAATTTACCTTTGTTATGAGAACAAAGCTGTCATTTTACATCGAGCACTGTGTTATTGCCACCACCACGTACTATACATTATATATATATACTAGCAGTATAGCCCGGCGTTGCTCGGCTGTATATATATATAAAGCTGTATATATAGCTTTAAAACTAATTCATGGTCCTGGAGCTCAGACTCTTTGGACGTTGGCACGAAAGACTAAAATGCAACAGTTGTTTCCAGTTAAAGCGAAAACGTAGACTGAAAGAAAAATGAATGGATGTAAGTCAAATTTTGATTTCCTCATATCGATATCAAATAAGTTTTTTCGTCCTAAACTGAATTTTGAAGGCTAAATAAGTCCTATGAGTAAATGGTATAATGGCTGAGACTAAGAACTACAATTATACCTACTTAGAACCAAACCCGAAGCAAAATCGAAAATAAAAGGCCTGAAAAAATTCAGACATACAGGCAGATAAACAGACACACATTATCGATTTTCTGCATTATTGCAACCTTGAAACTTCTGAATATCGTTTCTTGTGTCTTTGTCTATGAGTGTATCAAATTTGATTAAAATTTTTTCGATTATCGATTTTCGATATTTATTGGGGGTACCTCGACACAAAACCTAGCTAAGAACACTCGCAAACGCTTATAGTACAACTGTGTAAATTTTTAAGAAAATCGGTTCAGCCGTTTCGGAATCTATAGGTAACGGATACACACGCAGACACACACAGAGACAAAGTTTCAATTATAAATAAGTTTAGATATATATTACTGATGTTAATAACACAGTCATTGATGTAATAAAACATTACTGTTAATTATACAGCAGAGGATAATATATATATATATATATATATATATATATATATATATATATATATATATATATATATATATAAACACGCAAACACATATATATTCACAAACAAGAACAAGTTTTATGTACTTAAACATGGCAACATATGGTTGATTTATTGATGAAAATTTTGTATAAAAACACTTTGTCCTTGATAAAACATTTGAAACTGTACTTTCGCAACAAATATCTATAGCCAATTCGGGATGACGTCAAATCTTTTTGTCCTATGTTTTCCTACTGAGGTAGCGAATTGGAATGTGATTAAAGACAATTCATGGATGGTTACGAAGCAATGATTGTCCTCGTGCCGAAATCATCTTCCTTACCATTGTGTCAGGGTATTCGCTTTGGCATTTGAACAGAGAACTTTGTGTTGACCGAACACACTGCTCACTACACATTATCTGTGAAATTATTTTTCTTCCCATCGTACTATGACAAGCATCTTAGCTTAATTTGGCGTAAGGCTACAAAAATAGGGCACCAAATGATATATACGAGGGTCATTCAATAAATAAGGTGAATCTTTTGGTATAAGAACAGTTAATACAGATAGAAGCTTACTTTTTTTCAACGTTGTCTCCCAGCAGTGTCACACACTTTTCCCATCTGTGCAAAAGCTTCCGTATTCCCTCAGCTTAAAAATCTTTGAACTGATGTCTCAGCCAATCGCTCACAGCACTTTTGACTTCATCGTCACTTTCAAATTTCGTGCCTCTCGGGAACGCTTTCAAGGGACCAAACAGGTGAAAGTCTGAAGGGGCAAGGCCTGGGCTGTAAGGGGGATGAGGGAGCAACTCCAGCCCAGCTCGTTGATGGTCTGCACCGTTTGGGCTGCTGTGTGAGGCCTTGCGTTGTCTTCAAGTAGGTAAGGTCATCATGGACAATTTTGTGTGCTATCTCAACAGATAGGCTCAAAGTCCTTGCAATGTCATCAGCTTTCATCTTTCTGTCAGACTGAATGAAGTCATTGACTGATTCGATCACCTCAGCAGACCTCATTTCTGTAGGCCTACCAGCAAACTATCTAGCAAACTTGTAGACATTTTTTTTTTGCTGAAACATGTTGACATTCTCCTATGAATTTCAACTGGTTTGCACCCTTCAGAAACCCAAAACTTGATAACTGATCTCTGTTCAACCCTGGAGGATGCTTCTTGGTCGGCCATCTTTGTTAATCTCCAAAACTCTCAAAGTTTTTTTTTTCAATATGCAAAAAAAAACAAAAAAACAAAATTCCCTTTGAAAAGGAAGTAAAGGAAAAAAGTTAAAAAAATGTAAGCTTCTATCTGTATTGGAAGTCCTTATACCGAACAATTCGCCTTATTTATTGAATGACCCTTCTTGTTACAAACAAGAAAATAATAAGCAGAAACTAAAAATCCTCGAAGCACTCTACATTAAACAATGTAAACCTGGTTTGAATACAATCAATTTCGATATTTCCAACAACGTACTCAAATGTCTGTAATCAGACCAGGGACCATAACACCACTATTTTGTCACTGTCTTCGGCCATCCGCCACGGTAGGGATGGACTTATATTTTCAATTCAATTATCTTTATTGTTAATAGCTTAAATGTTCTATGTTTACTGTGTGTTAATATTTACTCTTTGATAATGGCTTATGTGAGCCGAAAGCTTAGAAAAGAAACTATCGACACTGCAAAAAACAGAAAAAACATATATCTCAATACAAAATAACCAAAACTAAACAAAAAAGTGACCAGCCCCAAACTAAATAACACATATCCTCTAAACCAAATAGCAGCACCTTAAAAACCATAAAAGAATCGACTAGACCATCCAAAAATCACACACCACTCATATGATTAACAACGACGCGACTACTACTTCATCCAGACAAGATAAATAGGAAACCTGTCCTGAACTAAGCCACCTCTGCCAACACCTAAATGTGTGTGTATGTGTGTGTGTGAGTGTGTGTGTGTGTGTGTGTGTGTATGTAAATAAAGGCTAAAGGGAAAATTATCTTAACTGACATGTTTTGTCATCTGTGGGACTTAATCAAGGTAAATGCCAGGATTATATTTTGTAACCAATAAAAATAAAATCCTTGCATTTGTCTTGATAAAATCCTTCAAATAACGGGAAGCGTCGGCTAAGATAAATTTTCCGTTTTTCTTTATTCATATTATTCTTTTACAGATATATTTATATAATATCTGAAATTTTATACACCCCCACAAGCACTTATATAAATCAATTAATAGATTTTAAGTGCCTACATTATTTCATATTCCTACAAACGTTATATTTAGTCGGCACATGGACTTGTACAGACACCACTTTTTAAAACACTGAAATTAATATTTAAAGCGGTAGATATTGAAGTTTTACAAAAAAAAATGTCCGGTGGCGCAGATTCTTTAATAAGACTTTCTACAATTAGGCTGGTAGATATTGATTCCACTGTTAAAACAAAACATTTATGTCTACTCAAATACATGTATCCACTAAATACATATCGTTTAAATAATAATATAAATTTATATGTATCTGTGTGTGTGTGTTAGAGAGAGAGAGAGAGAGAGAGAGAGAGAGAGAGAGAGAGAGAGAGAGAGATAGATAGATAGATAGATAGAGAGAGAGAGCATCTAAGAAATAAAATTAAAAAAATAGTTGCGTTTATGTTCGTTAACCATAGATTATGGCACTATAATGAGACACCTAGTGTGGATCGAACTGAGTTTCAATAGTCTCTGAGTCTATCATATAAGCGGTTTTATTGTATCTCAAGGCTACAATAGTGGAGCCTCTAGTGAAAATCGAACGCATCGATTACCATCAAGCCTAAAATTCTACAGTAGTCGCCTTATCATATTACAGTGGTTTATGATCGTTCGAAGATAAAAAAAAATGAACCCCCACTTATAAATTCTAAAAATCTGTGGACATCAAGGAATGATGTAAACTTTATATTTGTTTGATCAACAAACACAACGTATAAAATAAACTTTCAAATTTCCAGCCGCTATATTTTTTCTTCTGCATTGAATTTTTTTTTACCCAAAGGCGAAATACGAAAAGGCGTAATCTTTAAATACAGTCCCACTCCTCAGATTTAAAGACACGCAAATTAGACAACGACAACAATGACAATATCATCGACACAATTAGTTAATTAAAAAATATATAAACGGAATATAATTGCGTCTGTTTACCTGAAGCAGTTAATTACTGCTAATTAGCATAATCATTTCACGAGTGTTTGAACTACGCAAATCATTTGAGGAAGATTTTTACTTTGAAATAACTGTGTGATCAGATCGACTTTATATATTACTAGCAGAATAGCCCGGCGTTGCTCGGGTGTAATGAAAGCTTTAAAACTAATCCATGGTCCTGGAGCTCAGACTCTTTGTACGTTGGCATGAAAGACTAAAAAGCAATAGTTGTTTCCAGTTAAAGCGAAACCGTAGACTGAAAGAAAAATGAATGGATGTAAGTCAAATTTTGATTTCCTGGTATCGATATCAAATAATTTTTTTTTTGTCGTAAAGTGAATTTTGAAGGCTAAATAAGTCAACTGAGTAAATGGTATCATGGCTGAGACTAAGAACTACAATTATACCCCACTTAGAGCCAAAGCCGAAGCAAAAACTAAAATAAAGGGGCTGAAAAAAATTCATACATACAGGCAGATAAACAGACACACACTCAAACATTTTGCTTTATATATATATATATATATATATATATATATATATATTATCGATTTTCTGCACTATTGTAAGAAGTGCAACCTTGAAACTTCTGAATATCGTTTCTTATGTCTTTGTCTATGAGTGTATCAAATTTGATTAAAATCGAACCACTCCTTCTATAAACGATTTTTTCGATTATCGATTTTCGATATTTATCGGGAGTACCTCGACACAAAACCTAGCTAAGAACACTCACAGACGCTTATAGTACAACTGTGTAAATTTTCAATAAATTCGGTTCAGCCGTTTCGGAGTCTATAGGTAACGGACACATACACACAAAGTTCCATTTATAAATAAGTTTAGATGTTGTTACATAAATTCGTTGGGTTTTTTATAATTTATTTTAATACCTATTATTTATTAACAGTTCTGAAGAATCATTCAACAGTGTCTTCCGTTTCATTGTTTACGAACCCCTATCAACCATACACTAACTGTTTAATGCATCGATAATATAAATCAGTAGGTTTTCACTTAAAAAATTCATTAAACCAAGTTTTAAGATCTACATCGTTGCTGAACGAAACACCCCTCAAATTGTTAGAAACCGACCCCAAAAATGTGGTAGTCTAATGTGGCTATATCAGGCGAATATGATGACTGGGTAGAACTTCCCCACGGAGCTCTTTAATTGCATGTTTGGCCATGGTAGCGACGTGGGGTTGAACATCATCATGTTGAATAATCCCATTGTGTCCCCGATCAGATCATTAAAGCTGAATTGCCTCTTTGAGCCTGTTCATTTGTTCAACATGTAGTTTAGGATTGATCATCTGTAATGAGGTCATTCTTGTGCACAACACAAATAGAACGGCATTGGTAGCTTTGTGACCTTGATTAAAAAAAAGATGTTGAATTTGCTCATTCTTGTTTACTTGGTATTCCATTTCAAAGGAGTGTCCAATTTGAAATAAAGGCGGACCTGAAGGAGACTAGCACCACCTGTAAATTTGTTGTTTTTCATTTTTTTTTACTTTTTTTCAGTGCAATCTTATCGATTACACCCTAAACTTTCTTATTGACAAAAAAATTTGGGAAGGGGGCTCAGTTTGTCATACAACGTTATAGTAAATCAATCCTCCATTTTGGAACCAGAGTTACTAAGAAGCAAAAATATGCTACCAGAGATTATTTTTCATGATCCTTTGCAGAACACCAGAAGAAACAAACGAATATATCTAGCAACAGTTGCATAATACATTTTCAACAACTGAATATTTTTGAATAAAGCTATTCTTGGAGTTTCCGAGGAAGATGCCATCGTAAGAACTGAAGAATACTCGACAAAGACAAAAATAATAGTAATAATTCGCCCCCCACAAAAAAAACAAAAAAAAACAAACAAACAAAACAAAACAAAGCGACCCCAAAGCGAGTGGTTCCAAAATGGAGGATCGATTTACTATAACGTTTTATGAGAAAGTGAGCAACCACCTAAAATTGTTTAAATATTGAAATTTTACAAAACGTTTTTGATAATCTGGAACTTTATGTAATAATCGATAAGACTGCAGTAAAAAAAAATAAAAATAGATGAAAAACAACAAATTCAAAGGCGGTGGTAGTCTCCTTCAGGTCAGCCGAAATAAAATTTCAATAATGTTAGATAACAGTTTCATAAGATGACCAGGTTACTAAGAAGCAAAAATATGCTACCAGCGATTATTTTTCATGATCTTTTGCAGAACACCAGAAGAAACAACCGAATATATGTAACAACCGTTGCATAATACATTTTAGATGCATCAAGGGTGGTCCTCAGTGATGCACTGTCTTCAACACCAATTTCGGGTTTTGCATCATATCAGTTCAAACATCAACCCTAACCTGACTCCGGAAGTGTAAGGCCGCCTCCATGAAATCGTCATGATCCTTTGCAGAACACCAGAAGAAACAACCGAATATATGTAACAACCGTTGCATAATACATTTTAGATGCATCAAGGGTGGTCCTCAGTGATGCACTGTCTTCAACACCAATTTCGGGTTTTGCATCATATCAGTTCAAACATCAACCCTAACCTGACTCCGGAAGTGTAAGGCCGCCTCCATGAAATCGTCATGATCCTTTGCAGAACACCAGAAGAAACAACCGAATATATGTAACAACCGTTGCATAATACATTTTAGATGCATCAAGGGTGGTCCTCAGTGATGCACTGTCTTCAACACCAATTTCGGGTTTTGCATCATATCAGTTCAAACATCAACCCTAACCTGACTCCGGAAGTGTAAGGCCGCCTCCATGAAATCGTCATGATCCTTTGCAGAACACCAGAAGAAACAACCGAATATATGTAACAACCGTTGCATAATACATTTTAGATGCATCAAGGGTGGTCCTCAGTGATGCACTGTCTTCAACACCAATTTCGGGTTTTGCATCATATCAGTTCAAACATCAACCCTAACCTGACTCCGGAAGTGTAAGGCCGCCTCCATGAAATCGTCATGATCCTTTGCAGAACACCAGAAGAAACAACCGAATATATGTAACAACCGTTGCATAATACATTTTAGATGCATCAAGGGTGGTCCTCAGTGATGCACTGTCTTCATCGCCGATTTCATAAATAAGTAACTAAGTAATCTCGTGAAAAATTAATATATATATATATATATATATATATAATTTTCCGTGGTGTACATAATTTTACTATGGAATTTAATAAGATAAAACCTAAATAAGTACAAGGGAGTAAGCGAAGAATATCGTTTATTGTTCGCTTTTCTTCTTGTAATTATTCTTTCTTCTCTAACAATGATCAGTAATATGGGTCCTTTTTTAATTTCAATATATATATATATATATATATATATATATATATAAGGTAGAGTTGAAAACCTCTAGGCTCCACCAAGAATCATTACTAAAGAAATATGAATTTTGATCAAGTTAGATTTTTGGAACTGATTCATGCCGAGGACTTTTCAGCAGGAGCTTATATATATAGCATGAACCATTTTTTTTTCGCTTACTACAGGTATAAATTCTTTGCTAAGGCCAGTTTTGACAGGCTGAGCAATGTGTCTTCTGCCATGTTAGTTTAGCAGGAGGTTTGAATTTAGAGTTTCAAGAATTCTTCAGTACACCCCTATCTGTTGTCATAGTAGTAGTAACATTTAGTATGCGCGTCTCTATATATTTTTTTTCTTTTTCACTCAGCTATTGAGCATCTTAAATAATACCGCCTTTATTGCTTTCAAGAAAGAAAAGGAAAACAAAACCAAAACTAAAACAGGTGTCTGTATTTGTTGATTCTATTTGAAATTAAATGGACGACGCCATATTATACAAAATCTGTGATTAAATTCCTTGTTTACTTACCGCAGAGGTGGGAGAAATCTGAAGAGAGAAAAGGGAGAGGGGTGAGGTGGGGTGGGGCTTGATTTTGTTCAAATTTAAATTACTTCGACTTCATTGATGCACAGGTACAAAAAAAAAAAGAACAATGTAATTTCCTCCACGCAACATATTTCGACTAACAGAAATTTGGTTAAAATCAGGCATGCGCACGTTGATTCCGTGTCCTCCTTCTTTTTCTTCTTCATGCGCCGTGTCCCTTCAGGACGTTGGCGACTTTGGCGCTCCATAATCTTGTTCTTTGTAGCTTTTAATAAATTTTGTATTTTTGTTATTTCTCTTAAACTCTGTTCTGTCATCCATTTTGTCAATCTCACTAAGTATGTTATACATTATTTGCCTTCAAACTGTCCCTGGGAGTATCAGATTTTCCAACCCCTCTTTTTTTATTATGTGTTCTAGAAATTTCAATAGTCTCTTCTGATGCTACACTGCTGGCCATAATTATTAGGCCACCCCAGTTTTTTTGTCAAAGAAATGATGTATTTCATACTATTTTAGTATTTATTGCCAAATGAATATAGAATGTTTTTTTTCTTATTATTCAGTCAGTTAAGTGCCATACATGATACACGCTTTGGGCGATCATGTCTCGAAAGAGACATGACTGACTGGGCAGAAGGTTATCCCGCATTAAGTTGCCATTGCTTTTTGCGGTAGACTGATTGCCAGCCAAAACTATAGAACTCAATCTATCCCATTATTTAACCCATAACTGGAGGGAAGAGACAGATTAATACCTTTCCCAAGGGTATTTGTGCATAAGTGAATGCAAGGGAATCAACTGGAGTTCAAACTTTGCAAAATTTTACAAGGCAAGGAAGCAAAGAGGAACTCGTCCGAATCACACTAAATTTTCTTTATTCTTTCATTGATGAAATTGCAATATAGGTAATTATTAAAGATTTATAAATTCATTTGATGCACATATTGTGTAGTATTAACAAAAGAACCATTCTATTTTCATTTACAATTATTCACTTGGCAACATTAAAATACACCATTTTTTTAAAACACTGGGGTGACCTAATAATTGTGGCTGGTAAAATTAAGCAGGCACAAAAATTAAATACCTGAGAAGTGTTCTAACAGAAGACCGAATTGGCGAATTGGCATGGCGAAGGAAGCATTCCAGAAGTTGAGTAAAGTATTAAGAAACAGAACAATTTCGCAAGAAACAAAGAAGAGAATACTGAATTGCTATGTGCTGTCCGTTCTTCAATATGGCAGTGAATGCTGAACAATATCATCAAAGGTGAAGAAAAAACTTGAAGCAACTGAAATGTGGTTCTACAGAAGGATGCTGCGAATATCATGGATCGAGCATGTGATCAATGATGAGGTTTTGGAAATGATGGAAACGAAAAGGAAATTAATACTGAGCATCAGGAAGAGAAAGCTGAAGTTCCTGGGACATGCAATGAGGAAAGAGGGCTTGGAGAATCTGATACTAACAGGCTAGATAGAGGGAAGAAGAGACATGGGAAAGCAGCGGATAACATATTTGAAGGACCTAATCAGGTGGATGATGGAATGAGGGTTGCATGATGTAACAGGAGAAGGCGTGCTAAAAGCCACCAGGGATAGGTAGACATGGAAAGCAATGATCGCCTACGTCCTGAAAGGACAGGGCACATAGAAGAAGTGAAAGTATGCGTATTTTTTATTTTTATTTGCTATTGTTTCTAGAATTTCGTCGTTGCTAACATGTTATTTCCATGGTATCTTCAGCATCTTTATGTAAACTAAGTTCCTCTTGCTTTAACTTTTTTCTTCGAAACGTTTTTTTCCTTAGAACGTTTTTCCGTTGTATGCTGATCATAAGACACATGGTCCTGGCTTTAGAGAATATTCAAAGTAAGAATTTAGCTTATAAAACAACCCCACCAAAAAAAAAAAAAACCAAAAAAAAAAAAAAACCCACAAGTATACAAATTAATCAATATTTAACATCCATTGAAGGTTTATTGGTTTTTCTAGCTGTTTTGTAAATGAGTGAAAACGTAAGATTCCCTTTTGGGCGCAGAAAAAATGCCCGATTTTCTCAATGGTGGTCCAAAAGTAGGTGGACAGTAAATTATAACATTTATATTTACTAATACAATTATTGCATTGACAATTAAATTTTACTGTGTAAAATAATATTAAAAGCGCTTAAATTTTATCAACGTAGCTGTTCAGACTGTTGTCCATCACAATTTACACAGCTTTAAAACCGACCCCTCACGCTTCGACAAATATTTGCGTAAGACTTTTTGTGCATTAATTTCTTGAAATGCATCTCTTATGTATTTTTTTAAATCACCAACACTTTTTTGGTTTTCGACTATAAACTTTGTCCTTGAGTGCCTCCCAAAAGAAGAAATCCATTGGGGTCAAGTTAGGTGAAGGTTTTGCCTAATCAGTTGTACCTTTTCGGCCAATCCATTTCTCGGGAAATGTTTTATCAAGTTACTCACACACTGCTCTTGAATAATGTGAAGTGGCCCGTCTTGTTGGAATTGTAGGTGATGTGAATTAGGCTCTTTTTACCTGTGGAACAACTTGATTCGTTAGAATTTTGAGATACTTATCGCCTGTGACTGTCCACTTAATTTTTGACCATCCTATATATATTTCCTGTCCCTGTTAAATTTATTTATCTTTGTTTACGAAACAGCACCGACAAATTATCTGCTTAAGAAAATATTTGTTCAGTAATAAAATATTATGCTGTAAATGATTATTAGAAAATTACTCCAACATTTTCCACAAATTTTAAATACAAAGAAAGACACATACAAACATTTCAACTGTACGAAGCCAAAGTTTTAAAAAACATTATTGATTTATTTTTCAAGTTTACCCAGTTTTTCATTACGTGATGTCAGGAAACTGTAGTCCAACACCGACAAGCCTAAAGAATAAATTTATTTAAACATGTGTAGAGCATAAAATGTGCATTGTGGTGCAGTGGATATTGGCTCAGAACGAGAAATCAGTGAGCGGAGTTCGAATTGAATTTCACATACGCCATACGCGCAAATACCCTTGGGAAAGATATTAATCCGTCGCTTATCCCTATAGATTAGGTAGCAGAACCGATGGTGCTCTATAGCCTTGGTTGGCAACTAGTCTACAACAGAAAGTAATGGCAACGTACTGCGAGAAAATCTTTTGCCCTGTCAGTTATGTCTCTTTCGAAACATGATCGCCGAAGTGTGTATCACGTATTTTATACTCTCACTTAACTGACTGAGAGCATACGAATACTATGGCGATGCACTAAGTAAGTTTAACGAAGTGGTGTCTTTTGTTCCACGTCTAATCTGTGTGAACCTGCTTGAATTGTACTCACTGACTGCCAAGTAATGTTATAGAGCCCAGTCTGTCTATTTAACCCATAACTGGGGAGAGAAAAGATGGATTCATGCTTTTCCCAAGTGTGAAATCAACACGAACTACCTGACTCGGAATTAGAACTCGGTACGCCGACTGCATTTTGCCAGCACTGTTAACCGTTAGTTCACTCGATCTTCCGGAAATCTGTTTCAGAACGAGAAAATGGGTCCAACACGAATTTAAAGAAACGGACATCGGTCAGCGTTTTACAAACTTGGGCGGACCTGAAGGAGACTACCACCACCTTTAAAGTTGTTGTTTTTCTTCTTTTTTTTTAATACTTTTCTCAGTGCAATCTTATCGATTACACCCTATACTTTCCGATTGACAAAAAAATTGGAAAAATTTCAATATTTAAACAATTTTAGGGTGGGGCTCAGTTTTTCATACACCATTATAGTAAATCGATCCTTCATTTTTGAATCACTCACCGGTACGACATTACCATCACTGTAAATTTGTTAATTATTATATTTTTTTTACTTTTTTCAGTGCAATCTCATCAATTACACCCTAAAACTTTCCGATTGACCAACAAAATTTGTAAAAATTTAAAC
Source organism: Ascarosepion bandense (assembly GCA_037127315.1). Taxonomy (NCBI): domain Eukaryota; kingdom Metazoa; phylum Mollusca; class Cephalopoda; order Sepiida; family Sepiidae; genus Ascarosepion; species Ascarosepion bandense. Next base: position 3,853,297 of record JBBBDQ010000946.1, on the reverse strand, counting down.
ATTTAAACAATTTTAAGGGGGGCTCATTTTTTCGCACAATGTTATCGTAAATCAATCCTGTGCAATTAACTTTTTTGCTTGAGCATATTCAACAACTGAATCCTTTGCAAAAATTTTGAAATAAACCATTGGGGTTTTCGAGGAAGATGCCATGGTAAGAACTGAAGAAAACTTAAAAAAGGCAAAAACAAGAACAACAACTCGTCCTCCACCCCCCAAAAAACAAAGCAACCCAAACGCGAGTGGTTCCAAAATGGAGGATCGATTTATTATAACGTTGTATGAGAAACTGAAACCCCACCAAATTGTTTAAATATTGAAATTTTTTCAATATTTGTTTGATATTTGGAAACTTTATGTAATAATCGATAAGAGTGCGCTGAAAAAAAAAGTAAAAAAAAGAAAAGAAAAACAACAAATTTAAAGGTGGTGGTAGTTTTCTTCAGTCCGCCAAAAAAAATTTTCTTTCTCTTCTTGCTCAACATAAGAAAAATAAAATTATCTTTAGTCAAGGTGGTCACTGACAATGAAAAAAGACTTGTCGCAGGAATACAAAACGGGGAAAAACATGGTGAGATTAAGACAGGTCGGGAATACTAAAATTGAACAGGTGTAGAAATTTAAAATACCTGGGAAGTGTTCTAACAGAGGACGGAAAGTACAAAATTGAGATCCGAGGGCGTATTTGGATGGCCAAAGCCACATTCAGAAAACTAAGCAAAGTATTGAGAGACAAAGAAAACAGTACTGATCTGTTACGTGATATCTGCCCATTTATATGGTAGCGAATATTGGACAATCTCTTTGAAAACTCGAAAAAACAGATATGTGGCTTTACTGAAGGCTGAAGGTAACATGGACTGAAAAAGTTAGTAACGACGAGATTTAGAGAAGGAATGGAAACAAAAAGAAACTTATATCTAACATCAGGAAGAGGCAGTTGAAGTTTTTTCGGACACGTAATGAGGATGTGCGTTGTGGTGCAATGGATATCGTCTCGGAACGAGAAATCGAGGAGCCGAGTTCGAATTCCAATTGAATTTCTTGCATTCACTTACGCACAAATACCCGTTGAAAAGGTATTAATCCCTTCAGTTATGCGTAAAATAATAGGACAGATTGTGTTCTATAGCCTTGGCTGGCAACCAATCTACCGCAGAAAGCAATGGCAACCTACTGCGGGATAAGCTTCTGCCCAGTCAGCCATGTCTATTTCGAAACATGATCTAACTGTCTTTAGATTTCTGCTACCTTGCTGGAGTAGATAGACTAAACTATCGCCCGGTTCACACTCCACCCACATCTATTGAACAGATGAAGAGGCTCATCCCTTGTTTCCTGTTTAGGATGCGGTTTCCGGTTTTCTCTTTTCCAATTTCTTCACTCTTATGTAACCCCCTGCACATCAGTGGCGTTACCGCCTTGCTCGGGGTGATATGATTAAAAAAAAAATGTCAGTCCCTCCCTGGCTTCTTTCGCTTTATCGTTCCTTTCGCTTCTGTTACCTTTTGATGTAGCCAAGGGTCATAACAAATACGTATCCATTATTTGCCTTTAAAGATAACAGCAGGCCTTTTGTTGAATTCGAAAGCCTCGTGTCTCATGTTCGAAAGCCTCGTCTCATGCTTGCAAGCCGGTCAAAATGCCTTCGCGGGCCGGATCCGGCCCGCAGGATGTAGGTTACCGACCCTTGCTCTAAACTGAGAGTTAGACTTCACATAAATGCATTAGCATAAAACACTTTCACTCATGCCCCCACCCCCGCGACTAAAAACGCCTCCCAGCTTACTTGTACTTGTGGCAGCATACACCTGGGACCGTCTCCTCCCTTGAAGAAGTTTTAAAGGACTTTTTGGCTCCACAAGTTGTAGGTTGCCAGTTCTTGCTGCGGTAGACTGGTTGCCAAACAAGCCTATAGAACCCAATTGTTCTGATATTTTACCCATAGCTGAAAGGAGAAGAAATGGTTTCATACCATTCCAAAGGACATTAGCATGTAATGTAATGAATTTGTTTGGGATTTGAACTCAATCTGAGCCGATTCCTCAATCTGAGCCGCAATTTATAACTCTATAACGCCTCTCGACAAACTCAAAACATTCTTTGATAACGAGCCTTCAAATACCCATGGTAATAAATATCACAGTTGGCCAAAATTGAGAAATCTTGTTGTTTTCAATCTATTTATAAATAGGAAAGTTAAAAAACAAAAACACATTCATGAACAAATGGTTTATTCTGGTCTTGTTATAAGACACGTTTAGTTTTAATTAAATCCGATGGCGGTAAGAAGGTAGGGTTGGGAATAAAGGGCAGAGAGAAAGTTTAAATCTCAGGTGATAAATAATACGAATGATATAATTGAAAATTAATGTAAAAGGTGAAAGTAGCGAAACCGAATGTATTTGAAAGGTCGACCGGAAGATAGAAGTATATTTCTTATAGAGCATGCGCAGCGACGTGGATACGAAGTCAGTAATAATTTAGTATTGCATAAATAGAAGTCTAATTGATGAATAGAAATAATCGATCAGCTGACCTAGATTGAGAACCTTTATTTCTTCTATACTCGAGATCTCTTTGCCTGTTCATTTTCATTATATTTTCATTTTCATTATATTTTCATTTTCATTATATTTTCATTTTCATTATATTTTCACCTCAAACAATTTGTTTTCACTTTCGAAGCCTTGTGATTCTAACAAAAAGAGAATAACAGAGTGTGACTGTTTCGCGTGCAAAGCAACAACTGATTTGGTTTGGCTTGGTCTCCATGGGTCATTTGCTGCCGAAATTTAATTTTTGGGAGGAAACTTTGCTATTTTTTTTACTATTAAAATTTATTGCTGGAAATTTTCTTTTTGGCCCAAATCAATTGTAACTCAAGCCACATTCAAAGGTGTACGAAAACAGTTTGCTATCAGGAAGAGAAATTTAAAAAAAAAATTAAAGATGAACTTTTTGGGAAATTAAAAGTCAAATATTAAGGTGAAGTCCAAATTACCTTATTTGACCTTTAAACAAAAAATAAATAGACCAACTTTTACATCTATCCACGTACTTTAAAGTGGTATATATTTTTTTTATAATCATATCGCCTCCCAAAAGGCATTTTACTGCCACTGTTTTGCAGGGGGTTACATAGGAGGAAAGTTATGAGAAAGAATGACAGGTTATAGAGGGTGTCAGGAAGTGGGTAAGAGAAGAATGAGAATACTGATGAGAGTGAAGTGTACAGAGAAAGAAGCATGAGAGAGAGAGAGAGAGAGAGAGAGAGAGAGAGAGAGGATGCAGGTTAGTGAGATAGGAGATGACTATTCACTGTACATTTAAATACTTAGAGATTGTAGCTGTAGGGGAAGCAAGTAAATGGAAGGGATTTCCACAGGCGGAACGTGCGAGAAAAAAAGCTGATTGAGTAGAATTTCCGTTTACATTTTATTGATTTCAGAGTAAAAGGGTGAAACTTAGTTGCTAATCTTGTTGCTCGAGTAAATTCATATATAGGGGGCACCAGTGAGCTCAGTTCATCGGAGCAGAAGCCGTAAAAGTATTTATAAAAGAGACACAGGGAAGCCATATTGCGCCGGTGAGAAAGTGACTGTATCTGAGCTGCCAAGTCGGGATCGATCGGGATTTATCTTTGACGGTAAAAAAGAGAACTGATATATTGATATTTAAACTTTGTGACTATTTTTCAAAAGATAGTGATATTTAAACCATGTAACTATTTTTCAAACTTTTTTTCAAAATTTACCTTTTTGGCTAGGGGTCAAAGAGATATATCACTGCAATCATTTGACTTGGAGATTTAACAAAGGTACGATTTAGTTTTTATCATGAAGCACTATAATTGTGGCACATTTGAAACATAATCTGTGTCGATGATGGTCAGACTTTTGTTGATTTGACACAGAATGACTCTATGTTAATCATTTGTTTTATGATGCTTATGTCATGAAAAAATGTGTACAAGGAAGAAACTTTTATGGTTAATCATGAACTTAATGAGAAATAAACTATGGAAATAATATAATCTCTTTTATATTTTTTTCTGAAATGAGTAATTTTCAATATCTTGGAATTATTTCGAACTATTGTTCTCATCTTGGTTGATATAGATGTTACAATAAACACAACGTTTCGACCAAGTACCCTCTGGTCATCATCAGGTGTCCATTGATTGGCTGATGAGAAGAAAAGTCCCAAATAAATCCAAAATATAATTTCTCTCACCCTATATATATATATATATATATATATATATATATATATATATATATATATAGTTATGAATTAATTGTATATTGCGACACAAAAATTTCTATGTTTCGAGATAGATTCTCTTCATCAGGCAATGTTTGATGCCGGTTGTACAAATGAATTACATTTAAATACAAAAACCTTCGGTTTGCTGTTTATATATGTGGGAAGATATAAAATTTACATGTGTGTCTGTTTTAACTAATCAGAGCGAAGATTTATTTTTGAATTTGGCCCCAAAGAATGCATACTCAGTAACTTTTACTCTTTTTCCTTCTTTTTATTCTTCCTTACTTTTCTCCTAAGAGAATCTATCTCGAAACATAGAAATTTCTGTATACTATAATACTATTATAAAACAAATGCCTAACACTGTTAATACCAGAATTAACCGGTTGCCTTCTAACCTTAAAATCTTCAATGAAAATAAAAAGTTATATAATAAAGCCATACAGGGAAACGGTATTAAAAACAAATTGTATGAAAAACCCGCTGTTAAATCTGAGTCATCAAAAACGAGAAGTAGAATTAGAAAAAAAGTTATATGGTTTAACCCCTAACCATTCTGTATGCTATCTAACATTAACATTGAGAAATATTTTCTGAAATTGGTTAGAAAACATTTTCATACCAATAATCCCCTATGCAGAATCTTTAATAGAAATATAATTTGATAATATCATTAATTCCCACAATAAACAGTTTTGAAAGAATTTAGATAAAACTAATATTAAAACTGGTATAATACCGTCTTGTAATTGCAGGTCCATCAACGTTTGTCCCGTGGAAGGTAAATGTAAATCTACCCAAGTGATCTCCCACGCAAGCATCTAGACAGAAAACTAACAATAATAATTATCAAGTTTACATTCGAATTTCGATGGGAGAATTTAAACAACGTTACTACCCCCATAAACATTCCTTTTCTAACCCCAATCTAAAATTCTTATTTTTTATTGACCTATTTCTTTTTTATTTTAATTGGTTTTATTGTATCTCTTTTCGCTTCTGACATCAAAGTGGCAACCTATAGTTTCCATTAGCAAGGATCTGCACCGTTTTTCTTTTTTTGTTTTACCTCTTTTTCTTTTTTTCTACTTCTACTTCTGCTTTTTTTTTACACACACATAAACAAATAAATTTATTTTCCCATAAAGTTTTATTCTCACTGATCAGACAAGTGTTAAATATACTCGTTGAAATGGCTATCCTATTTTGGAAAATTTGAATTTTTCATATATATATATATATATATATATATATATATATATATTAATCATGTCACCCCAAGCAATGCATTCCACTGCCACTATAGCGCAGGGGGTTACATAGGGCGATAGACGAGTTAGGATGTACATAGGGGGAGAGTTGGAGAGAATGGGTGTGAGTTAGTGTGTTAGGAGGTGTCTATTGACCTTACATTTAAACTCCTGGAGGTTATAGCCGTCGGGGAAGCAAGCATGCGGAAGGGAATTCCACAGGCGGGAAGTGCGAGAAAAGAAGCTGTTGGAGTAGAAATTGCGGTTACATTTCATCGGTTTCACTGTAAAAGGGTGGGACCTAGTTGCTAATCTAGTATCTCGTGCAAACTCACACCTAGGGGGCACCAGTAATTTAAGTTCATCAGAGCAGAAGCCATGAAAGTATTTATAGAAGAGGCACAGGGAAGCCACGTCACGCCGGTGAGAGAGTGACTGCAGGCGGTCAGATAAGTCGGTATCAGTCACATTACAGATTCTTCGCTGTATTTTGTCAAGAAGCCCGAGGAGAATAGCAGGGGCACCCGACCAGGCAACAGTATTCAAAACACGGGCGGATGGTAGATTTGTATAAGTGCAGGATAGATTCAGACGGAAAGAATTTCCGGGCCCTGCCCAGAGAGCCGACTTTCATAGCAGCGGATTTAGCAATGGATTCGACGTAGTCATTCCACTTGAGGTCCGCTGAGAGTGTCATGCCAAGCAGGCGCAGTGTTTTACTCTCTGGAAGGCAAGCCTGTTCCATGCTAATGGGAGGGAGATGCGGTTGTCTGTGGTGGTTAATTGACAGCAGCCTCGTTTTGGAAGAATTTAATTTTACGAGCGATTTCCTACCCCAATCCACCACACATTGGAGGTCCTTTTCAAGCTCAGCCGCGAGGTTCGCCTTGTCATCAACACCAGTTTTTTGATCGAGGCGAGCGTAAACTGTGGTATCATCGGCGTACATGCCTACTTGTGATCTTATGTCATCGGGGAGATCATTGATGTAGATTAGAAAGAGCGTAGGACCTAGGATAGAGCCTTGGGGGACACCCGCGTTTGTAGCGTAGTTCTGGGAGGCATGTCCGTTTAAAACCACCTTCAGTGTGCGGTTAGAGAGGAATGACTGGATTAAGTCCAACAAAAGTCCAGTAATGCCGTAGCTTCGCAGTTTCCGTAGAAGGCCGGTATGCCATACTTTGTCGAATGCTTCAGAGATATCCAGGGCGACAGTTCGGGCTTCATTCTTGTCGAGAGACTGGTATATATACTCGGTAATGGTCGTTAGCATATCAGCAGTAGACCTGGTGAAGCGGAAGCCGTACTGTTTGTCCGAGAGGAGCCCGTGGGCCGTGAGATGCTGAACGTCCTCGGCATTGATAATGGCTTCGAACGCTTTGCCGAAGATCGGAAGAAGGTTGATAGGGCGGTAATTTACGGAGTCCGATGGTTCCCCAGTGTTCTTGAATATTGGAACCACAGAAGGAGACTTTCAATAGGCAGGAAAGCAGGAGGAGGATAGGCAGATGTTGTAGAGCTTAGAAAGGACAGAGGAGAGTTCAGGGGCACATTTCATCAAGACTATGATTGGGATTCCGTCCCCACCATGTCTCATGATGAACGCAGCCGCCAAATCATGCGCGTTGTGTTTAATTGTGAACTCGATTGACAAAGAAACTCAATTCCGTTCCCAAGTACATGAATGCCTCTTTTATCACAAACCGATTAATTACATAGTATACAGTCAGTTAGGCAGTCTGTTATATGCCATAGGTGATACACACTTGCGCGGCCATGTCTCAAAAGAAACATGACTGACTGGGCAGAAGGTTTTCTCGCAGTTGGTTGCCATTACTTCTTGTGGTAGACTGGTTACCGACTAAAGCTATAGAATCCAATCTGTCCTGATATTTAACCCATAGCTGGAGGGAGAAGCGACGGATTAGCACCTTTTTTAAGGGTATTTGCGCGTGGGTGAATGCTACGAATTCAACTGGAATTCGAACTCGGCTCTCCGATTTCTTGTTCCGAGCCGATATTTACTACCCCACAACATTGTATGCAGCAGTAAGTATTAGTAGAAGGATGACAAACCACTGATCTCAGTGTCATCATAAAGCAAAAAGATACACATAAAAATGCTGGCAGTGACAATAAGAAACTTCTTTTTCCTGATATTATCATTCAAAATAATTTTAATTCTCAACGACCTCTTAAGATTATAGCAGTTCTTTATATAAAACAATCCAAGCGAAGCGTCAACCTTACTTTGTTAAACAACTTCAGTAATGTGTTGGTGGCTTTTTAAAATACACCCCAACATGTAATCACAAGAACATTGCTCTTGGACAGCTTAGGATTTTTACTACTTTCACGCAATAAAACACAAATATTGAAAACATAGTATCAAGAAAAGCCTTGAAAAGGGCTTGTGAACTGATCGGAAGTGATTGGGAGCGTAATCATTACAAAGAATAAAAAGACTTATAAAATTTCCCATCCATGTCACATGTAATGAAACATGTATATAAAAAAAAGCTTTTGCTTATGTGAGTGTGTGTCTGTGTGTGTATTTGTATCACTTTAAACGTTATTTTTGTGGATACCCATATTTGAGTAGACGTCTCGTTTCTTATTTTAAACAACATTTTATTTTCGTCTATTAACTTAAATATTAGAGAAAACTCATAAAAGAAAATTCACATTCTGGCGTTTAAAACAATGTTTAAAGTGATAGAAATAAATATGTCGGAATAATAAAAGTCCCATTGTTTATTTTATATATATATATATATATATATATATATATATATATATATATATATATATTATTCAAAATAATAACTAAATAGACTCTGCAAGTATCTAAATCTTAAATTTATACTAAGATAAACTTTAAGAAAAACCAATAACAAACAGAACCTAATTCCGTTACAATCCGGCGCACTAAGGCGTTGGATAAGAGGGAAAAAAAAAAGAAATCCGCGGAATAAAGACAAGACATACGATACTCCGCAGTAAAGAAAAAAAAACCCAAACGGAACCAACCACAAAAAAGAAGAAAAGAAAAAGTGCTCGATACAAAGTACAAACGAAATGCAAAATTACAAACGAAATGCAAAAGTAGAGCAAAGACCTTATATATATATATATATATATATATATATATATATATATATATATATATAAAGTTAGTTTCTGTGAAATCTGTTACTAAATGGATCAACTCCGGCATATATTTAATTTTTTTTTTTTTTTTTTGTCAATGGATAATTGTATTTGAGTAAATACTCCTTTTTTAAAAATAATTAGACAGTTTATTTATTTACATCTACTGGCCTGAATAATCGAGAAATTTTGTTAGGAATATGCGACCTCCGTCAGGATTCGTACCTGCGTCTCCTAGGGAAAACCGTGTTTAAATCTGACGTGCTTTAACCGCTTGATCAAGTAGGACTGACAGTATATTGAAAAATCGGAAAAATGTGTACTTGAGAAAGCTATTCTGGCTTGTGGCATCTTGAGTTCTACGTGGTCAAGCGGTTAAAATACGATATAAAGCAATTAACCACCAACAAACCATACACCACTTAAGAAACAGCAAAAATACAAATAATAAAAACAAATAATACAACAATTATCAAGCAAAAAAAATTCGCATGCACACAAAGATATCAAATTACACCAAACTTCATATAAATCCGAAACAAATTGAGAAATAGCAGCAGAAAAAACAAACGACCCCAAAGTATGAAAACAATGAGATTATTCTCTCACGAAACTTGGAAGTTGGCATGACTGAAATAACACTGCTCAGCTAAGTAACAAGCTCCTGCACATTAATACTGTTAACACTCCATTCTTATCTTGATATCGAGCACCTTATCAAAAAAAATATTTGCTTGCCTAAAATGCTTTTCCAACAGTTAACTACTGAAAAACACAGCAATTTTGGTGTTGAACATAATTACAATTTTACAATATATATATATATATATATATATATAAGAAAAATTAAGACAGACACGTTATTTCATGGTAAATCGGAAGTGTACAAGTCCTTTGTACAATAAAGACGGAAGCTGATGAAGATTCGCCTGAAATAGGACTACATTTCCGGTTTACCATGAAATAACGTGTCTGCTTTAATTTTTCTTATATTTGCTCAATATGTATTTACATACATATATATTTAGAGCTCTCTTAGAGTTATCCTACCACTGTATGTACAGGATACTCTCTTCGATTCTTCTATAGCCACACCGCATGCTGATCTATATGTGTGTGTGTGTGTGTGTGTGTGCGTGTGTGCTCGTGTGTGTGTGCGTGATAATAAAAAGTGCGAGAAGCCGTAAATGTTTTGTTTAAAGTGTAGATTTATTGTTGCTGATATTATTATTATTATTATTATTATTATTATTATTATTATATACCTTTTGTATGATAGTGTCCATCATGGTATTTGGGACGCTACACGTGTTTCGAATCTAAAGTTGACTCTCTTCAGGCGAATAAACTTGTAACTTCACATATCGAGATCCGTTTGCTTTTTTGATGGCCAAGGTATCGAGGATAAATAGATAGGTCAAGTGATGAAGAGGTCAGAGAGTTTAAACGTATGTGAGCGTGTTGGGTTTTTTCACACTCACATGCTAAGTTTTTTCTGTCGACTTCGTTGCCTATAAAGAATTTTTTTACTGACTTGCGAAATTTGATTTCGTCTTTATACTTTAACATTGTTTTTGGAGATTTTGATTCAATTTTACTCTACGGGTCATCTAGTTCTTTTTTTTTTTTGCTTTGATGTTATTATTTCAATTTAGTGTGTGTGCGTTATTTTTTTATTTTTATTTTTTTGCATTCGAATTTTGCATTCGAATATATATACACGCATATATATGGGGATTCTAATGCGGTGTGAAAGTGTGTGTGTGTTCGCGCTTTGAGTTTTACTGATACCATGTTTTACTAGTTCGATTGTTGGGTCATCAGTGACTAAACCGGTTTTCACATCAGATTTATTTAGTGCGGACAGTTGCTGGATACTCTGTAGGATTAAAAACAAGACCCATTAAAAGGAGAATGAATAATTCTACAGGATACACGGTTATTTATTTACCTTTATACGAGAAGGACACCCTGAAAAATCTGCGGCTGATAAAGCTGCGAATCAACTTCCTCCCGTTTGTCATTTGATTCTTGCTACGGATAGAAGTATGTATGCAGCAGAAACAGATAGAGGTTTTTATGTAGCACAAAAGCATGCAACTGCAGTCTGTTTTGTGCTTGTATCTCTTCAAAAGTCTTGCTGAAGCAGGAGCTGAAGTGTCACATCTGCAAACGATCATGCAAGACTGAAGCTGAACAAAAGAGTCGTTTAAGTGCAGATTGTTGTGTGATGATCACTGAGGAGGCGGCGCTTTTCTGACAAGAGGGAGCAACCATATATATATATATAGAGAGAGAGATAGATAGATAGATAGATAGATAGATAGATAGATAGATAGATAGATAGATAGATAGATAGATAATGATGTCATTAAACAAAGAAGATAACCTAAAAATCTATTTAATTTAAATATTAAGAGATAGATATGTGCTGAGAGCTCAATTGACTTTATCCAGAGCAATATGTTAGCAGGTAATTTAAATTTATTTTTATGACGCGTCATGAAAACAAATTTAAATTAACTGTTAAATAGAATTTAAAGTTAACTTCACTCTATCTTACTTGTGAGCCCACTCTCATTTTGTGTTGATTATTCTTTTGTAATTTTGTGTATTGAGGAAATTGTGGTTGAAATTCGCTATGTATTTGATATATATGTCTGTATATGTGTCCAACTAAGTAATTGAATATAGGCTCTTTTTGTTTTCTATAATTATGTATATATCTTCTGGCAGTGAAATTCAAATGTCCCCATTCTCTCACATTTGCAGATTCTCTTTCATTTTGTGTTAATTATACTTTAATAAATTTTGCATATTGAGGAAATTGTGGCTGAATTCTTCAATGTATTTGTTGTATATACCTGTATATGTGTACATCTACTTTGTCTTATGTATGCATTTGAATGTAGGTCCTTCTTGTGTGTACATTTGAAGCTTGTATATTTGTGTATATATCTGTTTGTATTAATGGTGTGTATACGCATATATATATGGTTGCCATAGGTGGACGTGTGGGTGTGTGAATATTAGAGTGTATATATCCAGAAGATATTTGTATGTATATATGGGTGGATATCTTTTCCCCCCACCACTTCTATTCCTGTGACACGGTTAATTTTGATTTTTTTTTTATTCTTTAATACAGACGTAATCTAAAAGTCTTCTTCTAATATCGAGTCTTGAATCTCTTTCTCTGCCCCTTTGTATCTATGTCTGGACGACAAATTAAAAATTTTTTTCTTTCTTAAATCCCCTTCTTTTTTATGTAAACTTCCTTTGTATGGATATGTTTTTGGACTCTTTCTGGCATGTGAATTTTTGTACCATATTTGAAATAAACAATTTTTGTTTTTGATCATTTCTGAAGAAGCAAGATTTTTCTCGCTGAAATAGCTATACAGCGTATATATAATTCGGAATTTTATTTGATATAATATACATATTTGGTTCTGTAAATAAAAAAATACTCTTTACGTCGAGCTCATTTTTGGATCATTTTTAATATTAGTGAAAATTAATATTAATAGGATCTGGTTTTGGGGATTTTACCTGCATGTTTTTCTTTTTGGGATTAAAATATTATATATATATATATATATATATATATATATATATATATATATATATGTGGGGGGGGGGGCACGTGGATGTGTGTGTGTGGGTACATAGTTTATGGTTACTCATTCTGTCCAATGAATTATTTATCCCCTAACTTTTGTGACCCTTACAAGATAAAACTAAAGGTTTCTATTCTGGGTCATATTACTTGAATTCCACTTTCTTTGAAATTTTTTGGATGTTCTGAAGAAATTTAAACTAAATAAAATCGTGATCTGAAAAGATGTGCATATTCGCTCGTCAAAATAAATTATAGTTTATAACTACTTTAGATGATGTGTTAAGTTTTCCTCTCTCTCTCTCTCTCTCTCTCTCTATATATATATATATATATATATATATATATATATATAGGAAAAACTACTAAAAAGTTGTAAGTTTAAAAATGTATTTTTTTGACAGTATTTGTTTATTTCTATTATTATATTTTATATTTCAGACCGTCCTCGGTCCTTCATCAGAAACAAATGATTTTACACCACACAAACCCCGTTCTGTCATCCACCTGCTCAGGCCCATCAGATATGTTATCCGCTTTTCTCTGTCTCTTTTTCCTTCTATCTGGCCTGTCAGTATCAGGTTCTCCAAGCCCTCCTTCCTCATTGCATGTCACAGGAACTTCAGTTGTCTCTTCCTGATGCTCAGTATTAATTTCCTTTTCGTTGCCATAGGCTTCCTTTTTATGTGAATTAGACTTCTCAACCTTAAATAACATCAACAATAAAAAGCAAGAAAGACTACGCTCAACTGAAGAAATGAGGGTCTGCTCATCGCACATTCAACCAAATATTGAGGAAATCGCGATAAAAAACCAGGCACAGGTTTCACACTAAATAAACAGCACAAATAATTCAATAGAAATATTGAAAGAAAGTTCATTTTTGTGTGTGTTCATTTTTTATTTAAATCTATAGTTTTATTTCATCACATTTAAATATATACCTTTTACAAATTTTGCTAAGTATGCCGTGACATTTTCATTTTCTTCTAGGTGTGTCGTTGAGAACCACTTTTCTAACATAACTTGGTTTCTTGATCAGTTTCTATAAAAGCGACACTGTGCGTATTTTTTGTCTAAGGAATGCAACTTTGTAATAAATTAACACGAAGAAAGTGTTAAAAGAGAATTTTATTTTTGCTTGATATTATTTTTTAGATACACCGAGGAACATTGTCAGTTGCCACAGCCATGCTATTTAGCCAGATCATATTATTGGAATATGGGAGAGATCTATGGTTTTATTTCATAACATTTAGATATATACACTTGAAATTTTTTTAAAAGCTGTGCTGTGATATTTTCATTTGCGCCTAGGTGTGCCGTTGCTTAAAATGATCCATAAACATTGTATTAAAACATCAACTGTTCCTGGGCATGACGGTAAACTGCATCCGGCAGCAAGGCCTCTGATTAGGAGGTTGTGAGAAGCATGCAAGCACCTCTTAATTGCTGTTCTTCCCAGGTCCACCCTGACCCGGAGTGATAGCACCTGTTAGGGTCCCAACTATGGGCAAATAGTCAATTCCCAAACTGGGGTCAACACACTATGAAAGTATAAAAATAGACTTTTATAGAAATATATACATAAAAATACTTTTATAGGAAAATATACATCTTTGAAGAAAAAATTATTATCATAACACATTTTTGAAGGAAAAAATATTCTCAGCAAAACATTTTTGAATACAAAACTAGAAGACATTTTCAGTTTTCTAAAATAAAAAAAAAATTTTCATTAAAATCTGATTAAATCAACCTTCTCACTATATAAGTGAATATTAAAAAATACCTTTAAACCCCACCATTTTGGCATTAAATAACACACAGAAGTTGATATGCCATTAAACAAAACTCAAACTCAAGTTCAAACTCAAACTCAACAAGTTCTTCTAATTTTTGGTGCTATTTCAACTTTTCTCGCTGTTAACTAAACCAGTGAATTCAGCACTATGGAATACGGTTAGATTTCCACTGGTACCATGTAACCGAGTACTACCTGTCACATAATGGATCATCGGCGACTAAACCGGTTTCGCTATCAGACTTTTCTGGTGAGGATCATAGCTAGACATTCAGCACTATTAAAGACAAGACCTGCCAAAGGGTAGATGAACTTCCTTGTAGTATCAACGCGGATCTCGCACAATGCAGTGGGTAGAATGGACATATATATGCATTCAGTGCATTAATGACCAGGCATCGGTATCCAAAAGAACTTCGTGGATTGAAGTCAACGGTCAAGGACAGCCTTTAAGTTAGAGGAAATCGGATGCGGCTTGACCTGGAGATGGAAGAAGCTCCGCCAGGTCTACTTACCCAAGACATGCTACGCATGAATGAATAATTTTTCGGATTTCGACTAAGATATCGGGATGGCACTGGTCAGGTAGCTGTAGAATGACCATACGATCACATTCTGTCACAGGAATGAAAATGCTGATGATTGAATAGGGTTCTCTTAGCCGAAATCTGACATAAGGTGACCTCTTTAAAGCCAGAATGTCTTCTCCAACAAGTTTACGGCCACATCACGTTAAAAACAATAACCGAATTTAAGCAACGTCGAGGCTGGTCAGTAACTAGATGAGTGACTGCTTGAGAATATTAGGAATTGTAAGCGTGGATGTGCAGGTGGTGTAATGAATAATGGATCAGAACTGTTAATCAGAGAGGCGCGTTCTATCTCCAGTTGGGTTCATTACACACAAACCATTATGCGTACAAACCCTTGGAAAAGGTATTAATCAATCTATTCTACCTCACAGTTACTAGATAATAAGGGTGAACTTGTATCGCTAAATCATTATTATTTCGGAAAATAAAATAAAATCACATGCAGAATATTTAGATTAAATAATGCATAGAGGTTGATATGCCGTTAAACAATAGTAACCAACCAACCCACCAACTGAATCTTCCACACAAAACAATATGGCATATTTTCAAGTCTGGACTAAGAGAGTAAGACTAAGTGGTACTAATCCATTTTTGCTTTTGTAAAGCGCTTTACGTGTCCAGGTTAGCTACACCGACAATGTTAAGTTAATTGTCTCGACCAGAAATAGCCATTAGCCAGTCTTTTACAAAGAATATGAAGAGGGGAAAAGAAGAGCAAAGAAAAAGAGATGGCAAGGAAAAAGAAAACGGAAAGGAAGGCTGATAATTAAAAAGAAAAAAATAGTAATTAAAAAAGAGAAAAAGTGTGAAGTAGAAAAGAGAAAGAACAAAAAGGGATAAAGACAAAAAAAAAAGAAAGAGAAGAAAGAAATCGAAGGAGAAAAAGGTTGCTGAGTGAAAGAAAAAGACTGAGAAAAAGAGGAAGAAGAAAAATGAAGATTAAAGGGGAAATCGGAGATGAAGAAAAAGAAAGAGTATGGGGAGAATGAACGAAGAGATAAGTAAAAGAGAGTAGAGAAAAAGAAGGAAGAGAAAAAATAAGACGAAGAGAATAAAATGTAAAAGAGAAAGAAGCGGTAAAAGAGGGAGGGTATCGCGAAAATACGTCAGGGAAGAACAATGGCAGACTAGGTTTAAAACTTTTATTAACGTGAATAAGGAAACATTCGGCATTCATTAATTGAGCGGCTAGTTCCGCTGTTGGCTGAAATTTATAAAGTCTTTCCATTAAAACATTTTTACAATCTTTCCACTAAAACATTTACAAAGTCTTTCCATTAAAACATTTTTACTGTCTTTCAATTAAAACATTTTTACAATCTTTCCATTAAAACATTTTTACAGTCTTTCCATTAAAACATTTACAAAGTCTTTCCATTACAACATTTTTACAGTCTTTCCATTAAAACATTTATAATGTCTTTCCATTAAATATTTTTTCAGAAAAACAAGTTTTTCGCTTTTTCCTGTATTGTTGAAGGATTTAATTCCTAACATTTTGCTTAAAGTAGTGTATAAAAATATGAAAAAAAGTGGAAAAGATATATACGACGCGTTTCGCCATATAAGGCTTCATCGAGTGGTCCAATAAAATCATAAAGGACGTGTCACAGTTTTTTTCCACTTTGTTATTAAACTACTGTGAAACGTCAGCATATTGATTATTTCAGTAGCTTCCCTTCGATCTCGAACTTCGAAGAAGGATGGTCCTCACTGAAACCAATACGCCTCACTCACTCGAAGTCATGTTTCACTTTCGGTCTGAGAAAGTGGTTGTATACAACTGACACTTTAGATATTTCTGAACGAGTTTGGCGCTATGCAGGGGATCTATAATGAAAATCTTGATCTGATGAGACTATTTAAGAACACGACTCATATTTTTTAGGTTAAAGTTTTGGTTTTGTAACAATTTGCAGTGATGTGGAAAACTATTCCTAGCCTAGCCTTTTTATGTTAAATTTTCTTATTTCCTGTACTAAATGTATTATAACTGATACATACACCGAAATATCCAAAGTGTTTAGTATTTACTAATTCCACATCCTTAATTTTTTATGATGGATTCAAAGTAGGTAACATCACTTGTTTTCATCCTAATTTCAGATCATTAATTCTATTTTGGAAATATTTATTTTGAGTCCTGTTTCTTTTAATACTTGGCAGAATTTTACAGTATTTGCATTATTCGGACTATTGTTCTCATCTTTTAGGTTTATAAGTCCCAAAGATTAAATTACTCATGTCTTTAAGGTCACATGGTCCAGTGTGACGTTGGTTAGTTTCTGTGACTTGACTCAAAGAGTTGTGAGTTCAATACCAGGCTACAGGGTATAGAGGTAGATAACTCATGACTACCAGAAGAAGACTTGTTACTGTAGCCTGATATTGAACTTATAACTCTTTGGATCAACTCACAGGAGCTAACCAACGTCTATATTCACTAGGCCATGTATCCTTAAGAACAACTGAGTCTTGTAAACCTGATGTTCAGTAACCCCCCCCTTTTTTTTGAACCAGAATTCATATTTAACTTAGAGGGAAATAACTCATGACTATCAAAAGAGGCACTATTACGCAAGGAATGGAGGTCATATACCCCAGTGATTGTAATAAAGGGTTCGGTTCGAAATTCCTAGCACATGAAGAAGTCCGGAGCGTACAACGGCCGAAACGTCGTACACAGATGAGGACAACAGTCTGAATAATGTAAATACTGTAAATACTACCTAATCTCAGAAATATTGGTAGAAGTTGTTGATTCATCCCAACTATGAATGTCGCTTAATCTCAAATCGTTATCAACAGAATGAATACAAGTAAAGGCTAAGTAAATAGAACGTTACATTGGTTCAGCGTTCATGTTAATACACGTATAATATAAACGCGGGAAAGTTTTTATAATCTTATAATAAAAATAAAAATCTTAATCATAAAAAATAATCTAAAGCATAATTAGAATTGGAATGCAATTTTTAATGCTTACACATTTGTGAAAATTGTTCTATTTTGTTTTTGATGCCACCAGGAGGATTTGACATTAGCTAATTTTTTTTTTATCCCTCAGTTCTTTCTGTGGCGTATTTGAAAATCAAGTAAATAGGGATACAGACACGAATTAAGTAATCTTAAACTTTCTTTCTCATGGGATAGTTTGAAGTCTGGTCTCATTACAAATGTAAGGATATTATACTTGTCGATAAACTTCACGTGTTCTACCGTGTTGGAACTTGAACACCTGAAAATCGTCAAGAACTTTTCGGACAACCCAATATATTTTTATCGTAAAATTGCTAAAAATGCATTTTACGATCTACGGACTATATATCTAATAACATACCTTTACACTGAAAGTATAAAATTATGTACAAAATATTTAGATGTAGGTATGAAATAACCTATAGCGATGTTGATATGCCGCTAAAAAAAATCAACCACCAACTTCGTAGCCTCGGCTGACTTGAGTAATATAAATGAAATTACTGTCTTCCAAATGTCGTATAAGTAGATATTTCTTTTTATTGAATTGTCCTCCCACCAAAAAAAATGAAGAATATTCCTTTTTGTTTTCGATGGCACCAGGAGTGTTTAGTATTATTAACTAACTTCATTTATCTCAGCGTTCATTCTGTGGCGTGTTTGAATACCAAGTAAAACGTTTTTCCTTATTATTTATCAACTGTTTTTTCATGATTAGTGAAATAGCTTTCTGAATTCATCTGTCAAGTAATTACAAAGAGTTTCTGATTTTATTCAGAATTTTTGTATGAATTACAAAGGGTTTTATTTTTTATTGAAAATAAAATTTAATCTATTTTGGGATATATTTTAGCGTTTGAAATTTACACATCTATTTAAAATACTGGCTCTTTAATTTCAAAATAATATCTTTTTTATTAGCCTCTTAAAAACCGGACAGGCAAAATGTCAGACAGAAATGAAAAACTAAATGATCAAGCTTATATATTAAGTGAGGATTTTGGAAATTCTCCAATACTAATATTGTGACAATGTTCTACGGTAGTAAAGGAGGGTTTAAAAAATAAACTAGATTGATTTTATTGTACTGCTTTTTAAGAAATGTAAAAATGCATCTCCAGCGCCAATATAGATTTGAACTGTTTTGTGCAAATTAGCTGAAATAACTGCTTTCGTTTTCTCTCTTTTACCATACGGTCAGTTATAGACCCACTGAATTGATAGAATGTAATCGGTTTTTACTTTTTCTTCAGATTAGATCATTTGTAGTAACACAAGTTTATTTTCGGGGTGTATGATGAAATTTGTTTGGCCTTGAAAAATATTGAGTCATTCGTGATTACATCAGATTTTTATTACGCCAAACACTATTCAATTAGTAGTCCTACGGTCATTGTCTGCAATGGACGTTACTCCAAGGAAGCGTATGAAAATTGTAATGTTGCACAAACACACTGGCAAGCTTTACAGAGAAATCGCGGATATTGTTGGTGTCAGCCTTTCAACTGTCAGTCGTGTCATCAAACAAGATCGATCTGTTCAAAACGTGTAGGAAAATGCAGTATAAAAAGAGAAAAAAAAAAACGCCAAGAGACAACGTATACGTGTTCAAGGAAAATGTGAAAGATCCTAGGAAGACATTATTCGTTTTGCTTTAATTAATTTGCACAAGAGTGTCTTTTTACAAGTAATTTTCAGTAATCTTTTAGTACTTCAGTAATTTACCAGTCACTTCGCAATCTAGAAAATTGTTTTTTTTTTTAATCATGTCACTTCAAAATAAGGCTGGATCGCCATTTATTCTCTGGGGGTTAATGTGAGAAGAAAGATGAGGTACAGGGGGCATTGAGGGCAGGATAAAAGATGAATAGAGTTCAAGAAGATAGTTGATGGCAATTAATATTCCATTTTTTGCTTACAAACTGATTTCAACATTTTACTATTTCAGTAATAAATCCAAATAAAATTGATATTTTTTGTATTAGATACTTTGAATGCTAAAAATATATTCAAACCAGAATTCTAATGATAAATAACCAAAAGCAAAACATTATTTTGTTACTGTATTCGATAAGTAAAAACTGTAAAAGAAATTGTAAATGGTTACAAAAAGGCTACTCAATAAATAATATTTGTTAGATCATTTGTTAGATCAAATTGAATGATCAAATTACTCTCGCCTCGATCAAAAATCTGGTGTGGGCGACAAAGCGGACCTCGCTGCCGAGCTTGAAAAAGACCTCCAATCCGTAGTGGACTGAAATGGCTCGTAAATTTTAATGCTTCCAAAACGAAGCTCCTATCAAATAACCATCATAGACAATCGCACCTGCCTCCCATTAGCATGGAACAGGATTACTTCCCAGAGAGTAAAACACTATGCCTCCTTGGCCTCACACTCTCAGCGGACCTCAAGAGGAATGAATATATCGAATCCATTGCTAAAACCGCTGCTATGAAGTCGGTTCTCTGTACAAGGCCCGGAGGTTTTCCCGTCTGAATCTATCCTGCACATATATAAATCAACCATCCGCCCATGTATTGAATACTGCTGCCATATCTTGTCGGGTGCCCCTGCTATTCTTCTCGGGGTTCTTGACAAAATACAACGGAGAATCTGTAATGTGATCGATACCGACTTGGCAGACCGGCTGCAGTCACTCTCTCACCGGCTTCTCCGACAGCTACACTCTCCAGGAGTTTAAATGTAAGGTCAATAGACACCTCCTAACACACTAACTCGCATCCATTCTCTCAAACACTCTTCCCATCTACCCAACCCTCATCATCGGTATCCTTACCCGTCTATCACCCTCCTTCTGACATTTCCTCTATCTAACCACTCTTTCTCATCACTTTCCCCTATGTAACCATGCGCAATAGTGATTAAAAAAAACCTCGACCGACTCCATTTTCTTAATAGTCGCCTTACGTAAACATAGCGGGAATTGCTGACGGAAAACAAAAAATGAAATTTTAAATAAAATTTCGAACGTGTTAGAAAGGATTTAAATTTTTTTAAAAATAATTAACAACAAAATTTGATTTTTCTTCTTAATAATAACATAAACATCTTGATGATAAAACATTGTTTTTTATTAAGTTTGAGTCTTTTAACAACATCATATGCTGTTTTTTTTTTTTTTTGGCAATTGAGTGGAGGTACCTAAATTCGTAGTTTCTTTTTTCTGTTTGACTACAACCTTCATCTCATAGATGATAAAAAATAACAAATCTGATTTTATCAACGATTTTCTATAAAAAAATTAGTTACTTGTATAATTTGTTTTTCGGTGAGTGGTTGAAAGAAGTATGCATACATTTTCCTTTCTTTCAAATGTTCGTTTTTACTTTTCGTAGAAATATAGTTGTTGAGTCAAGGATAATATTTTTCCCAAATAACTTTCTCAAAATCTGTGAGCGTCTTTAATCTGGGCGACAGAGACATTTTGGCTTCACTCTGGAAGCGTGAATTAAATGAATGTTTACAATGACCGGGACAATAAAAGCGAGACCAAAGAGTTCAATAATGTCATTGTAGGTCATTCTAAGTAACTTGTGAATCTTCAGTTGCATACTTTTGGGTTGTAAAAGGAATTAGGTTTCCTTTTTATTATTTTTGAAGGTACGAGTAAAGCAATAAACTTTAATCGCCCAATTAAGTTTTTAATCAACTGAGTGGATCGGGCGAGTGAAATCTCAAAGGCTGCTCACAAGTCAAATAGAGAGAAAGAGAGACAGGGGAAAACAAACTACCCACTCACATACGAGTATCCATTAAAAATAATGTTCAAATAGATATGTCGGTTAATATCATTCCGCGTATATAACACTATAATTCAGTTGGGCACATATAATAAAACAAGTTTTAATTTGCATTGTTTATTGAAAATCACACTAAAACGACTGCACTGTATAATATATTACATTATAATATAACTAAATTGTTCTGTATAATTTCTCTTTGAAGTAAATGAAGTTCTTATTTGATAGCACAATGATTTAGTAATAATATTACCCAGATTCTAAAGCTTAATTCACGACACAAATATTATCATAATGAATTAAGCAACGTTTGCAGATCGATCATTGGGTGTCTCAAGCCAACTAAAATGGATAACTTCGATTTGCTTTATTGGCACTGCCTCACCCCCCCCCCGTACATGTGAAGGACAGTGCACTACTAACACGTGAAGTTAAAGCAGAAAACTGACTCTCGTCATCCAATCCACGGTTGTGAACCAATGGCAAAGAGGCTTATGTCAAGACACGGCATTTTACACCGCTGAACAACATAGCTCAGCGTCTGTTCCTGTTGTGCAGCCACCTTAACAACGGAGTACATGGGCTATCTCTCTTAGCCCTATATAACCCCTCCCCACTGGCACCAGTGGTGCCTGACCCTTCTAGTCAGTCAGTTAAGTGCCATACGTGATACACGCTTGGGCGATCATGCCTCGAAAGAGACATGGCTGACTAGGCAGAAGATTATCGCGCAGTAGGTGGCCATTGCTTTCTGCAGTAGACTGGTTTCCGACCAAGGCTATAGAACCCAATCTGCCCTGTTATTTGACCCATAGTTGGAAGGAAGAGACGGATTAATTCTCTACGTAACTAACAAAGGTGGATATTAATAAAATTTCAAATCCCTCCTTGCTGTTGAATGATTTCCTGCCTAAATCGCCTCCGATACTGTCAAGTATACACAATCGCTTTCTTAGATAAATGATAAATAATGTTTTTTTGAGCGAGGGAAGCATATGGGTCTTAGAGAAGCTCATTCCTCCTCGGAACAGTAGATAGTTTTTTTTATAGGAGTAGATAGGTTCATCTATCGTTCAGCTTACAATGTCACCTAGTCTTTTGAATAGGAGTATGTTTCAAGTTTGGATATTTCTGGACGGGTAGGGTTTCCTGTTTCTTCTAAAGTCTTCACATTCGCTTTCACTCTCTTGCATCTTAGTGGCTTTATCATCTTGCTTGTGGTGAATTGATTAAAGAAAATCTCGTGAACTGGTGCCACAGAATCACAAAGAAAGAACTGCACCAAATGACAGAAACCATATTACTTCAGAACTTTCAACAACAACGACAACAACAACAACAACAACAACAACAACAACAACAAAAAACAACAACAAAAACAAAAACAAAAACAAAAATAGATGAAATGTGACACCTAACCCGGCTGGATCGCTGTCTCTGGTTTGGAAACTGCTGCGATGACGATGACCGGAACCTGAGTGGATTGATGCTGTCGAAACGGCACCACTCATCACAACTAACGGCACCGAAAATGTCGTCAAAATTGGTGCTGTTTCGACAGTATCAACCCACTCAGGTTTCGGACCAGGGGCAGCGAACCAACCGGGCGAGGTGTCACAGAAGCATGAAACTCAAAGAGAAAATAAAGACATAATTAAGATGTTGAAATTCCACACGACTTTAAGCTAAAGGATAGGAAAGAAATATTCATTAATACAGGAAAGAGAGATTACAGTTTGTAGACATGAGAAATCAAGAAACTTGCCTGAGAATGCTCTCAACAAAAAGATTTCATAGACTTCAACCGAGAGTTACACTGGCTGTTTGATTAATGAATATCGAATGTTTCCTTATAAGCAAACTGCTAATAATATAATTCCTAGTGAAATTCAGTGAAATAAATAATTTTTGGTAAAAGTGGTGGTGGTGATGGTGGTGGTGGGGGGGGTTATGCTTTTGTTGAAAATTTTATTTTTGTTGAAAATTTCCTTATAAATGTCGACTGAAAAAAATTCTCAACCCAAATGAACCGGTTTCGTGTTGTAGGACTTGTATTACTTTTAAAATATTAACGTCTGCAGGCTTTCATAATACATTCTGAAAATTTGAAGTGAATAATGCACATTCCAAGAATTATTCTGACTATATGTTTTTTACAATTTTATTTTAGTTAAAACAACGTTTCAATTGCTCCATCTTCGGCCTTCCTTATTTGTACAACTCGTACGGATTGAAACGCTGGTAGTATTCTATCATCGTTCATATTTTGATGCGTCACCGTTGAAACAGGGTCTATTTCTGGTCTCATAAACTGTGTAGTGAATAGCAATGGTCACACGCAAAATAAATAAGAGGAGTGTTCAACAAACAGAATTAATAAAGTTTGCAATAAGCAAAAACAAGAAAAAGAACAGGACAAAAAATAATATAAAGCAAGCAAACAATATATGCGAGACAAATTAGCAGTAATAAGGCAAAAAGATCACAAACTAAGAATTGGGGTTGACACAGAAAGGCAAGTTCAGACAAGGGAACCTAGGCTTCTGATTTCATGACAAGACAGATCGGGACAGAGTCAGATATATCCTCAAACAAGCCTATTTTAATGGTTAGTAAAAAAAAAAAAAAAAAAAGTCCTAGAATGCATTTGTTTGCTTTTGCTAATAATATGGGAGAGGAGAGTGTTTTGCACTCATTCTTACACAGTTTGAAACCAACAATAACTGAGAATGGATCAACGAAAAAATTTGGTAAAACTGAAAAGAATACCGTTAATAATCCGAACAGATTTTTTTTTACCATATCACCCCGAGCAAGGCGGTAACGCCACTGATGCGTAGGGGGGCTACGTAAGAGTGAAAAGATTGGAAAAGAGAAAGCCGGAAACCACGTACTAAAAAGGGAACAAGGGATGGGCCTCTTCACCTGTTCAATAGACGTGGGTGGAGTGTGAAGTGGGCGATAGTTCAGTCTATCTACTCCAACTAAAAAAAATAAGCAAAAAAGAAAGTGAGAAGATTGGAAAAGAGAAAACCGGAAACCATATCCTAAACAGAGAACAAGGGATGAGCCTCTTCACCTGTTCAATAGACACGGGTGGAGTGTGATATTGGCAAAACGTACATGTCTCTATTTTGTTCTGATTCTAAAGGAAAGGAAAATATAAGACAAAGCAAAATGATACGTAATAAAAATGATAATAAATCAAGCCAACCTTTTGACAAAATTGTTACGTATTTGACGTACAATTTTTTCACCACGAAGAAGTTGTTTTTTTTGCTATAAAATTGCAAAATGAGTTAAACTAATAACTTAGAATACTGATAAATAATACGAATAGGATATTTTGCCGATTCAAATTTAATAGACACCAAGGCTGTTTTGCCGATTCGGGTTTAATAGACACCAAGGCTGTTTTGCCGATCCAATTAAAATAGACATCAAGGCTATTTTGTCGACCCAGTTAAAATAGACACCAAGGTTATTTTGACAATCCAGTTTTAATAGACAATAAGGCTATTTTGCCGATTCAGGTTTAATAGACACCAAGGTTTTTTCGTCGATCCAGGTTTATTAGACATCAAGGCTATTTCACCGATCCAGGTTTAGTAGACACCAAGGCTATTTTGCTAATCCAAGGAAATAGACACCAAGGCTATTTTGCCGATTCAGGTTTAATAGGCATCAAGACTATTTTGCCGATCCAGGTAAAATAGACACAAAGGCTATTTTGCTGATCCAGGTGAAATTAACACTAAAACTATTTTGCTGATTCAGATAAAATAAGCATCAAGGATATTTTGCCTGTCCCGGTAAAATAGACACCATGGCTATTTTGCTGGTAAATACAAATAATGTTTTAGAACTAAGAAAACATTATATTTAAGATCGTCAGGTTGTGTAATCTGCGTAGGCAGGACTAGAAAAATATGCTTTTTATGGTCTACAGTGAGTTCACCTGAAATGTATTGGCAAGAGAACCATAATTAAGATAAAGTTTTGGATTTGCAGTGACTATTATATCTGAAGTGCTTAAAATATTCTATATTTCTTTTAATAATTGTTGATTTATGGTGCAGTAGATATCGGATCAGAACGAGAAATCGGAGAACTATGTTCGAATTCCAGCTGAATTCGTTACATTCACTTACATTCAAGTACTCTTAACAAAGGTATTAATCTATCTTTTCTCCCTTCAGCTATGGGTTAAATAGCAGGACAGATTGGTTTCTACCGCAGAAAGTAAAACCTACTGCGGGGAAATCTTCTGACCAGTCAGCCATGCTTCAAAAGAGACATGATCATCACCCAAGCGTGTATCACGTATTGCACTTAACTGATGAATAAGTGATTTTAACTTGTGTTTTAACACTTGATGGCGGAAAAGATTTTAAAAGAAAGAGACAATTTAACTTTCTAGGACAGATAATGGAGAAGCAGGTGTGCGTGGGTGGTGCAGTGGATATCGGCTCGGAACGAGAAATCGGAAAGGCGAGTTCGAATTCCAGTTGAATTCGTTGCATTCACTTACAGGCAAATACCATTGAGAAAAGTATTAATCTCTCCAGCTACAGCTTAAATAGTAGGATAGCAGGACATTGGTTTCTATGTCCTTGGTTGACAACCAGTCTATCGCAGGAAGTAATGGCACCCTATCGTGGAAAAAATCCTTTGCCCAATCAGTCATGTCTCTTTCGAGATATGATCACCCAAGCGTGTATCACGTATTGCACTTAACTGAATCTAGAGGGAGGACTTGGAAAATTTGATATTCACAAAAGAGATTGAAGGTTAAAAGGTCAGAGGAAAGCAATGCACAACCTACCTGGTCAGCTTGAGTGAATGGATTCACCCCAAGCAAGGCATTCCACTGCCACTATTGCGCATGGGGCTACATAGGGGAAGGTAAAGAGGAGGAGTGTGTAGGTGTAGGAAATGTCAGAAGGAAAGTGATAAATGGGTAAGGATACCGAGGATGAGGGTTGGGCAGATGGGAAGAGTTTGAAATAATGGGAGCGAGTTAGTGTGTTAGGAGGTGTCTATTAACCTTACATTTAAACTCCTGGAGATTGTAGCCGTCGGGGAAGCAATCACGTGGAAGGGAATTCCACAGTCGGGAAGTGCGAGCATGGGAGAGATTGCAAAAAGACAAAGATTATTAAAATCTACGAAGGATAGAACATTGTGGAGAGCCTTGCCACCTACGTTCTGAATTTCCTCTTTGTAACTTGACATTATGAATTCCAGCGTAATACTAGATTGGGAGATAGGTTTCACCATTTTAATGTTGGGATAACTAAATTGAACCGTAACTTCTTTTCTAAAAGTTTCTTTTTCCCACTTTTCGCCCGTGGAACTCTCTTCCAGCTTCTTGCTTTCCTGTCAACTACGATCTTCAAAAATGTATATGTAACGTCAGTCGCCATCGTCTACTTTCTGAATACTGTTCTTTTATTTCCCATTAATGTTTTCTCATTTGTCTTTCACTCTCAACAATTCCTTGCGTCTCAGTGTCTTTATCGCCTTGCTTGAGGTGAAATGATTTTAAAAGAATACAACATGGAAAAATGCAAACATGCTGCAGGAATGTTCAATCTTCACTTTTCAGTCTCGAAATAGTCCAAAAGCGTCTCCGCGTCCTTGTGGGTGATACATTATTTTCTGCCCTAAAATCATTTTTTTTACAGACGAAAAGCTACTCGCTGGAACCAAGGTGATCGACTGGGACTTCATTTTCACCATAAAGACTAATTCATAGACAGATGTCTGTCCTAAAACAATAAATTCTCTATCGCTATTTCCATGAAAAATGTTCAGACGAAATATACTCTTGGTTCTGCTCGTTCTAACCTTCAAGGATAAGACCCGCCATTCCACGCCCATTGTAACAAACCACTCTTCGTGTTGCATTGGTGAGATATAAGTTCCATTCGAACAGCTTCTTCTCGCGAACTGATGTTTTGTGGAAC
This sequence comes from Ascarosepion bandense, assembly GCA_037127315.1. Taxonomy (NCBI): domain Eukaryota; kingdom Metazoa; phylum Mollusca; class Cephalopoda; order Sepiida; family Sepiidae; genus Ascarosepion; species Ascarosepion bandense. The sequence goes on along the minus strand of JBBBDQ010000946.1, from coordinate 3,825,893 downwards.
GGAGTCCCAAGAGGATGCTCCCCCGATAACTACAATTTTAATCTGTTCAAGTCTCGGGTTAACCATTATCTTCTCAACATATCGGCATAAACTGTGCCTCTTATTTTGTAACCCAGCTGCCTCGAGTGGCTCTCGTGCTTTGTACAGGATGAATATTATTGTAAAAAAAAAGTTCAGATTATAGGACATTCTTTTCTCTATATAATATGTTAATTTGGTAAAAATCAGGCTATGATCGAGATTTTGCGTTTAGTTGATTCATTCTGCTCTTAAATTATAATCACGCTCAAAAAGAGTCTTAAGTGACCTCTGCGGATGTCCAAGTATGAAAACAAAAGGACATTATTTGAAGACTGACCGTCTTTTCAGAAAATGAACAACTGGATTTTCTTGACTGCCTAACTTGATTCACAAGTAAGAACTGGTTTTTAAGTGTTGCAGACGAGTTTAGCGTCTGATTTAATGCTAACAAGATTAAATCTAATTTAAACAAATACCGGAACTAGACAGTAAGCAATCTAAATTCGCAAACTAGTTGGCTATCACAGTGAGTTCGATCCTCGTCGGGAACCTATTTTCCCTTAGCTTTGAGCCATACAAATCCCAATGCGTCTAGCGTAGTACAATAGCAAATGAAGCTCGCATAAGAGATTCGTTCCTCATTGGGTGTCCATTTTTAGTAAAGGCGAACCCCAGTGCACCTACCGTAGTGCAATAACAAACGAATCTCGCGCACACATATTTGGTGCTTATTTTTATGACTGACTAGGCAGATGATTATCCCGAAGTAGGTTGCTATTTCTTTCTACAGTAGACTGGTTGCCAGCCAAGGCTATAGAACCCAATCTGTCCTATTATTTAACCCATAACTGGAGGGAAGAGACGGATTAATACCTTTCCCAAGGGTATTTGTGCATACGTGAATGCAAGGAATTCAACTGGAGTTCAAACTTTGCAAAATTTTACAAGGCAAGGAAGCAAAGAGGAACTCGTCCGAATCACACTAAATTTTCTTTATTCTTCCATTGATGAAACTGCAATATAGGTAATTATTAAATATTTATAAATTCATTTGATGCACATGTTATTGTGCAGTATTAACAAAAGAACCATTCTATTTTCATTTACAATTATTCACTTGGCAATACTAAAAAATAGTATGAAATACAACATTTTTTTCAAAACACTGGGGTGACCTAATAATTATGGCTGGTAAAATCAAGCAGGTACAAAAATTTAAATACCTGGGAAGTATTCTAACAGAAGACGGAATTGGCATGGCGAAGGAAGCATTCCAGAAGTTGAGTAAAGTATTAAGAAACAGGTAACTAAATGCAAGGAATCTCAAGTGGAATTCGAACTTAGCTCTACCGATTTCTCATTCCAAGCCGATATCCACCGCACCACAACGATATCCATTGCACGCCAATGTTAATATATTCTATCCAACCAACCAGAGTAATATAGGTCAGTTGGAGAAGTTTAGTCATGTAAAGCCGTTTATCTTGTGCGTCGGAATAGCAATCCGGTTTCGTAAAGATTAATTTGTTGTGATTATGACCCTATGTTTCGCAAAGTGTCTGCAGTATTCACAGCAATACAAGGGAGAATAATATCACCGCGCATAACTTTTTGCTCAAAAAGAAAAAAAATAAATAGACAGAGAAAAAATGTTTTCTTGAATTCAGGCTATGACGATACTATTGAGCTGAGACGTATTATTTTGTTAATCTTTTGATCCCAAGTAAGGCGATAAAGCCACTAAGACGCAAGCGGATCTGATTAAAAAAACGTTATTAAAGAGTGAGGCCGATAAAAGAAAGCGAAAAATAACGATTGATATTGTATTTAAATTTTGGAAGGTCAAATTTCTGTGAAAAGCATGAAGCCGAAAGAGAGAGAGAGAGAGAGAGAGAGAGAGAGAGAGAGAGAGAGAGAGAATAAATGACATTTGTTTCAAATTGTTAAGGCCATTAATTGGGCACTTCGACCTGATGAAATGGTTAGTAAGATTATCTCTCAAGATGAAGTACGACTGAATAGAGAATTCGATCCTTACAAGGTACCCCAGTCTTTCAGCCCTGTGCCACATATAAACTATGCTTAGAAATTCACCATTACTGCTATTAATTTTGAAGAAAAAAAAACACGCACACATACATCATCCTTTTTTTTTCGGGGGGGGGGGCTTGTGCGTTCTAGAGTCTTAAAAAAGAAAATATGACTTCAAACAGGTTTCCTTTTATAGGGATATATATATATATATATATATATATATATATATATATATATATATACGAACTAAATCTAAAAGTCCTGACGATCCGGCGAGTGAAACCGCGGTCGGCTTTGGCTCACTTTTAGATTTAGTTCGTATCTTTGCTCTACTTTCGTACTTTCGTATTGAGCTCTTTACTGTTAAGGTTTTCGTCTTGGGTTTTTTTTTCTTTCGAACACAGCTTTTGCTTTGTTTGTTTATTTTTTTGATTCCCCTCTTCACATTTGGTATTACCTTTTGGGATTGACGACTAGATTTACCGTTTTGTTAACTGTAGGACTTAATAATTTTAGTCATTATTAGTGATACTGTTTTCTTGATACGTTTTACAATAATAATAATTATATATATATATATATATATATATATATATATATATATATATATATACTGGTTATAAATCTGAAAAAAAAAAACAGCTTGGAGGTAGATCCCAAAGGATCCTATTAATATTAAATATTAACACTGATCCAACCAGAGAGCTCAATGTAGTTAAAGTTATCTATTTATAAAGTAAGTGTAGGCGTGTGAGTGTTTGTGTATGTCTGTGTGTCATTAATATTTAAATACATTTCTCTTGACTATGAGTTTCCCAGAAATAATTCCATTCTTCAAAGCTAAGATACATCGACTTTATTAGCAATTATATCTATTTAAAAATAAATTAAATAAAAACGTTAATTAAGGAGATTAACTTAAATTTTAAATTTATTTTTTCTTAAAGACATAATCTAATCTGAAATATTTTATATACACACATATATATATATATATATATATATATATATAGACAGACATAATCTCGCTGCTGACCTTGAACGGGATCTACACTCTGTGGTGAACTGGGGCAAGAAGTGGCTTGTCAACTTCAATTCATCTAAGCCCAAGCTGTTGTCTGTCAACCATTACAGGCAACCTCTCCTGCCTCCCATAAGCATGGACCAAGCGATTCTCCCGGAGAGTAAAACACTACGCCTCCTCGGACTTACCCTGTCCTCAGACCTCAAATGGAACCACTATATTGAATCCATAGCAAAATCTACTGCTAAGAAGGTTGGGTCACTATGTCGATTCAGGATGTTTTTTTCCACCTGAATCCATCCTGCATATATACAAGTCAACCATCCGTCCGTGCATGGAGTACTGCTGCCATTTATGGTCAGGTGCCTCTGCCGTTCTCCTCAGTGTTCTGTAATGTGATAGGTACTGATCTGGCGGCTCGACTGCAGCCACTTCCTCATCGTCGAAATGTGGCCTCCCTTTGTCTGTTCTATAAATACTTTCATGGCTTCTGCTCAGACGAACTTAAGTCACTGATGCCTCCTCAGCAGGTGTTTACTCGTGCAACCAGACTGGCAACTGGGTCCCACCCATTCACAGTCAGGTTAGCCAAATGCAGACGACAATTCTACTCCTGCAGCTTCTTCTCTCGCACTTCCCGCCCGTGGAATTCGCTCCCGTATTCTTGCTTTCCTGACGGCTATAACCTCCAGAAATTTAAATGCAAAGTCAATACTCATCTACTAACCACTGGACTCTAGCTCTCTCCCCACCCCTGTATAACCTTCCCTTTCTCTCCACCTATGTATCTGTCATCGCACTTGCTTTCTCAGCTATCTATTGTTCCTTTCTAACTAGTTTGTACTCCTCACTCTTTTCTAATTAATCTTTTTACATTTATGTAGCCCCTTGCACATCAGTGGCGTTTTCGCCTTGCTTGGGGTGAAATGATTAAAAAAACACAAAAAAAAACTCAAACATGTTATGAAGAAATCTGATAGAAACGAATCAGTGGAAAAAATTAATTCAATTGTTATGACGTTCCAAGTATGGATTCGGTATGTATTGACAGTCAGGGGATGGAAGCAGCAGAGACGACAAGCTAAAATGTAACGGGAGAAGCTTCAAGTGACCCGGACATTTGTCCTCTTTCTCCTTTCTCGTGTTCTGATTCCTTTTACTTCTCCATTCAAAGACACTCAGGCTGAACAAACGCTAAAACATACATACCTACGTACGCATAAACTCTTTCCAACAAATTACTACTACGAACAGTTCTTGATACCCTTAACTTTCTCATTGAACATTAATTTCCAACACAATTCATGTTATCCTTCTCTATCAATAAATTTCTATTTTAACTTGAAAAATGTATATTTTTATTTCACACTTATTCACACATTCTAACCTGCCACCAAATAAGCTTCTGATGAAAATAACCTTCTGATAATTCTGGCTAAAAGTTGTAAGCTGTAGGGAGTTTGGTTATGTATGGCACAAGGCTGAAATAATAAACATTAACCATGTCACTATAGCTTCATGTTAATTGGTGGTGGCATTCACCAATCACTGCTACATCTACATCTGCTTTTTTAAAGCTGGATTAACCAAATTTCGTTTACATTGTTTAAAAAGGAAACAAGAAAAAAATATATTGTCGATACGATTAATTCCAAATGAGACAAAATGTCGGCGATTTCTTGATAATAATACGTTGATTTTTTAAAAATCAATTCTTTTAGTATAAATCCATGCTAAACATTTGATGCAACACTCATTCAGCTATTTTCCAGATTAAAATGAAATCAAAGCCTATAAAAAAAGTTGCACTCTTTAGAGGGCATAAATTAATGCAGAAGACGAGGGCAAGAAAAAAAAAAGAAGAAAAGGATTCAACATATTGATTGATTATCGTAACAGAGACAAATCAAATAACGTCTCTCGCGAGAACAGGCTTGAATACAAGTTAAATATAACTATCAATCGTTTTGCAAGTACTGATTCATTATTAAAGGCCGGACAGACGCTATTTACTGTTTTACGCGCGAACGAATTGCAGTCAAACAAGACAAGATGAGGCAAGTTTCAAAACAGAGTAAAAATAAACATTTTTTTTATTTCTTAACTTTCTTTGCCTTTTTTTCTTTCGTTTCTTTGAAGAAAGCAGACGATTTCTTTGTTTTAGTTTCTTTAAAAGCTGCTTTTTTATTTTTTTATTTTCTCTACTTGAAGAAGGAAAGGCATATTTCAATATGGTAAATAGAATGTTTTATGGCAAACGAGAGTAATATTTTCCGAGTCCTTAAAATGGATTCATGTATTGCGTAGCCTTTGCTTTATTAAATATTATATCCTTATTGGCTCATGATTTATTGCAAAGGATGTTCGTGCAAACGAATTTATTACATTTGGCGTATTTAGAAACGACTAAGCACACACGTACACATACACGCACACAGATGAAACCATACACACACAATACTTTAGGTATACCAATTTTTTGTTCGTAAAAATCATTATTGAATGTGAAAAAAATGTATTTTACAAAGTTGACAAATTTTTAAGACTGTTTTGATTCATATGGCGATATTGATTTTTATTTTACGAGGTGATGTTTTAAACAATTGATATATCTCAACTGGCATGAGAGTATATAAGGCTGTTATGTCGAATCTAGCCATGAATTCATTCTACATTAGATCCACTATTTATATTCGGACTATGGTTCTCCTCTTTGTCATTGTTATCACAACATTTCGACCGTTGTGCTTCCCGGCCTTCCTCAGGTGTATATTGAGCTGGGTAATTCCGAAATTAATATTTTATTTAATCTATTCGGGTAGAATGTTCTCCTTGCAGTGGTCATGTCTATGTCACCAAATTCACAAACCAACGCTTTTATCTTCGAGTCCATTGTCCCGAGATATTTTATCACTTTATTTAATCTAACCAGACCGATACACACCGGATGAAAGCCGGAGAGCACGACCGTTGAAACGTTGTGATAGCAACAACAAAGATGAGGACAATAGTCTGAATATAAATAATGTAAATAATGATAATTCTTCATACAAGAAATTCTGATAGAAATGTATTCTTCATATTCATTGTTTTTGATTTGCTGCCAATTTCGAAAGTGTGAAGGAATATGGACTTATGGTTCCGAAAAAAGCAAAAGAAAAAAGAAAAAAGAAAGAAAAAAAAACACACCTCTTTTATTAATGATAAACGAAAAGCACACACACACACACACACACACACACACACACACACACACACACACACACACACACACACACACACACACACACACTACCAGTCATAATTATTAGGTAATCCCAGTGTTTGAAAAAAATTATTTATTTCATACTATTTTTTTAGTATTTATTGCCAAGTGAATAATTGTAAATGAAAATAGAATTTTGTTAATACTACACAATAGCATGTGCATCAAATGAATTTATAAATATTTAATAATTACCTATATTACAGTTTCATCAATGAATGAACAAAGAAAAATTAGGGTGATTCGGACGAGTTCATCTTTGCTTCTATGCCTTGTAAAATCTTGCAAAGTAATAATAACAAAAGAACCAATTCTATTTTCATTTAGAATTAACCACTTGGCAATAAATACTAAAAATAGTATGGAATACATTATTTCTTACAAAAAAACTGTAGCTGCCTAATAATTATGACCGGCAGCATATATATATATATATATATATATATATATATATATATATATCATAATGATGATCCACGTATACTGTCTTAATATGTATAGGTAAAACTACTAAAAAGTTGTAAGTTTAAAAGTGTTTTTTCTTGACAGTATTTATTTATTTATTTCTGTTATATATATATATATATATTTGATATTTCAGACCGACCTCCTCGTCCTTTCATCAGAAACAAATGATTTTAAAATTTAAACTAGAAGCGTTCGCCACGAGAGCGTTCGTCGAGAGATGTTTACATCACGAGACGTAGAAAGATATATATATATATATATATATATATATATATATATATATATATATATATATATATAGCCCAGAGGTAGAATCGCCGACTGACGCCAATTCGGCCGGGTTTCAATCCTGGATAAAAAACAATCGGAGTCTAACCGTACTGATGAGCTGTGATACAGCGAAACATATCTGTCTGCGGATGACAATATAACCGAAATACAATACAATCGAAATAGTCTCTATTAGAAATCCTATGTTGAAATGTATATCCGACACCTTTGAATTTTGAAAATTTTCTCTAATTTATATTGGCTCTGTATTCTTAATACATTGAGCTCTCTGCCTGCATCACTTTTTAATATTAAAAATGTTTAATATTGATTAGGATCAGGTTCTTGGAATTTACCTTCCTACTCTTCCACTTCGGATTAAAGAAAAACAAATATATATATATATATATATATATATATATATCGAATATATATATATATATATATATATATATATATATATATATATCGAAATGTGGCTTCCCTTTGTCTGTTCTATAAATACTTTCATGGCTTCTGCTCAGAGGAACTTAAGTCACTGATGCCTTCTCAACAGGTGTTTACTCGTGCAACCAGACTGGGTCCCACCCATTCACAGTCAGGTTAGCCAAATGCAGACGACAATTCTACTCCTCCAGCTTCTTCTCTCGCACTTCCCGCCTATGGAACTCGTTCCCGTATTCTTGCTTTTCTGACGGCTACAACCTCCTGAAATTTAAATGCAAAGTCAATACTCATCTACTAACCACTGGACTCTAGCTCTCTCCCCACCCCTGTATAACCTTCCCTTTCTCTCCACCTATGTATCTGTCATCGCACCTGCTTTCTATTGTTCCTTTCTAACTAGTTTGTACTCTTCACTCTTTTCTAATTAATCTTTTTACATTAATGTAGACCCTGCACATCAGTGGCGTTTCCGCCTTGCTCGGGGTGAAATGATTATATATATATATAATCGAGTTGGTATTATCACACCAAACTATAATACATTTTGAAAAAGGTATCATAGTTATCGAAGCTGAACGAGACAGACTTAACCGCCATTCCCATCAACTCCCAGGAAAAGATGGAGACTTTGTGGGGCCACGATACAAAAAGCAACACAAATATCAATTGTTTCATCAATTGGGACATTTGTGAACAGACTTGACATATCAAATGACACACAATACTCAGTGTCAGAGTTAGGGTTTCAATTTACGCATATACTCAGTGAACCGAAACGAGTCAGACACACAATACTTCAAATAGAAGTACAACAACGGATCAAGAACTTCAGCAAACCACTTAGCCAAACTGTCTCCTTTAGCTTCGATATTTCTATCAACAAATAGATGCTGTGGCTATGGGTAGTCCATTGGCTTCTCTGATGGCTGACATTTTTGTTGGCTTTCACGAAAAAACTACTTTTCAAAAAGTTGATGACACGTTCACGTCGTTTCCTAATAGTCAGTCAGTTAAGTACCATGCGCAATACACGCTTTGGGCGATCATGTCTCGAAAGAGACATGACTGACTGGGAAGAAGATTATCCCACAGTAGGTTGCCATTGTTTTCTATGGTAGATTGGTTGCCAACCAAGGCTATAGAACCCAATCTGCCCTATTATTTAACCCATAACTGGAGGGAAGAGACGGATTAATACCTTTCCCAAGGGTATTTGCGCGTAAGTGAATGCAAGGAATTCCACTGGAATTCGAACTCGGTTCCCCGATTTCTCCTTCCGAGCCGATATGCACTGCGCCACAACGCACATCCTAATAGTAGTAAGGCGGAAAAATTTCTTTTCATATTTAAATAATCTCTATCCTGCGTTAAAATTTACTATGCAGGTAGAAGAGAACAATTGGTTATCTTACCTGGATGTATTGACAGAAAGAATAATTTCAGGCTTTCTTACTAGTGTTTATCGTAAACCCACATTTTTTAGTTCTTTGCCTAATTTGGGGACTTTTTGCTCCCAGAACCAGGAAAATTGATCTTATTAGCAGTGTTACCCAACGGGCTCTGATGTTTTTTTGTTCTGAGTGCAAACTCGATGCAGAGTTCAAGAAAAATAACTATTTTTGATGAATGGTTACCTGAATATGTTATTACATCTACCATTGAACCAAAAAATTGTTGTTTAATAAAAGCAGGATGCATGGGTCTCCTGAATGTCCTGTATTAAACTGCTGTGGATTGGTCCCGCTAGTCAGACATTCGCTGATAAAATTTATTTTTCCATCAAATGGTGTTTTAATGCCGTCATGGTCCAGAATATTTTTTCAATTAGATGGGCTTTCCCCACTTGCCGTAATGATGTCTTGCCTGTCCACCAACGAAGTTTGGTTATATACCAAGTTAAGTGTCGATGTGAGGTTGACTACGTGGGCAAGACTATCCAGAGGCTGGAGATCAGGAGCGGCTAGCATGTCCCGGGCCAGGCACGTGGACATGAACCAGTGACATCCGGGTGTTCCCGGACTCATGTCTTTGCTATTGACGAGCATTTATTAAATTCTGTTGCTTGCAGAACTAATTATTCTCCTGAGTTTCTCTTTTTCTTGTACAGGGCACAAACCAGATTCCATTTATATTGGAGTCTGTTATTATTAGTATGAAAAGACCTGCCCTATGCACACGGAGAGAATTAGAGTACAAAGGCATTTGCGCGTAGGCGAATGCAAATTTGAGTACCCACTAAAAACAAAGTTTAAAGAGATAAACATATATATCTATTTGTTTCAACATTATTTTTAATGAATAAACAAGTAAATTAACAATGTGTCAAAGTTAATCCATTTTGTAAAATCTCTCCCTCTTTCTATATATATATATATATATAACTGTTTGACGGTACAAAACCTGTAAATTGCTTTAAAAATCACAAACGGAAACATCTCTCAAGGGATCTCTTTCGCCAACAACACATCGGGAGGGAACCGTTGGTAGTGATCAAAGAAAAACGGAAAAATATTAGCGTGAGCAAAAAGTGGGTGGGCAGAGGCGTATAAACAATTAGCAAGGGGGATAAAATCGAGGGGAAATGATTAAATGTATACAATGGGATAAAATATGTGCAAAATAAGTAGGTGAAAGAGGGGGATGAGTGTTAAAGAATGTCCCCGAACTAGTCCAACGACTTAACGAACTCCTTCTGTCGACAGAGAGAGGGTTTACGCCAAAGAATCGAGACCGACTCCAGAATCCTTAAATGGTTAATGGAGTTGGCCCTGTGTAGCCCCCCGAACCAATCACCTTTATAGGTCTTGGCACAAGCTGGATTATGTAACAGGTGCTGGCCAATTCCATGGAAGTGGGGCCAAGGCGACATCTTACCCAGTCTAATCTGTGAAGGGATGTGTTGGTTGATACGGGTCTGCAAATGTAAGGTGGTTCGCCCCACATAGCCAGCAGCGCACTGGCAATAAATTCATAAACTATATTACTCCATCTGATGCAGGGCAAACTATCCTTCAGAGTAGAGGGAAATGCAGACCTAACGCCAAAAATCAAACGCAACACAACAGATGGAAAACAATTAGACACAGACCTAGTAATTCGTCTAACTAACCTCTGACTAACTTCTCTGATCCAAGGGATTTTTAAATAGACCAGACACTCAGAAGGACCAAATTCAATTTTTCCACTTTCTTGTAAATTATATAATTAACCAAGTTCTCCTTGTACCCGTTGTGAACAAATATCTCCTTGATATTATTCATCTCATGTTCAAGTCTACCCGGGGAACAAATTTTGAGAGCTCTATACACTAAAGTCTGAATAAGACCTGTCTTTCTGGATCTAGGCACAAAAGAGCGCCAATTCATATAAAGACCGGTAAAGTTCGGCTTACGATAAATAGACGTAAGAAAACCATTACCACTGCGTTCAATTAAAACGTCCAGGAAAGGCAAGCAACCCTCGTTCTCAGTCTCCATAGTAAATATTAAAGTTTTATGGAGGGGATTAATCTTGCTGAAAAAATTTTTCGCTTCGCTTTCGGAAGGGATAGCTGTGAGGGTGTCGTCGACGTATCTAAAATAAGTCGAAGGTTTAGATGTGTTATCAAAGACTACCGACTCATAAAACCCCACAAAAATATCAGCCTGTGCCGGACCCAGAGGACTGCCCATCTGAACCCCGTCGATCTGACTATACATTACGTTGTCGAAACTGAACTAGACAGACTTGGTACAGATCAACATGAGTTCAACAGATATGTCCCTGGGAAAGGGAGGGGGTAATTTTCTACCATAAAGCGAATTGGCACATATACTAATCGTCACCTCCAACGGCATATTGATAAATAAACTAGAGGCGTCGAACGAACACAAAATCATTCTCAGTGCCAGATCGCAAGCCTGAACGAATCAGGGATGCAGTATTTAGTGTTTAGAGTGTGGATAATAGATAACAACCAGTGGGCCATGGAGTGTTGGGCAGACCCCACCATGGACAAAATTAGTCTAAGTGGGATATCAACTTTATGTGTCTTGGGAAGACCATAAAGTCTAGGTTTGAGTGAACCAGAAGGCCTGATCTTTTCATTAATTTCTTTTGAAAGAAAACCTTTTTTAAAGAAAAATAAAAGACGCTTCTGAATTCTGACTTCATTTTTGCAAGTATTATCGTTGGTTTCTACAGAACCAATTCCGACAAACTTATCAGGGTCATTTAAAATGACGAGCATCTTTCGAATATAGTCCGTTCGATTTAGTATCACAGCACCAGCACCCTTATCTGGTTTACAAATATAAATGTCCGAGTTAGATTTCAAAGCCTTAAGGGTTTTGAAATGAATGTTAGACCAGACAAAGTCACCCGAAACAATAGCGGAATTACAACATTGAAAGGCCAAGTCTTTCAGGCTGGCATTTACTGCAATTACATGTTCGAAAGAGCAAGGGTCATGGTGCTTAATTTGAGAAAACAAGACCTCAAAGGCTGCTAGTGTTTTTCTCTGTCAATATTGGTCGGGAGGAACGCAAAAATTTAAACCCTTCGACAACACAGCGGTCTCAACTTTAGAAAAAGCAACACTGAAATTAATTAAAAAAGCGCTTACTTTCAACAGTCTGACCCGAATCTACAACGAATAAGCGAAGCGAGTTGCTTTTCCAGTTTACGTGAAATGCGTTGTTTGGAAAATGCCTCGCGATTTGCCAAAAACTTGCAAAACCGAAAAAAGTCAAAATATATAAAAAAGTTTTTAATTTTGCACAACGAAACAGACCGAGAACCAATATAATAATCAAGTTGTCTGCAGAATTTATTGATTTCGTCCTGGTAGAATTTCTAATTCTCCAGAATCGTTTCACACTTTAGGTCGAATAATTCCGGAGAAAAGATACATCCTTGTCTTACACACTTTTCTATTTTGTATATTACTGAATCCATTTTTTCGTTGTATAGGTTGAAAATCTCCGATGCGAAGAGGCATCATTGTTCTACATCCCTTTTTATTTGTGTATATTTACTGAAGTTATTGTATTCGTATGTATGCAGGCCGATTGTTGCCTGTATAGGTTCTCGATTATTCTGATACCGTTCCCCAAACATGCCAAGTTTACCTAGCACTTCAAACAGCTCTTTGTGATGTAGTTTAGCAAACGCTTTTACATAATCTATTAAATATATACGTATATATGCTTTTGCATTTGTATTGCTCTTGAATATGACAGCAAAAATGAGGACAAATATCCGAACAATATAAATAGTTTAAAAATCAGTTTTTTTTAATCATTGCACCCAAAGCAAGTCGGGACCGGGACTAGTACAGAGGTGGGTTACAGTGAAAGAAAAGAACTGGTACAGGAGGTACTAAAGAAATTATAAATGATGAACGGGATTCAAGATGATAGAAGATGACAATTGGCGTTGCATTTACTTTGTTTTTTGTTTTTTTAAGTTTGTGGCTATTAAGGAAGCAAGTAAATAGAAGAGAGTTCCACAGGCAAGAAGTGCGAGAAAAGAAGCTGTTAAAGCAGAAGAGAAGGTTACATTTAATTATTTCAACAGTAAGTGTGGGACCTAAATGCTAATCAAGTAGCACGCGTAAATTGTTCAGAGCAATAAGGAAAGAAGCTCGTCAGAGTAGAAGCCATGAAAATATTTGTAGAAAGGACAGAGGGAAGCCACATCCCGTCGGTGAAGAAGTGACAGAAGTCGAGCCTCTAATTCGGGATCGATTACGTTGAAGATCCTTCTTTGGGTTTTGGAGAGAACCTCGAGATCAATAGCTAGAGAACCCTACCAGATATGGCAGCAGTATTCAACGCACGGTCGAATGGTAGATTTATAAACGTGCAAGATGGATTTTAATGTAGAGAACTTCCTGGCCCGACACAATGACCCAACATTCTTAGCGGTAGATGTAGCTATGGACTCGATGTAGTCGTTCCACTTGAGGTCGGTTGAGACAGTGAGGCCATGGAGGCGCAGCGTAACGCTTTCTGTGAGACTAAATCGAAACAGTCAATTTGTAAAGATTCATGTACATACATGTCCTTCATCGTACTTAATTGGACTGACTCTTTCAGAAATTTCTCATCCTTTTCACTAGCTCTTTCCTTTTACATTCTTTGATATTTGATCTCGTTTTTTATCGCCTACGTTCTCGTTTCAGATCTCGCGTATAATTCCGTTCTCGCTCACCTATCTGAACAAAAGAAAAGGAAATGAAGAACAATTGTCAATCTCTCAATTAACTCCTTTATTTACAATTCGTTTTTAAAACCTGAGACAGGAGCATGTGTGTACTATTTCTGAGTCCAATAAACGAATTTGCAACTGGTTGATCATAAAAAATAACAGTCGAGTGGGATGGCGACTAGGATGAAGGGAAAAGATGACAGGCAAAGAGACAAGTCTATTAGCTTCAATGAACCAAAAAATGCAAACGCCAAAGGAAAATTTAAATTGATTCACACTCAATGGCTTTTCTACTGGTGTATCCTCTATTATGCGTTGTGGTGCAGTGAATATCGGCTCAGAACGAGAAATCGGGGAGCCGAGTTCGAATTTCAGTTGAGTTCCTTGCATTCACTTACGTACAAATACACTTCGGAAAGGTATTAATCCGTCTCTCCCTTCCAGTTATGGGTTAAATAACAGAACAGATTGGGTTCTATAGCCTTGGCTGGCAACCAGTCTACCGCAGAAAGGAATGGCATTCTATTGTGGGATAATCTTCTGCCCAGTCAGTCATGACTCTTTCGAGACATGATCGCCCAAGCGTGTATCATGTATGGCACTTAACTGACTGACTGATCATCTATAATATTTGGATCATAAACTCACTCTTCGCCTTAATTTCTTTTATTGGCAATGAGGTGAGGAGTTTCACTTTGGAATCATATATAATTGTGTAATAGTGTGTGCATTTATTAAAGAACAATAAACTAAGATGAAGGACCGGGGAAATAAAAAGATCTCTCTTAACTAATAAACAGTTGGAAATGTACCGTATTTCTTAAATAGGATATATTGTTGTTTTAATGGATTTGAGTGCCTTTTCATTCGGCCATAAATTAACTAATTATCAATAAGCAAGAGAGTGAGGAAATACTTATAAAAAATAAATTTCCCTTCAAAATTTTTCAGTGAGAATTTTTACGTCTTAGCAAACACAGACGATTTGAACTTGCTAGATAGTCAGTCAATTAAGTGCCATACGTGATACACGCTTGGGCGATCATGTCTTGAAAGAGACATGACTGACTGGGCAGAAGATTATCCCGTGGTAGGTTGCTATTGCTTTCTGCGGTAGACTGGTTGCCGACCAAGGCTATAGAACCCAATCTGTCCTGTTATTTAACCCATAACTGGAAGGAAGAGACGGATTAATACCCTTTTCCAAGGGTATTTGCGCGTAAGTGAATACAATGGATTCAACTGGAATTCGAACTCGGCTCCCCGGCTTCTCGTTCCGAGCCGATATCCACTGTACCACAACGCACATCTAGCAACAACAAACAAACAAAAAAAAAAAAATAGTAAAGAAAATAAAAGTCATTCACTCACTCACTTTCTCTCTCTGTCTCTCTCACTCTTTCACTGATTAGTAACCAGGAAAATGTTCCGACAACAAAATTAGGCAATAAAGACTATCTACTGCTAGGAAGGTTGGGTTACTGTGTCGGGTCAGAATCCATTTTGCACATTTATAAATCTACCATTCATCCGGGCATTGTATACTCTTGCCATATCTGGTAGGGTGCTGCTGCTATTCGTACCGAGGTTCTTGACAACATTCAAAGAAAGATCTGCAATATAGTTAATCCTCACTTGGCATCTCAACTTCAGTCACTTTCTCACCGACGTAACGTGGCTTCTCCCTGTCTTTTCTACAAATCTCATGTCAACTGCTCTGCCGAGCATTTTTCTCTGATGCCCAGACCTCATGAATTTCAGTGTCCTACTACGTTGGCCTTTTACCCTTTAAATAGTTAAATGCAATTTCCACTTCTAGTCCAACAATTTATTTTCCCGCACTTCCCACCTCGTGTTTAATTGCTTTCCTGATAGCTACACTCTCCAAAAATTTAAATGCGACAATACCAATTATCTTCGTGAATTCCATTCATCTTTTATCTTTTCCTCAATACCCCTTTTACCCAGTCCTTTCTCTCGTTGTAAAACTTTGCGCACTTGTGGCGGTCTTGCCTTGCTTGGGGTGAAATGATAAACAAATATGAGTAGGCTCTCACCGTTCGATGATAGCTAAATCGTCACAACATGATTTGTTTCCGTTTTGATAAGAAGTGTAATTATGCTATATATAAAGTTTACATCCGATCTACTAAGAACACTTTTAAACAACGTTGGTATATGCACTTAACTTTCTTTTTAAAACAACACCTACCGAAACCAAACATCCATTTCTGCGCATTTTTGGAAGTTAAAGGACAAAAACAAAACCCCCAAAGTAAAATGGAAAATTCTGGAAAAAGCAAGAATCTGTAAGTCGTTCTACGACATCTGCCCTTTGTGCTTGAGTGAAAAGCTGGAAATTTTAAAGTTCCATAAAAATGGTGAACTATTGAACCGTAGAGATGAATTGACTGTTTTATGTAAACATCGAAAATATTTTTCGTTAAAATTTAATTAATCATAATGTTTACATTTATAACTTGTGCTCCAATATAACTTAAAACTAAAATTTAATTTACTAAAATAAATGGTTCACATAATACTAGTTGGTGTTCTTAACTACAATATACCTTGGTATACTAAAATTATTCAGTTCAAATTCCAACCTAAAAAAATTCCAGCCCCTTAAAAATTTAATTAATTGCAATGAAGATAGCTAATGCTCTAATATAACTTAAATTATTTTACCAAAATAAATGACCCACACAATAGTTAATTTGTTTTTTAATGTATAATATACCTTAGTATACCATAATTATTAAAATCCTGATTGTAAACTACACATTCCACCTCCTTTACACTTGAGGTAGTAGTAAATTTAATTTAAAAAAACTGAAATTCAGCCTGCTGTAAAAGATTGCTCTCTGCCCATTTAAATGATATATGTTCCCACAATCTCTCCCAGAGAAATGTTCCCAGAGAAAATAATTCTATTTTAATGTATAAAAAAACTACAATGTTTCATTTATAACTTATGCTCTAATATAACTTAAAAATGAATAATTATTTTAGTAAAATAAAAGACCCACACAATACTTAATTAGTTTTCTTAACTACAATAATACTATTCTAATATATCATAATTAATCATGATTATAATAGAAACATTCTAGGCCCTTTCCTCATGAAGTAGTTTAAAAATATCCAACTTGTTAAAAAATTATTTACCTATTTAAGTAGTGTGTGGATAATCTTCTGCCCAGTAAGAGATATGATCGTCCAAGCGTGTATCACGTATGACACTTAATTGACTGACTATTAGAAAACGCTTGGGATTCCTTGACATGGCGTAATGGTTAACTTTGTCTCGCTAGAAGTATTATAACTGAGTTGGTGAGTTCGATCCTCGCTGGTGTTTCATACTTTCGGCCTCGTGCTAGAAAAAGTTTCTTTTTCTTCTTCTATGTGCCATGTTCTTTTAGAACGTTGGCGATCATGGCTCTCCACATTTTCCTGTTCTTTGTAGCATTTTTGTCTTTTTTAAAAAAAATCTCTCCTAATCCTTGTTCCGCCACCCATTTATAAAAACTCGTTAGGTAGATTATGCTCTCTTTACCACTGCCCTGCTTGGACATTGACTAAAATTCTTGTGTTTCAGGCGGTGAATCCTGGAGATTCTCTGCTAGATCAGATTTCCAGATTATATCTATTTTATTCAAGACGGTCCAGGCTTTAGCTATGCGGAATTTTAAATCCTTTTCCGCAGAATTTATTTCGCTTCGGAGTTATGTAAAAGATTCGACAGATTTCATTGATTTTTCTGAGACAGTTTGAATTGAGACTTAAGCCGTGTTGATTGGGGCCCTAGGCTAATGTAATTATGCCCCATCGCGCCTCAGACGGAAGCAACCTCTATCTTTTTTCGAAGCTTCCTTTTCTTCTTCTAATTCTTCTATGTGCCGTGTTTTTTCAGAACGTTAGCGATCATGGCTCTCCACATTTTCCTGTTCTTTGTAGCTTTTTGACTTTTTAAAAAAATCTCTCCTAATCCTTGTTCCGCCATCCATTTACAAAAACTCGTTAGATAGATTATGCTCTCTTTACCGCTGTCCTGCTTGCCTTTAGTACGATGATTTTCTAAGCGCAGCTTAGATGTGGCACAAGGCAGAATGTATGGAGCTCCCAGTAAAGATCGAACTCAGTACTCAACTGTAATGATTTTAGCACGACAAGGTTGCAAATATTTAGACAACGTCGAGTTGCCCCTACTTGCTTTCAAAATGTCTTGCGAGTGTCAAGTTTTCCAGACTATCTTTCCTCATTGTGTCCTAGAAATTTCAACTGTCTCTCCCAGGTTTTAAGTATGAGCGTTTCTTTTGGTTTCTATTGTTTCTAGAACTTCATTGCTTCTCTCATGTTCGGTCCATAATATTCTCAGTATCCTTCTGTAGAACCACATTTCTGTTGCTTCACGTCTTGTTCTCATCTGTAAGGAGAATCTCCAGGATTCACTGCCTGAAACACAAGGATTTTAGTTAATGTCCAGGCACCATTAAATCTGACTCTACAGTGGTTCCAAAGAATCTCCGCTTGAAGTTGTCTGCTAGATCAGATTTCCAGATTGAGGTTGTCTGCTAGATCAGATTTCCAGATTATATCTATTTTATTCAAGACGGTCCAGGCTTTAGCTATGCGGAATTTTAAATTCTTTTCCGCAGAATTTATTTCGCTTCAGAGTTATGTAAAAGATTCGACAGATTTCATCGATTTTTCTGAGACAGTTTGAATTGAGACTTAAGCCGTGTTGATTGGGGCCCTAGGCTAATGTAATTATGCCCCAGCGCGCCTCAGACGGAAGCAACCTCTAACTATCTTGCATCAATCTTTTTTTCCTTTTCTTAATACTGTGTTTAGGTTTTGGAAAGCACCTTTTGATATCTTAATATGCATTCGGATTTCAATATCGCACTCTCCGTCCCATGTTTAAGCATTCCCCAGTTGTGGTGCGTGGATATCGACTAGGAACAACAAATCGGAGTACCGAGTTCGAATTCCAGTTGAATTCCTTACGCACAAATGATCCTGGGAAAAGTATTAATCCGTGTCTTTCCTCCAGTTATGGGTTAAATAATAAGGCAGATTGGGTTCTATAGACTTGTTGGCAACCAGTCTACCGAAGAAAGCAATGGCAACCTACTGCCTAGTCAGTCATGTCTGTTTCGAGATATGATCACTCAAAGCGAGACTTAATTGACTGACTCGTTTATTTTACAAGCTAAATCTATCTAATCTAAACTTATGTATAAATGGAACTCTGTCTGTGTGTGTGTATCTGTGTGTGTGTATCTGTGTGTGTGTGTGTCCGTTACCTATAGACTCCGAAACGGCTGAACCGATGTTCTTGAAAATTTACACAGTTGTACTATAAGCATCTGCGAGTGTTCTTAGCTAGGTTTTGTGTCGAGGTACCCCCGATAAATATCGATAATCGAAAAAATCGGGTTATAGAAGGAGTGGTCTGATTTTAATCAAATTTGATACACTCATAGACAAAGACATAAGAAACGACATTCAGAAGTTTCAAGGTTGCAGTTCTTACAATAGTGCAGAAAATCGATAATATATATATATATATATAGAAGCTTTCATTACACCCGAGCAACGCCGTACTATACTGGTAGTTTGAAATAAAACTGAATAATTATAACTATTTATCGAAACAGTCGACAGTATTATTGAAATTTGCGTCGGTTTCAAAACGAGACAAAGATAGTAACTAGCGAAAGAATGACGTCATTAGAAAGACATGACAAAGCAAACTGGGATGGCTAAAATAAAAAAAAAAGGGAAAAGGTAGATTTTACAAGGAGGACAACGAGAAAACAAGAAAGAAAAATGTGTAATAAAAAGAAAAGAATTTAAAAATAGAAAAAGACGGTAGAAGAAAAACCATTACACACACTTTAATATTTCTTGAGTGTTTATTTCTTTGAAGAGTACACAGAAAGCTTTATTTTGATTTATTTCGAATCATAACAAGGTTAGGTTTCACTGCAAGTGACAATTCGTGATGTTAATAAAATTTCATGACTTACTTCAAACAAAACATTATAACTTCGTGGACACGGAGGTGACATTTTTACGATTTTTATGAAGTAATTAACAAGGACTATTTTTTAATAACATTTAGACGTAAAGAAATAAGGAGTCATAAAATAATTTATTCAATCTTTAGAATTGGAAGAAGTTTAAGTTTTTAACTGAAGATATTATTTATTTATAACTATTTAGGAATTAACCTCCGTACGTTTTCGTCTAGGTGTCGTGTCTTTTCAACACATGGGTGATTATGGCTCTCCACAGTTTCCTGTTCTGTGCAAATCTTGTCGTTTTGCTACCAACCATTTACATAAGCTCATTAGATAGGTTATGCACAGTTTTTTCTGTTTCTCTTGCCTTGTCGTGATATGTCATGTTAGTGTCAAATTTTCCAAGTCATCTTTCCTCGCTATGTGCCCTAGGAATTTTAACTGTCTCTTTCGGATACTAGTGTCTTTTTACCTTCCGGTTTCTTTAAAACGACGTCTTTGTTCATGTATTCAACCCATCGTATTCTCATTATTCTACTGTAGAACCTTATTTACTTTGTTCCAAAGAAGTTTTTCCTGTTTCTTAATAGTTTCGTTTTCTTTTGGAAGTCTTCTTTCGCTATTCCAATGCGTCTTCGGATTTCGGTGCCACCTCTGCTAACACACTTCCTAGATATTCATTTTGGCATCTCCAGTTTGTTATTCGTATGTTGGTTTGTTTGTTTACTGACAGCCGCACACACACACACACACACACACACACACACACACACACGCACACACAAATAACAGAAAAGGGGGCGTGATGAGTCACAGGGGTCATCTAATAATGTAGTTCAGAGTTTCGCAACCTCTTTTTACCCATGGACCACTTTTTACTTTTACGTAAGCTTATATTTTTAACTAATAGATAAGTCAATCAGTCAGTTCAGTGCCATACTTGATACACGCATTGGGCGATCATGTCTCGAAAGAGACATGACTGACTGGACAGAAGATTATGCCGCAGTAGATTGCCATTACTTTCTGCGGTGGACTGGTTGCCAGCCAAGGCTATAGAACCCTATCTGTCCTGTTATTTAACCCATAACTGGAAGGGAGAGACGGATTAATATCTTCCCCAAGGGTATTTGTGCGTAAGTTATTGCAAAGAGTTCAACTGGAATTCGAATCCCCGAGTTGTCGTTCCGAGCCGATATCCACTGCACCACAACGCACATCCTAGATAGCTGTAGAAATCCCAATTCTTAGTTGTAACAATCACTCCGAAGTTAAATAGCTCTATGGACCACTAAAATATTACTATTGACTCCCAATTTGCTATGTATTATTATTATTATTATTATTATTATTATTATTATTATTTCATGCTAATCCAATTACATGTATCCATTAGGTCTATATAGACACCTGTTGAGTACCACTGATTTAGTTGAACATAGGCTCATATGTTGAGTATAAGAACGACTTGATTAAGTACGGTTGCCAACTCTCTAAAATGAAAATGCAGGACGGAGTAGTGTGTAGGGAAAGTGGCTACTGACCCTGTGAGGCCCGAAGACGTTTTTAGGGACAGGTTCCGAACCAGGGGTTCACAGACTTACAGAAATTAATTAAACTAGTATGGTATTTTTGAGTTATAAGAGAGAGAGAGAGAGAGAGAGAGAGAGAGAGAGAGAGAGAGACAGACAGACAGACAGACAGACAGACAGACAGACAAACAGACAGACAGACAGACAGACAGAGATCCTCTCATTCTCTCTCTCTCTCTCTTTTCTCATATCGCTCAAAAATACCAAAATGATTTAATGAAGAGAATGAGGAGGGCAGGTAGGCAAGATTTCGTACGTATTCCAGCCGTTCGTGTTTATAAAAGACATCAAAGATACCAAAATGAAACAAGTACAGAAATTTAAATATTTGGTAAGTGTTTTAACAGAGAGCGGAAGTTCGATACTGAAACCCGTAGATGTATTGGGATAGCCAAAGGTGCTTTCCGAAATCTAAGCAGAGTATTAGGAAATAGAAAAAAAAAAACTTCGTTAGAAACAAAGAAAAGAGTACTGAACTGTTACGTGATATCTGTCCTCCTATATGATAATGGTCACAGTGAATGCGCGATAATCTCCTCAAATATGAAAAAGAGACATTAAGTAACAGAAAGGTGGTTCTACAGAAGGATGCTGAGGATACCATAGACCGAACATGTGAGCAACGAGAAGATTTTTAGAGAAAATATATACAAAAAGGAAACTTATACTTAAACATCAGGAAGAGACTATTGAAATATCTAGGACAGAGAGTGAGGAATGAGGGCTTGGAAGATCTGATACACACAGGGACAGAATGAAGGCAAGAGAGACAGAAGAAAACAGCTCATAGCATACTAGACGAGCTCAAGTAAAATTGATGGTGGAACACATTTTAGAAGAAATAAGAAAATACACAATTTCTTTAGAGCTAAAAAGGCAATTCCCTATATCACGAGATGGACGGGAACACAACAGATAAGCAATATCTTTGAGTCAATTATATTTTACATATTTTAGAATTCCATAACTCATTACATGCATGCAACAGGAATAAATAATAAACATGATAAGTCGCTGGATTAAGATTAACTAATGCTGCTGGTCTTCTTTTCTCTTCTCTTTTGCTTGTATCTTCTTATTCTCACCCTTATCCCTTTCAACTTTTGTAGCCTATGTTTGCTAGATCCACGTAAACTCAAACGATATTAACAACGAATATTTTCCTTTAACTCATGATTTTCCTCCTCTCTCATCATTTACAATTGTCTTCCTATTCTCTCCCTTATTCTTTTCAAACTTTGTGGCCAATGTCAACAAGTGAAAATTCCAAGGATGTTGACAACTAATGTTATCTATTAACTCATGATTCTGATTTTCTCTCATACTTTGCTTGTATCTTCTCATTCTCTCCCTTATTCTTTTCAAACTTTGTGGCCAATGTCAACAAGTGAAAATTCCAAGGATGTTGATAATTAATGTTATCTATTAACTCATGATTCTGATTCTTTCTCATACTTTGCTTGTATCTTCTCATCTCTCCCTTATTCTTTTCAAACTTTGTGGCCAATGTCAACAAGTGAAAATTTCTAGGATGTTGACAATTAATGTTATCTATTAACTCATGATTTTGATTTTTTCTCATACTTTGCTTGTATCTTCTCATTATTTCCCTTATCCTTTCCAATCTAGTTGCCTGTTCATGTTTTTTTTTTCAGCTAAATATGGAGTAGTTTCAAGTGCGATAAAAGAATAAGATAGCAGAATTTTTATTTCTGTTACATCATTTTTTTTAGCTTTTGGCTGATCTTATCTCTTTATGAAAATTAATTGTATCATTATTTTTATGCTTTTTTATGGTTGTTTTTTATAAAGAATAAATGTCAATGATAAGTGTATAATGTCAGTTTTGAAGATATTCTCATTGACATTTAAAATAACATCGGAAATTATTTCAGGCAACTGACAATAAATTGTGGGAGCGTTGTTGTGGTGAAACGGTTCAGAAAACCGAACCTGTAATTTCTTAGTACTGAGCTTAGATCACATTGGATACTTGAAGCTTGTAGCCATGGGATAAAGACTCAGGCACTGTTAGTAAATAATAACTGTTAAAAAAAATTATTATCATATTTATCAATATTCATGAGATGAGGTATAGTAATTATTTGCACTATTTACATTGTTTGCACTGTTGCCCTCATCTTTGTTGCCATATTCACCTTCAATATCGGTCTATATTTCTGAGATGAGGCATTGTAATTATTTACACGATTTACATTGTTTTGACAGTTGTCCACATCTTTGTTGCCATATTCACTTTCAGTGTCTGTTTATATTTCTGAGATAAAGTATTGCGATTATTTACATTATTTAAATCGTGTGGACTGTTATCTTCATATTCACGACGTTTCGGCCGTTGTACTCTTCAACCTTCTTCAGGTAATTTTATAATTATTTCATAAATTTTGATTGAACTAAATCCCGAGCGTGACAATATTTTATTATTGCTGTTAAAACGGATATATCTAAAAATGAAAAAAAAAAAATGAATTCAATAATATACAAAATTAGAAAGGGGTGCAAGACAAGGATGTGTTTTCTCCTCGCAATTATTCAACCTACACAGTAAGGCGATTCTGAGAGAATTAGGTGTCCTACCAAGATTCATTATTGGTGGCCACCATCTTAACGACATAAGATATAATACAGATGACTCGATGTAGATAGTAAACTCAGAAAGGATACTATACCCACTTCTACAGAAGGTAGTGAAGGAAAGCGAGAAGAAAGGACTAAGTATCGATTGCGAAAAGATTGAATGCACGGTGCTTAGCAAAAGAAACATACCAACTTGCTATTTACAAACTGAAAATATCGAAGACAACAATTTGAATATCTGGGAAGTGTATTAAGAGAGGTCAGAAAGTGCGTCATCAAAATTCGAAGGTGTATTGGGATTGTAAAAGATGCTATCCAAAAGCTAAGCAAAGTATAAAGAAGCAGGGGAATTTAATTAGAAACAAAGAAAAAAAGTACTGAATTGTCCGTAATATCCACCTTTTTGTGTGCCAGGGAATGCTGGATAATTCCCTCACAAATACAGAAGAAACCTGATGCCACAGAAATATGGTTCTACAGAAGGATTCTGAGAATATTATGGACCGAAAATGTGAATAAACACGAAATTTTATAAAAAATGAAAACAAAACGGATCCTTATACGTAGAATCAGACAGATACAGTTGAAATACCTCGGGCACATAATGAGGAAAGTGGGCTTGTAAAATATTATACTCATAAGATAGATTGACGGCAAGAGTGTCAGAGAAAAAAAACTAATACACTACTCAACGATTTTGTGTCAATGAATGACAGAACAAAAAACAAAATTTATTATGAAATGTGGTTCTACGGAAGAATACGGAGAATACTATGGACCAAACATGCGAACAACAACGAAATTCTAAAGACAATGGCAACATAAAGGACATGTATACTTAACACCAGGTAAAGATAGTTGAAATTTCTACGACACGAGGAAAAAGGGTTTGGAGAATTTGTTACTCACAAACAGATTGAAGGCAAGATGATCAGAGTTGTCGATCTTAAGTGAATGAATTGCGGAGCAGGGTTTGGAAGAGATAGCAAAATGACAAAAGTTATTATGAGCTGTCGGAGAAGGAAATTGTAGGGTGATATGATCGCCATTGTCCGGAGTGGACACGGCACAAAAAAGAAGAGGCAACTTCTGTTGATGTATGAAACTTGGGGCCATTTTACAAAATCTCAGTCACAGATCTATTTAATTATATAATATATTATGTTTAAATCCGGTCATAACAGATTACATTGCATTTGAATACATGGTTCTGCTGTCATTTCGCGACGTCATAGAACCGCATTGCAAATTTGCGAACTGAGTTTGTTATTTTTGGTAACTATTGCCGTTGTCTAGCGGAGTTTTATGTCAACACAAAATAAAATCGTCGGTGATGGTGGATGTTATTGTGTTACCGTCTTAATAACCTCTCTGAAGATGGCTCATGTGAGCCGAAAGCTTAGAATCAAATTAATAAAAAATTATCCAAATGTTGGAGAATTTTTGTCTTTTTTTTTCATTTGAAATTAAAACCAAAATACGGCGTTTAGAACGGCTCATGATTAAACATAATAGACATCCATTGTCTCTTATATTTAACAGTATATGTTTAGAAAATATAAAAGAGATGGATCTATATAGAACTCAATGGATATTATCCAGAGCAATATGATATACATAAAAGAAAAGATGCAAATGAGAGACAAGATATTATCATTAAGTTTTTAACATAATTTTTCATGTGTTCGTATAACTTCTTTTCGGAAAATTATATAAAAACTTAATGATAATACCTTGTCTCTCATTTTTAATGAAACCTACACTACCGGCCTTAATTGTTAGGCCACCCCAGTTTTTTAAAAGAAATGATGTATTTCATAATATTTTTAGTATTTATTGCCAAGTGGATAGTTCTAAATGAAAATAGAATAGTTTTTTTTAACACTGCACAATATGGGCATCAAATGAACTGTTCTGGTGTTCAGTTTTTGTGCTCTCTTCCCCATGCTAGTCTCTTCTTATTGGCTGGCCGAAGCAAAGACTTCCTGGCTGCCTTGTAAAATTTTGCAAAGTAATAATAACGAAAGAACCATTCTATTTTCATTTAGAATTATCCACTTGACAATAAATACTAAAAATAGTATGAAATACAATTTCTTTTTAAAAACTGGGGTGGCATAATATTTATGGCCGGTAGTGTATATAAAAAAGGGATTGTTGCCCAGATACACTATATATATATAAT
This sequence comes from Ascarosepion bandense, assembly GCA_037127315.1. Lineage (NCBI taxonomy): Eukaryota > Metazoa > Mollusca > Cephalopoda > Sepiida > Sepiidae > Ascarosepion > Ascarosepion bandense. The sequence goes on along the minus strand of JBBBDQ010000946.1, from coordinate 3,799,771 downwards.
GTGGAAACATTTTACTTAACAGAGTAGTGTTATTTCGAAATTTTGTGAAGGAATTATTGTGATGTCTTCAATTTTCAGGGTTTTTGTTTTTCTACTTTTGTTTCTCATCTTTTCACATTCATGTGAAGTTTCGTGTAAGTTGATATCTTCATGTGTGAGTGATTCCTTTGATTTCATGCATTTCGCTTCTTAAGTTGTATAGGATTTGCAGGTGGTTAATTCTTTCATTGGTTTTTATTGTTCTTACTCTTTGAGTGTTTTATATTGGTTTAGGATTTATTTTTTACGTGGTGTAGAATTTGAAGGTGGTTACTTGCTTTTAATTATTTTTTTAAGTGGTGTCGACATGACCGAAATAACACTGTTCAGTTTAGTGAAAAACCTCTGCACTTTAATTGAATTAAGGCTCTATCTCTATCTTGGCATCGAGCACTTTATGACAAAAACTACTTTCTGCCAGTTAACTACTCGAAAACCAAATCTTATAATAGAAAAAAAAAAAAAAATAGGTGTAATGTATGCTTTTTAGTTATTTAAAAAAAAACAACTATTTTACTTTTTTTTTTAATCGTATCACCCCGAGCAAGGCGGTAACGCCATTGATGTGCAGAGGGCTACGTAATGGTGAAAAGACTGGAAAAGAGAAAGCCGGTAACCACATCCTAAACAGGGAACAAGGGGTGAGCCTCTTAACCTGCTCAATAGACGTGGGTGGAGTGTGAACCGGGCGATAGATAGATCTATCTACTTCAATTGAAAAAAAAAAAACAAAGTGAGAAGATTGGAAAAGAGTACTAAACAAAAGAAGTGAACTGTTGATTACATGCAAACATAGAAATGAATATCTGCTCAAATGCGTTGGGGCGGATTAATACAGATTTTTCTATATAGATCTTTTACAATCATTATTATTATTAATAATTTTTTTTCTTCAACTAAAACCAAGTAATCCCCCTTGACTTATATGCACAAACCGTATGCCCTCTGCCCTAAAATATTCACCCTATTAGTTCAACATTTCAACTTTTACTTTTCGGTTTCAAGTTTATTTTAAATTAAATCTAATTATATAATAAAAAAAATAAAAAAAATAACATCCCTGTATTATAATATATAACTACCACAAGCAGAGCGAGAACAAAAATTCAAATTCCAGAACGGTTAGTTCATAGCAAGCACCTGATGATTGCATAGTGCATGAAATTTTGAGTCGTGCTATAAACGTAGGATAATATATATATATATATATATATATATATATATATATATATATATATGTGTGTGTGTGTGTGTGTGTGTGTGTGTGTGTGTGTGTGTGTATATAATTATAAATATCAATATATATATATATATATAATTTGTTATATATATTATATTATTTATATATTATATATGCGTGGTACTTAGTTGAAAGCGCTCAATATCAGTGATAGAGCTGATATATGGCGAACGCGTGTGTGTGTGTGTGTGTCCTTGCGCGCGCTAATGGGTGTACAGATATATATATATATGTCTGCGTCTGTCATGACGACAGATTTTCCCTCACTTCCACAAAAAAACCCTTCATATAACCAATTTTTAAAAAAAATTGATCACTTTGTCTGACGATCGCAAGAGCGTGAAACCCAGGGTTACAAACTCACACTTATATATATATATATATATATATATATATATATATATATATATATATAATTAAATAAAGATTAATAATCCCCCTACGTCTTCAATTACAAGCAGGATAGACTGGGGATTTATTTGTAAAACCTTCTAAAGTTGTTATAATGTTCTGATTATTGACAATAATGCCACGAATATTTACATTAGTGCCAGACTTTATTTCACTTTAAGTAATCTCATGTAGTGCAGTGGATGTTTGTTCAAAACGAAAAGAATCTGACAGACGTATTCGAATAGCAGATGCATTTAATTACGCGCAAACACCCGTCTTTTCTCTCTAGATATAGGTTAAATATCAGAACAGTTTGGATTCTCCTGTGTCCTTATCGTTTTGTTCAGAGTTAAATGACAAAATAAAATGCGATAATGAGTGGTATTAGAACTGGGTTATTACCATCAACAAGAATATCAACACCAATGAGTGAGAACCTCCTTTACATCCTCAAAAGCTAATCGTTTTTCATGATACATTAAATCATCGGGATGCCGAGTATTTTCTCTATATCATTTCTTCAGACAATCAGGGTTACGAGGTAGTTCCCATGTCCTCTTCAAGTAACATGCAACAGGATAGACAGGGTTACATGGTACAAGCAGCAAGAAACGATCCTTGACCTGACTTAATATCGATGAACTACTATCGATCCAACTCACTGAACCCCAAGCCAAGCAATAAAGCAACTATGATTCAAGAGATTACCGAGTAAGAGAGAATCAGTCAGTTAAGTGCCATACGTGATATACGCTTGGGCGATCATGTCTCGAAAGAGACATGACTGACTGGGCAGAAGATTATCCCGCAGTAGGTTGCCATTACTTTCTGCGGTAGACTGGTTATCAGACAAGGCTATAGAATCCAACCTGTCTTGTTATTTGACTCATAGCTAGAGGGGAAAGAGATGTATTATATTATTGAGTGGGGGATCAGTTTATTACTTCATAACAATATAAAACCGATCCCCCACTTTGTGACCAGTAGGAGAATTAATCATGATTGCAACTATTATATTCAATCAGTCAGTTAAGTGCCATACGTGATACAGGCTTGGGCGATCATGTTTCGAAAGAGACATGACTGCAGTAGGTTGCCATTGCTATCTGCGATAGAGTGGTTACCGACCAAGGCTACAGAACCCAATCTGTCCTGTTATTTGACCCATAACTGGAAGGAAGAGACGGATTAATACCTTTCCCAAGGGTATTTGCGCTTAAGTGAATGCAATGAATTCAACTGGAATTCGAACACGGCTCCCCGATTTGTCGTTCCGAGCCGATATCCACTGCACCACAATGCACAGAGAGAATAAGAGAGAAAAATTATTATTGAGGAAAAATAACAATAAAAGAATAGAAATGGAAAAGACAGAAGATAACTATTGAAATTACGTTTAGATTTTTGAAGATGAAACTTGACTGAAAATTAAGAAACCAGATTAATTTACACGAGCTACTAGATTAGCAACTAGGTCCCACCCTTTTACAGTGAAACCGATAAAGTGCAACGGCAATTTCTACTCTAACAGCTTCTTTTCACGCACTTCCCACTTGTGGAATTCCCTTCCATATACTTGCTTCCCCGACAGCTACAATCTCCAGGAATTTAAATGTAATGTCAATAGACATCTCCTATGACACTAAATCACATCCATTCTCACAAGCTCTTTTTCCATCTACTCCACCCACATCCTCGGTATCCTCATCCGTCTGTTACCCTCCTCCTGACATTTTCTATAACTAACCCCTCTTTCTCATCACTTTCCCCTATGTAACCTCCTGCGCAACAGTGGCAGTAGAATGCCTTGCTTAGGGTGAGATGATTAAAAAAAATAAATTTGCAAGAAAGAAGTATGATGGAAGAAACTGTCAACGTAGAACGTACGGTTCTACAATTTTAACTGTAAAGTAATGAGAGAGTAAAAGATGCGAACAAATATAGACGACACCGAGGAGTTAAAGAGACATTAAGTCTCCTCAGGGCCTAAGTATATTTCTCAATTAGAATTGATTGACATTTTACGGCTTACCAACCTTTTTATGTTATTTAAAGATAGAACATTTTTTAGATTGTAAGAATATTTTATTTGAGGTAATAATAATAAGTCTTACTAATTAACCCATAGCTGTGGGAGAAAACGTGGATTCATAGTTTTTCAAAGGGTACTTGCCCATATATGAATATAAAAACTCAATTGGAATTGAAACTCTGCTCTCTGACCAACAATTTCAAGACATTATCCTTTACACCACCCACACATCCAAGTTTACAGGATTTGTTATTTCCAAGCGATCATTCCTCGAAGGACTGACCAGGGTCGGCGTGGCTATTATAAGGTTAGTGTTTGAAGTCAGATTTTGTAACTGACCTCTGGAGGTCAATGTGTTAATTGGAAAACATCTTTATTGATATTTGTCTATATTTCTGGGATGAGGTAGTATTTACAGTATTTACATTATTCGGAACTTTTTCCTCATCTTTCTTGCCATTTGTACGACGTTTCGGCCGTTGTACGCTCCGGCCTTCTTCAGGTGCTAGTATGAACCTTGGTAAAAACAGGGTTACTTAACATCCAGTTTATAAGTCCCCAAAATGCAGTTGTTCTTGTCCTTAAGGACACATGGCCCAGTAGTTAAGTTGATTAGTTCCTGTGACTTGACCCAAAGAGTTGTGAGTTCAATATCACGCTACAGCAGTGGTTAACAAGTAACTTACAGGGTTAGAGGGAGATAACTCATGATTACCAAAAGAGACACTACTACACAAGGAATGGAATTCATATACCCCAGTGACTGTAATAAAGTGTTCGGTTCGAAATTCCTACAACCTGAAGAAGTACAACGGCCGATCTTTATTGATGTTGATTTTCTTCATTGATAACAACAGTTTTCAGTTTTAAATGTCACAATGCAAATTTTAATGTGCGGTATATAAATAGATAACTCTTTGAGGGAGGGCGGTGTAAAAGTGTGATAACGCCCAATAGGACGCCATTATCATTAAAATATATTTCTTGCTGGCTATGAAAAAAAACATTTTTTTCGTCAGTAAAAATGTCAAATGGTTCTATCTTGTCAGTTTGAAATATAATTTAAGCAATTAATTTTCTAAAAAATGCCGTCCCCAGCATTTCAGTCTCTCTCGTAAAAGGACATTTGTTAAAGAATAAAAGTCTTCAAAAAGCGTTGATCAATGCTATAAAAACGATATGAAGGCAAGAACAATTATGTCAGTTGGATTTGCTGATTTAATGTAAAAACTGCTCTCACCAACTAAATACTCTTTTAAATCATTTCACCCCAAACAAGGCGTTAATGCCAGTAAGAATCAAGGAGCGATTAGGAGTAAAAGAGAATGAAAGAGACTTTAGAAAGAAGCGGTAACCTATTTCTGAAAAGGAAACACGGTATAAAGCTCTACTTCTGTTCAAAAAACCAGGGAGAAAAATTGAATTGGAGAACAGGTAAACATTTCTCTCTCTCTCTCTCCATCTTTGAATATACATATATATATACTCCACTGTACCTCTCACACAAAATTTTCCAATATAAAGAAAAGAATTTTCCACCTTCTTTCACCCTACCTGATGAGACATTGTCCTTTCAATATCGAAACAAAATGTACAATTTGTAGTAGATAAATGTTCTAAACTATATATATATATATATATATATATATATATATATATATATATATATATTACGTAAATCATCGAGCTTTATATTCGACCTCAACAGAATGCAGAAAGCACTGGACGGCCGTTTCGTCCTATATTTGGGACTCTTCATCAGTGCGCATCCACTACCAGGTAACCTCTTCGTCACCAGGGCCCGTGGTACAGTTGGCATGACATCAGCTTAATAACCAAAACTGTCTGGGTTCGATTCCTGGTAGTGGATGCGCACTGATGAAGAGTCCCAAATATAGGACGAAACGGCCTTCCAGTGCTTTCTGCATTCTGTTGAGGTCGAATATAAAGCTCGATGATTTACTTAATTGTTCAAATCCTCCTACTACTTTATTTTTTATTTTTATATATATATATATATATATATATATATATATATATATATATATTAGAATAAAATTTTGATATATTACAATTTCAATAGGTAATACATATTTCACCTTACAATGATGACCTGGCGGCTTTTAAATGAGCGAGGAATCTTTTGTAAATTCGCGTTACAAATGTCTATTCTAAATATGGACATGTGAGCGTCTGTGTAAGAATTTTTTTGTGGTGGGGGGATATTTTGAAGATCAACTGTTGTATCACTTGGGTCTGACGAGCCGTCAGATCATTATTGTGAGGTTAAATATGTATTACCCATTGAAATTGTAGTATATCAAATATTTTTTTCTAAATTATATTACTCTGTTAAATTAAATAAATGAATTTAACATTGAGTTCTTTTGAGTTCGTCTCTATTTAAATTTACCTGGATAATATACCAAGTGTTCTACGTTATATAATCATTAGCAGACAGCCCTGTTTTGCTGTATTACAGCTCATCAGTACGGTTAGATATATACAGACACACATATATGCACACTCACATACACACACACGCATATATATATTATAAAGTACACATTGAAAACAACATCCAAAATTGATTGTTTCAGGCTAAATGCAGTCGTTTAACACAGTTTTTCATTTTCAAGATGAAATTTTAAATCGGCAAAAACTTTTGCACTAGCCTGATAGTTTATTTCTAGTCATTTCTTTCCGATACCATATTCTAAACTAGTGTTGAATTTACATTTTTCTAACCCCGGTTATATGCAAACTAAGGATGAAACTGTGAAGAATGAAGAAGTCTAGTGTACCACTCAGATTGTAATACAACACACCCGTGAATGATCTCAACCAGCAGGAAAAATACATGGATAGAGTTAAAAGAAATATACGATGTATATGTGGTGATACCGAGCAAAAGCGATGGACCGGATGTTTGCGCTTTCACGACCTAAAAGCAAATGACCAAAAGTCGTCGCTGCGCCACGGGCAAATACAAGTGCGAAATCCCAAATGAGCTTCTGTGATCCAAAAAGAAGATATAAAAAGCGTATACAGAAAGCATCGCCAGGCAGACCGACTCGAGGAGAAGAGAGTAATTAATATCCCCTTGAATGAAGTCAAGTGGCTTACTACGCTCGCCTCCCTTACCTCTTTCCTTCTTCCCTGCCTCAAAAACTACTTACTGACCTAAGAAGCGAATGCATCAAAGACATTCCTTACTTACACGCTCCCAAATATAAGCATTAATCCTGCCTGCAGCATTTTATTACCATCATAGACAAACTGGAAACGAAAACTGAAAATGGGACACACTAAAGAAGGCATCAGTGACATCGGCCAACGGCATCGTCCCAAAAGAAAAACATACGTAGAAGGAAAAATGAGTAGATCACAGATGAGATTCTTGACATGATGCAAATGAGACAGAAAATATTGCCAAGACATGGAACAGAATACATGAAACTACAAAAGGAAATAAGGAGTAAATACAGACAGTCGAAAGAGAAATGACTCAGCAACAAATTTGTAGAAATAGAAAGGAAACTACAGTAACTTCTACAGAAGGTAGTTGAAGAAAGCTGAAAGACTATAGAATCTAATTTGTCCTGCTATTTAACTTTTAGCTGTTGGGTGAAGCGATAGATTCAAACCTTTTCCCATAAGGCTGAAATAAATTCAACTGGAATTCGAACTCGGTTCTCCGAGTTTTCATTCCGAGCCTAAATCCATTTCATCAAAAGGCACATGATGAATTTTAATATTTTTATACACAGAACTTTTTCCATGAACCTTCAAAATATTCAAAATTGGTCTTGGTTTGCAGAAGTGAAATTGTGTACAACGGCCATATTGGAATCCAGTTGCTTCGTTGTTATAATTTAATGACTTGTAAAAATTTTCCATCATGTTAAGATTGCCGATTGTAAGAAAGACAGGAATGATTTACAAAAGGATTAAAATAATTAGGAATTGATGAGAGACTGAAAAATAAAAATATAAAAGCAAGATTGATTACGTGACAAATCTATGGTTTCTTAATCCAGGGGGACATTGAAAATGTAAAGCAATTCTGTAGTGAAGTCCAAATCTCGCAAAATATCATGCAAATCTCGCGGTTCATTTAATTCCTGATGGTATTTGGCTGTTAACAATTAGATTGAATCAATTGAATTTAACTTTATCCGAACGGTGTCGAATTCCTTATTCCTAGAAGTTTTATCAGTTTGCATATTTTTCTATCTGCCGTATCTCGTCAAGACATGGGCGATCATGACTCTTTACGATTACCTGTCCTTTGGCGCGCTTTGTAAATTTCATCTTTTCACGATTTCTCCTAATACTTGTTCTGCGGTCTATTTTCACAAGCTCGTTAGGTAGGTTATGCACCTCTTTCTTCTATTTCCCTAGTCTTCACTATGACTTGCGAGTGTTAAATTTTCTAAGCCATCTTTCCTTATTATGTGCCCTAGATATTCAACTTTCTCTTTTTGAATTTAAATACAAATTACCTTTTTTATTTTCTCAAAAACGTCATCATTGTTCACATATTCAGCCCATGGTATTCGCCGCCTCCATCTGTAGAATCGTATTTCTGTTGCTTTAAGTCTTCATCTGTGATGGAATTGTCCAGTATTCACTGGCATATAAAAGGACCTATGCTTCTTTTATAACATTTGATCAAAACTTCATTTCGTGTCCCACTTCTATAGCGTTGGTTTTCGTAACATTAATCTGAAGAGAACTTTTGGTAACTCGCTATTTACGAGTTATAATATTTGTTATCTTCGCGTAAAGACAACGTAACAAACGAATCCTTCGAATAATACCGATATTCTCGGAATAATTCTATCGAGTAATTCACTCGGAAAACAAGCTCTTAATGACGTACAACACCAGAATGAGACAAATCACCGAACATCCTGAATACTAAATACACAGTATACGAAATACACCGAATACAGAATACACTGAATACAGAATACACTGAATACAGGATACACTGAATACTGAATACACTGAATACGGAATACACGGAATACAGAATACAGTGAATACGGAATACACTGAATACAGAATACACCGAATACAGAATACACCGAATACAGAATACACTGAATACAGAATACACTGAATACTGAATACAGTGAATACGGAATACAGTGAATACAGAATACAGTGAATACAGAATACACTGAATACAGAATACAGTGAATACAGAATACACGGAATACAGAATACAGTGAATACGGAATACACCGAATACAGAATACACCGAATACAGAATACACTGAATACAGAATACACTGAATACAGAATACAGTGAATACGGAATACACTGAATACAGAATACACTGAATACAGAATACACTGAATACGGAATACACTGAATACGGAATACACTGAATACAGAATACAGTGAATACAGAATACACTGAATACAGAATACAGTGAATACGGAATACACTGAATACAGAATACACTGAATACAGAATACACTGAATACGGAATACACTGAATACAGAATACACTGAATACAGAATACAGTGAATACGGAATACAGTGAATACAGAATACACGGAATACAGAATACAGTGAATACGGAATACACTGAATACAGAATACACTGAATACAGAATACACTGAATACAGAATACACTGAATACGGAATACACTGAATACAGAATACACTGAATACAGAATACAGTGAATACAGAATACACTGAATACAGAATACAGTGAATACGGAATACAGTGAATACAGAATACACGGAATACAGAATACAGTGAATACGGAATACACTGAATACAGAATACACTAAATACAGAATACACTGAATACAAAATACGCTGAATACAGAATACACTGAATACTGAATATACGGAATACACTGAATACTAAATACACTGAATACACTGAATACAGAATACACGGAATACAGAATACACTGAATACAGAATACACTGAATACTGAATACACAGAATACTGAATACTCTGAATACAGATTACCCTGAATACAGAATATACAGAATACGCTGAATACTGAATACACGGAATACAGAATACACTGAATACACTGAATACTGAATACACTGAATACTGAATACACGGAATATTATTATGGTTACGTGATCCCAGTAGCACAATTCCTTCAACGGTTACGTTTGGTGCCTGGAGATACATGTTCGACCACACGTAGGAGAGGAAGTAAAGAACAAATCAAGGAAATGAAAATTGTTGAATAGATTTATTAGGGACGCGAGTAGTGAAATGTACTATTTGATTGAGAGACTTTGCAATGGAAAAAAAATGAAATACTGAATACCGGCAAACCCAGTAAAAATAAAATGCTTAAGCTATTTGTCGTGATGAGCATAAAAATCACCAAAACACAAAAATGTTCGCAGGTGGATGTAGAAAAGCGCCATTTCTATATTATCAGAAATTTTGTTTAATATATCACAGTCTTGAGAAGAAGGAGAAAGAAAAATGAAAAGGACATTGCTCACAGAGTGCAATAACTAGAGTCGAAAGCACACGAAAGAATCATTTAAGAACTCAAGAGACAATTCCCTTGCAACAGGAATAATTTTCCAGCATATAAACACCGAGGCCAAATGCACATGTATGCTAGACTCTTTTCGGCAAAAAAAAAAGATGAGAGCCTGGAATAGAGAATTTACCGGTAGCAACAGAAAAATTAAATTAGTTTCACAAAGTGAAAGTCATCTTAAGACTGTTTCAAGAGAAAAAATGCAACACTCCAGAAATTAGAGCGAATGCCTTGAATATTAGAGAAAGAAAGTTTTTTCCTTAATATTTACAGTTAATATTTAGTCAAATTTTAATGATTAGTCAAGTAGCTTTCTAAATACCTTTGTCAAATATCTACCAGGAAGTTCTGCTTTTAGTCATAACATTTGTGCGAATTAACAGTCAGTTAATTAATGGCCATACTTGATACACGCTTGGGGAATCATATCTCTTTTCGATCTTCGAAAATTTTCCCGCAGTAGGTTGCCATTACTTTCTGAGATCGACTGGTTGCCAACCAATGCTATAAAACCCAATCTGTCCCGCAATTTAACCCATAGATGAAGGGAGAAGAGACAGTTTAATGCCTTTCCCAAGGGTACCCGACTCTCCCACTAGACCGAGATGTGACACATGGTCGGTTTTTAATGTGGGGAACTCAAGCATGGAAGGCTCGGGTCACTGGTCAAAGATTACCTAACACCCGCATGCGCGGTAACGTGGTACAAAGCTTGTCTTAGCATTTCAGAATTGGTCACGGTATGTCTAAGCTTGTTTATTTGTGCGTAAGTGAATGACAAGAATTCGACTGGAATTCGAACTCGGTTCTCCGAGTTCACATTCCGAACCAGTATCCATTACACCACAAATCACCGTAAAGTCAAGACTGTTTGTCATAATTGGGATAGAAACGCTTAATCGAGCAATGAATATCTTTAAGCCGACACTGGCTCCCATTACAATAAACATTATTTTTAGTGGATACACGTTTAACTTGATATCGTTATTTCTCATTTGTTTGTCATTTTCTTAAACAGGGAAATAAAAGCCGGTTGATATTTAAAAAGTGATATTAACCCAAACCTGTCCACCCAATAAAAATGGCATCTAAACTTATTTATAAATGCAACTTTGTCTCTGTGTGTGCGTCCGTTACCTATAGACACCGAAACGGCTGAACCGATTTTCTTGAAAATTTACACAGTTGCACTATAAGCGTCTGCGAGTGTTCTTAGCTAGGTTTTGTGTCGAGGTGCCCACGATAAATATCTAAAATCAATAATCGAAAAAATCGGGTAATAGAAGGAGTGGTCCGATTTTAATCAAATTTGATACACTCATAGACAAAGACATAAAAAACGATATTCAGAACAACTGTGTAAATTTTCAAGAAATTTGGTTCAGCCGTTTCGGAGTCTATAGGTAATGGACACACATACATACACACACACACACACACAGTTCCATTTATAAATAAGTTTAGATTATATATACACTCAGTCGAGTCCATTGTCATATACAAAAGGGGGAGATCCCACAACACTTATAAATACATGTTTTTGGTTTAGTTTGATTGATTTTTTAAAAATCTACATATCAACCTCTATAGGTTATTTAATGCCGAAATCTAAATATATTGTACGCAATTTTATGGTTTCTACTACAGATATTTTTCACATAATTCTATACTCTCAGGATAAACGTGTGCTTTATAGATATATAATTTGTAGATGCTCTATTGTAGGTGTTTTAGTATAAACCTATTTCTTTAAAGGTAAGACATCATGTTAACTGTTTCAATATTTTCAGATGGTTTTCTCATGTTGGTTTCTTTCAAGTACTTATGTCTTTGTTCTTCAGCAAGTATGAGTGGGTGGGAGATTTGTGGTTTATGAGCAGACGAATTAGCATATGTAATGCATATGCGTATATCTGTTAATCCGGGTTTCCGTGAAATCTCTTAGTTGGAAAATACCAAGAAAACTTAGAGAGATTTTCTCCCTAGTTCCATATACACGTGGTACCCCCACTTTAAACCCGGCCTTGTGCTATATTCTGTTCCAGTGGATGTCCGAATGAATTTATATTATAAAAGAAAGTTCTGATTCATTGTCCATCACACACTGTCCATCACACACTGTGTGTGACTTTGAATGTGTATGTTTGGTTGTTTTAGTTTAGCGGTATATCAACCCCGATGAGTTGCCGAGGTGAAAATATTTCGAACGCAATTTTGTGCCTTCAACTACATATATTTTTTTACAAAATTTTAAACTTTCAGGGTAACCGTATGTTTTATAGTCCATAAATACATTTTTGGTGCTTAAAGGAGCTCTTCAGTGATGTCCTGCCTTCATTGCCAATTTCGGGTTTTTAAACATCATATCGGCTCAGTAACCCCGATTTTTCGGCCCAGAAGTACCAAGCCGGCTCCTTACTTTTGTGCTACTTGTTTAGGATTTCTTTTCGGCAGAATTCATAATTTTTACTGTTAACTCCAGCCAATGGGAAGATTTCATTTTCTTGCCTTCGCCTATTTAATAACAAAATCCGAGTTGCACCCCTAGACTTTGAATTGCTAATACTAATTATACTTTCTTGCCTCTATTTATTACCATAGATTTTTAAACAAAATTTTACTACTCGACTGGTTTATAATTAGCTATACCCTTCCCAAAAATTTATCGAAGCTACCTATATTCGTCAATGATTAGCTAATTCCATTTCTGAAAATTAAAACTAAACTACTTATACCAGTCACCTACGTATACTAGTCATAATTTTTTTATCATATCACCCCGAACAAGGCGGTAACGCCGCTGATGTGCAGGGGGCTACGTAAGAGTGAAAAGATTGGAAAAGGGAAATCCGGAAACCACATCCTAAACAGGGAACAAGGGATGAGCCTCTTCACCTGTTCAATAGACGTGGGTGGAATGTGAACCGGGCGATAGTTTAGTCTATCTACTCCAATTGATAGTATGTATATGATCTGTTGTAGATGTTTTAGTATAAACCTGTTTCCTTAAGATAGGCCATTATGTTAACGAGTTCAGTATTTTTAGATAGATTTCTCTTGTTGCTCTATTTATGTCTTATAGGTGCTAAGCGAGTAGATTCTGTTGAAATGTGTTTCAACGGAAGCGCGGCTTGACATGTTGTACATATTTGTTGAGCTTCGTTCTTCAGCAAGTATAAATGGGTGAGGCATGTGTGTCCTATGTGCAGCCGAGCAAATATTACCTCATGTTTTTCCTTTTTTTAGACACCTGCCTACAGGATGGGTTGGATTGAACAATGCTTATCAAACTCATTTTTAAATATTTTTCTTTTGATTAAAATTTTAAAAAAAAATTTTTTTTCATATATGTCGTGGACACGGTTAAAGGTCTAACAAGAATAACACAAAACAATCAAAATAGGAAATAACGAATATATATTAAATACGGCAAAATACAACACTTGGAACTTTGTTAGAACGATAATACGGGTTAATGTGTAATACTATAATTCGACCCTCGAACTGGAACTCGTAATGGTCGTTACGGTATCAGTGTTCGTAGACGACTCTCGGCTGAGTTCAGAGCACTCTCCTCAGGCTACTCTCTCAGTCTACTTTCAGGCTACTTAGACTACGCTATCTCCTTTCATCTCTTGTGAGGGGAGGTATATGTAATGGTTGGAAGAGTTCATTCCGTTGTGGGTGATGGCAATATAGAAGATATTTCAACTCGAAGCCAAACAGTAAACTGTGATTTTTCATCTTCAGCCAATCTTCTCGCTTCTGAGCATAATCATCTGCTCAGGCCCAATTGTGATTCTTCAACACCCACTAAGCCTACCTGTGGTTTATACTACGAATATATTAAGTAGACTTTAATTACAATTCAAGTAAGTGACCCACTTGAACTCAGAGTTTTATTTCTCCAATACTAGTAGCCGATCATGGTTAGAGAGTCCCAATTATTTAACTGATAGTTGAAGGGAGAATAGATGTATTCATATCTTTACGAGGGCTTTTTGTTCAAAAGTGATTATAACGACCTCGATTCGAAATTCGAACATGGATCGCTGTTTTCTCGTTCAGAGTTTTTAACATTACACCACCTGTACATCCAAATTTATTCTACAAGAAAATTAAATACATTGTAAATGGGATGATTGAAAAGCCCAAGGTACTAAAGCAGTGGCAATGTCCCGAAGTAGTAAAGGGTTGGGGTTCAATATCCATTTCTATATAACGAGACGGATTACCACTTTAACAAGATTTTTTAAAATAATTTCATCCCAAACAAGGAGGGAATTCGACTTGTGCGCTGGACTTACAAGGAGTGAAACTGAAAAAGGAGATTAATATGAAGGACTGATGAAGAGGCAAAAATGAACGAGATTTAAGAAGACAGAAGATGGTGATTGATGTTGTATTTAAATTTTCGATGATTGTTGTTATGAGGGAAGCAAGTAAATTGTTATGGTGAAACACACCTATTCCTCAGATAATGGATTCTATCTCCTTTATTAATAAGAGTTAACAGGAAGTTAACTCGAGAAGTTCTTGGGAAGTTCATAGGAGTTCTAGAGAGTTATTTAAAGTTCTATTGGAGTTCAGTAGAGCTACTAGGCAGTTGATATTAGTCGGCAGTTACCTGAATACTAAGGACTCAGCTTTCAGTGGAAGATTACCAAGTTCCTAACATTTTGGGTACGTTAATTCGATTAGCAAACGACACAGCACGATTATAACCTTCAGTGCGAAAACTACTCCACAACATAAATGGAAGAGAGTTCCGCATAAGGGAAGTGCGAGAAAAGAAACTGTTAGAGTAGAAGTGGAGGTTGCATCTAAGTTAGTTCAACAGTAAAACAGTGCGAATTAGTTGCCAATCTAGTGGCACGCTTAAATTCATACAGACGAGACTCCAGGAAAAAAAATTATCAGTTACCATGGAAATATTTGTAGAAAAGATTGGTGAGAAAATCATTGAAGTCGAGATGACTGGTCAGAATCGATTAAATTACGGATCCTTTTTTTTTTTTTTTGCATTTTGTCAAAAATCCAGAGATGTACAGCAGAAGGACTTGACCATGGCAACAGTATTCAATGCCCGGGCGAATGATAGATTTGTAAATGTACAAGATGGATTCAGACGAGAAAATATGTTTGGTACGACACAATGCCCCAAATTTTCTTTTTCTATTGATTCGCTGTAGTCGCTCTCTATAAAATCAATGGAAAACGTGACACCAAGAGGGTAGGATATGTTGCTTCTTTTTTAAAACCCGATAAAACATGGTGTTGCTTTGTTCCAAACTGACAGGCATTATGGGATTGATGGCGGGAAGCCATATCGTAGCACAGCAAATAGTTAACAATTTGTTATAGTGGAATATAACCGAGAATAGAATGCTCTACATCCCCGAGAATAGAATGCTCTACTTTGTATAAGACGGTAACGAGCGGTACGACGGGGAAAGATCTTAGGCATTCGCCTGACTGCTCTATGACACTGTCAGCTCTCTGTCTTCGGGTAGAGGGCGCTCTCTGCTTCCGAGCAGAGAGCACAAACCCAGTCGTGGTTCCGCCGAAGGGTAGAACCACGACTGTGGAAAAATAGACAGAGATTTTTTGGCCCGGCTATATGGCCGTGAATACCCACTATAAAATGACCATGTGTCACATCTGGCCTTGCGTGGGAAGGCTAGTAAATACGGAAAGGTCTTAGGCATTCGCCTGACTGCTCTATGACACTGTCAGCTCTCTGTCTTCGGGTAGAGGGCGCTCTCTACTTCCGAGCAGAGAGCACAAACCCAGTCGTGGTTCCGCCGAAGGGTAGAACCACGACCGGGGAAAAATAGACAGAGATTTTTTGGCCCGGCTATATGGCCGGGAATACCCACTATAATATGACCATGTGTCACATCTGGCCTTGCGTGGGAAGGCTAGTAAATACAGAAAGGTCTTAGGCGAAGGCATTCACTATTCGATAGTCGATTCCGCTCCAACCCGTGGCTTGTTTATATGTGTATTGTTGTTAATTTTACCTCAGTACAATAAATCTTTATTTCTTATTCCTGGTGTGGAATTGGAGTAGATAGATCTATCTATCGCCCGGTTCACACTCCACCCACGTCTATTGAACAGGTTAAGAGGCTCATCCCTTGTTCCCTGTTTAGGATGTGGTTTCCGGCTTTCTCTTTTCCAATCTTTCTCTATTACGTAGCCCCCTGCACATCAGTGGTGTTACCACCTTGCTCGGGGTGATGCAATTAAAAAAAAAAGTTCCATTCTTCACCTGATCATTTTATATTGTATTTCTTTTCGGGATATATCACAATTATAAGAAAAAATTGGGAGAAAATTGTAAAAAAAATGAATTCTTCTTTTATGTGCCTTGTTCTTTCAGGACGTAGGCGATCATGGCTTTCCACGTCTCCCTATCCCTGGTGACTCTTAGCACGTCTTCTCCTGATACACCATGCAACCCCCATTCTGTCATCCACCTGCTCAGGCCCTTCAACTACGTTATCCGCTGCTTTCTCTTATCTCTTTCCCCCTCTCTCTGGCCTGTTAGTATCAGGTTCTCCAAGATCTCCTTCCTAATTGCCTATCCCAGAAAATTTAGCTGCCTCTTCCTGATGCTTAGTATTAATTTCCTTTTCGTTACCATCCTTTCCGAAACCTCATCATTGCTCACATGCTCGATTCATAATATCCGCAGTATCCTTCTGTAGAACAAAATTTCAATTGCTTCAAGTTTTACCTTCATCATCGATGAGATTGTTCAGTATTCACTGCCATATTAAACAACTGACATCACATAGCAATCCAGCACTCTCTTCTCTGTTTCTAGCGAAATTTTCCTGTCTCTTAATACTCTACTCAGCTTCTGGAACGCATCCTTCGCCATGCCAATTCGCCTTCGGATCTCCGTGTCGCATTTTCCGTCTTCTGTTAGAACATCTCCCATGGATTACTCGCAATACAATCTCCAAAAACATTTCAATTCCAAGACATTTTTTTAATTTGAATTTGCTTTTGTTTATGTGTGGGAATATAAAAATATATGAATTCAGTTTATTTACTACCGCAGGAGAAGTATCTCAGTTCCATTAGACAATGAAAGCAACGAGACATTTGACAGACGTGTTTATAAAATACTAGCAGTATAGCCCGGCGTTGCTCGGGTGTAATGAAAGTTTTAAAACTAATCCATGGTCCTGGAGCTCAGACTCAGCCTAAAGGATATTTGTGTGAAGTTTGGTGAGAATCGAATAAAAATTGTGGATTTGTATAAAGGACATACAGACAGATAAACACACACACACACACAAACATCTTGCCTTATATATATATATATATATATATATATATATATATATATATATATATATATATTATCGACTTTCTGCACTATTGTAAGAACTGCAACCTTGAGACTTCTGAATATCATTTCTTATGTCTTTGTCTATGAATGTATCAAATTCGATTAAAATCGGACCACTCCTTCTATAACCCGATTTTTTCGATTATCGATTTTCGATATTTATCAGGGGTACCTCGGCACAAAACCTAGCTAAGAACACTCGCAGACGCTTATAGTACAACTGTGTAAATTTTCAAGAAAATCGGTTAAGCCGTTTTGGAGTCTACAGGTAACGGACACACACACACACACACACACACACACACACACACACACACACACACAGACAAAGTTCTATTTATAAATAAGTTTAGATAAAAAAAAATTAAAAAAATGTCGCCAGGTTTTCTTCAAGCGTTTATCCACTTTTAGTCCGTTGCATTTCTAACAGATTGGTTTCTGATTAGCTACTGACACTCATTAGACGCATTTGCTTTCACGAACGACTCATTAAAAAGCGTACAACAAAACATTTTATATTTAAGGTCACCTCGAAATAACTAACCACTAATTCAAGGTAAATTTTCCATCTACCTACGAGCGATTGAGCCACTTTCATGTATCACCTTGGTCTTAAGTTGTGTAGTGGGTCAGCCAATTTGTAGTGGTGACAAATACACTTAAACTAACCCTCTACTATTTTTACTAACTCAAATGCACTAAAGACAACAAGCAACAAGTACAGAATGATATAGTGAAATTGTTTAAAACACTTTAGAGAACTTGGTTGTGTGCTCTAAAATATTATTGAAAATGTTATGTAAAAGATCTAGAAATTGAGTGTGTAAATATCAGTTAATTTGAAGAGGTATTTGTATGTTTAAGAAATTAAACAGTTTTAATGTGATCGATACCGACTTGGCTGACCGGCTGCAGTCATTCTCTCACCGGCGTGACGTGGCTTCCTTGTGCCTCTTCTATAAATACTTCCACGGCTTCTGCTCCGATGTACTTAGATCACTGGTACCCCCTAGATACAAATTTGCACGAGATATTAGATTAGCAATCAGGTCCCACCCTTTTACAGTGAAACCGATAAAATGTAACCGCAATGTCTACTTCTTTTCTCACACATCACGCCTGTGGAATTCACTTCCACATACTTGCTTCCCCGACAGCTACAATCTCCAGGAGTTTAAATGTAAAGTCAATAGACACCTCCTAACACACTAACTCGCACCCATTCTCTCAAACACTCTTCCTATGTACCTCCTTACTCGTCTATCACCCTCCTTCTGACATTTCCTATATCTAATCACTCTCTCATCACTTTCCCCTATGTAACCACCCTGCGCTATGGTGGCAGCGGAATGCCTTGCTTGGGGTGAAATGATTAAAAAAAAGTTGTCTCGCTTTGACTGTATTTGTAGCGTTTGTCTCAATGTCGTTCATGTTGTTGAGTAACTTTAGGAATCTCGTCTTGATTGAATTCGTCACTTGATGAGTTGATGCCGAAAACTAAGTGAATGTAACAAGCTGTCTGATGTTAAAGAAAATTAACTTTCAGCCAGTAATTTGAGTTTCATAGATTTAGAAAACTAAGTGAATGTAACAAGCTGTCTGATGTTAAAGAAAATGAACTTTCAGCCAGTAATTTGAGTTTCATAGATTTAGAAAACTAAGTGAATGTAACAAGCTGTCTGATGTTAAAGAAAATGAACTTTCAGCCAGTAATTTGAGTTTCATAGATTTAGAAAACTAAGTGAATGTAACAAGCTGTCTGATGTTAAAGAAAATGAACTTTCAGCCAGTAATTTGAGTTTCATAGATTTAGAAAACTAAGTGAATGTAACAAGCTGTCTGATGTTAAAGAAAATGAACTTTCAGCCAGTAATTTGAGTTTCATAGATTTAGAAAACTAAGTGAATGTAACAAGCTGTCTGATGTTAAAGAAAATGAACTTTCAGCCAGTAATTTGAGTTTCATAGATTTAGAAAACTAAGTGAATGTAACAAGCTGTCTGATGTTAAAGAAAATGAACTTTCAGCCAGTAATTTGAGTTTCATAGATTTAGAAAACTAAGTGAATGTAACAAGCTGTCTGATGTTAAAGAAAATGAACTTTCAGCCAGTAATTTGAGTTTCATAGATTTAGAAAACTAAGTGAATGTAACAAGCTGTCTGATGTTAAAGAAAATGAACTTTCAGCCAGTAATTTGAGTTTCATAGATTTAGAAAACTAAGTGAATGTAACAAGCTGTCTGATGTTAAAGAAAATGAACTTTCAGCCAGTAATTTGAGTTTCATAGATTTAGAAAACTAAGTGAATGTAACAAGCTGTCTGATGTTAAAGAAAATGAACTTTCAGCCAGTAATTTGAGTTTCATAGATTTCTGTGTTGAGCTCTCAAAATGGTTAGGGTTATTGAAGAAACTGAATTTCACAAGCTGTTATGATATTAATAAAAACTAACTTTTAGCCAGGAAGTTAAGTTTCATAGATTCGTATGACGAGTTGATTATAAGAATAAGAACCGAATGCATAAATCGATTTGAAGTTTCTTGATCACGTGGGATGTTCCAAATCGGTTGACGCGAACTGTTGTCTACTAAAGATACACATGACTGTGCAGAATTAACGATGAATGGAAATATGATTTTTAATATTTACTATCCAATCAGAAAGCGTTCTTTCGTAACTGAACTCTGGAGCCGATTTTAATGGGTTCAACACAAACTGAGAATATTTAGATGTGATCAACTTTTAATCTGTTTAAAACAGAGAATGGAGAAATCTAATTCTACTGTTGAAAAGTTGATATTTTCATATACGAATTCAGTTTTTCATTTTAAGAGGGCAATTTAGACAAACGAGTAATAGATTTTATCGCATATAAATCACATTCACTTTTTTGAGAAGGATCATTTTACTTCCAAGGGTCTTTATCATTCCAAGGGTCATTATCATTTCCAGAGCAGTTCAAGCAAAGGAATTATTTTTTGTGCTTTCGGGAAAAACTAAATAATATAGTCAATGGCATTTCCAATAACGAAATCTCCCTACCGACAGTCATTGCGTATGAAGTACTAAGTTTGAGTAAAGTTTATTCAGTTGATTAAATAAAATGGTACATTTAAGGAAAAACGGGTACATTTAACGACAGCAGTAGCAGCGAAAAAGGACCATTTGTTTAAAGGCACGGTCCAGCGGCGGAAACCTTCAAACCTAGTTCTCCTATCATTCTAAAGATGAGATTCTGATCTCGAAATATTAACGAATAATAAATAGGTAATATCAAACACCTTCTTTACCTTCTTTTATTATATTAACGCATTGTGTTAGTCTTCTAATACCTACCCATACACCATATATATATATATATATATATATATATATATATATATATATATATAGATGATGCCCGTCTGTTGCAAACGTATGCTCACAACATGCTCGGAGGTCACTGTGAGTTTTTCCTGCAACTATGCTAAGCAGATCTTAGTTACGGATTATGGGAGATAAACCTTTGATTATTTGGTGAGTCTATTCAATTCAACTCACAAGACTTGGGCCAGGCAGTGGTATGGTTTTCTTGCCAAATCGACCATGGCAAAATCCGACCCAGCTTAAGCTTAATGAAAATAATTTGTCACTTTAACTGAGCAGGTTCATGCCGACTTCGAAGTTTCGTGAGGGTACCATTATAATGTCATCACTCATCAGGGCTGTTTTTTTATTTCGCTCTACAAAGAAACCCAGCCCCGATTAGTGAGGGCATCGTAACGGTGTCCTCACGAAACTTCAAAGTCGGCATGAACCTGCTCAGTTAAAGTGACAACTTCTTTACACTATATATATATATATATATATATATATATATATATACTTTGCAAACTTTTACAAGGCAAGGAAGCAAAAGTAGAACTCGTCCGAATCACCATAAATTTTCTTCATTCTTTCATTGATGAAACTGCAATATAGGTAATTATTAAATATTTATAAATTCATTTGGTGCGCATGTTATTGTACAGTATTAATAAAAGAACAATTCTATTTTCATTTACAATTATTCACTTGGCAATAAATACTAAAAATAGTATGAAATATATCATTTTTTAAAACACTGGGGTGGCCTAATAATTATGGCCAGTAAGGTATATATATATATATATATATATATATATATATATATATATAGAGAGAGAGAGAGAGAGAGAGAGAGAGAGAGAGAGAGAGTTGATTTTTGATAGTTTTTGTTGCCAAGATTGTTGCTTTTTAGTAAGTATAATCATAAGAGGTATTTTGGCAAGAATTTTTTTTTATCTCAAAGTGCTCGATATCGGTGTAGAGTTAGAGCGTTGATAGTTTTAGTGCCAAAGATTTTCTACAAAAAAATAAAAACAGTTTCAACGAATGAAGACATCATAACGGTTTCTTCACGAAACTTCGAAATCGGCATGAACCTGCTCAGCTAAAGTGACAAATCCTTTGCATTAAAACTATATAAATTAGCTTAGAAATTGGCTTGCTCATAGCAAACGGGACACCTCAACAATATTATTAACATTTAATAACTCCAAGATATTCATATGAAATACTTGTGTTCTTCTTCTTCTTCTTCTTCTTCTTCTTCTTCTATATATATATATATATATATATATATATATATATATATATACCATATATATATATATATATATATATATATACCATGTACCTTCTAGACCGAACCAAAATCCGTGGTCTACTGTCAGTGGACAATGGAAAACAGGCAGATAAAACCGGTCACGGGTGTAGAAAATCGGCGAAGAAAAATCAATATATAACAATTCAAGACAACAAATTTATACAGAAATATTAAACAAGGTTCCAGAATTATCCTTTGTAGTTTCAAGTACACTCTTCTTTTTGCTATCTCTTCTAATTCCTGTCTTGTCAACCTCGTTAGTTAGGTTATTCGCTGCTTTCATCTGTCCCATTCACTTTCCATGTGTAATGTGAGTTTTATATTCTCCAAGCACTCTCTCCTCGTTATGTGTCCAAGATATTCCAACTATCTTTTTTGTTTCTATTTTCAATCTAAATTCGTCGTCGCTCACATGTTCCCTGAGTATTCTCAGTATCCTTTTGTTGAACGAAATTTCTGTTGCATCAAGTTTCTTCTTCATCTGTGAGGAGATTTTCAAGCATTCAGTGCCATATAGGAGAACCGATATTACATATCATTTCAGTACTCATTTTTTTGGTCTCTAACTATATTTTTGTTTCTTAATACTTTGCTTAGCTTTTGGGAGGCATCTCTCATTATTCTAATGCGCTCTCGGATTTCGGTGTCGCATTTTTCCGTCTTCTGTTAAAAGAATTTTGATTGATTTTGGTGTCTCTATGTACGTTGTTGTGCAGTAGATATCGGCTCGGAATGAGACATCGGGGAGCCGAGTTCGAATTCCAGTTGAATTTATTGCATTCACTTACGCACAAATACCCTTGGGAAAGGTATTAATACGTCTCTTCCCTCCAGTTATGGGTTAAATAACAGAACGGATTGGGTTCTATAGCCTTGATCAGCAACCAGTCTACCGCAGAAAGTAATGGCAACCTGCTACGGGAAAATGTTCTGCCCAGTCAGTCATGTCTGTTTCGAGACATGATCGCCCAAAGCGTGCATCATGTATGACACTTAACTGACTGAATTTGTAGTTCGTAACTTGAGCTGTTACACCAGCTACGTTTTATTTGTTAAATCGTTCTTGAGTTATTCTTCGCTAGTGTTCATGCTCATGGATTAGAATACCGTGCTTTACTGTACCAGGCTAGATTAAATCGTGTTCTAATGGCTTGCATATTATTGGATGTTCAATAGAAAATATGGAGGCCTTTATTGATTAGTGTATACGAATATTTTTGACTGAATAATATGTGAAACGTGAGGACATGCTACTTACCGCAAAAAGGGTCGAGAAATCAATATCTAATCAATGAAATATTTTCAATCAATATCGTTTCTCTTCCAAAGTACATACTTACCCCTCCATTATCTGCAAAACGGTTGAATTTTAAATAAAGACTAAAAAAAAAAAAAATCACTTAAATCCTTTATAAATGTTTCTTTATTTAAGGTCACTTTTTTTCTTCGTGTAAATGATTCTCGAACGAACAGAAAACAATATTAAAATGTCTGGAGAATAGAGTTTTCTGATACTTATTGATTCTTAGTTTTATGTCCCATTAAATCTCAATCTTACAATAACTAAAATATTCCATTTTTTATTTTTTTGAGAAACATTTTATAGTCACTGAAACACTTCAGTTATCTAAAGTCCAATAACATTAAGTAATGTGTTCATCGTCTATTATTTCTTATTTCAGACGACAATTTTAAGGTTTTCAAGTCAAAACTAATTGGAGATGCTTGACCCTATTTTGACTATAGAATATCTCATGACATCCATGAAATTCGAAATAAAATTTTATTTGAAGTCTGTCTGAAAATGTTGTTAATATACGGATTCTCTAAAAGAAAAAAAAAAAACAACAAAAAAAGAAACTTGGCTCTCTAACTTTTTTCAGCGTTGATGATTTTTGCGAACCAAATAATTGGGATTGCCTAGACAAAGACGAAATAGTACCGTTGAAAAACAGGTCATAGCAGTGTCCGAAATGAAAAATATAAACAAGGCGTTGGTACAAAAAAGATACATGACGAAATTGACGTCATTTAATTCTTATTAAAAGCTACATAAACTGGCCAGACTGGATATAA
The DNA here is from genome assembly GCA_037127315.1 of Ascarosepion bandense. Taxonomy (NCBI): domain Eukaryota; kingdom Metazoa; phylum Mollusca; class Cephalopoda; order Sepiida; family Sepiidae; genus Ascarosepion; species Ascarosepion bandense. The sequence continues at coordinate 3,775,411 of JBBBDQ010000946.1, read as the reverse complement.
TCTTAATATCATCTACGATTTAACTAATAAACGGGACATTATACCATATAAATGGTTTCCAGTATACGTTTAATTTAATAAGCAGAGAGACAGCTGAACGGACCAGAAACTTGATTGGTCACTGTCGCTTCGCAGAAGTCAATATGAACAAATCCTCAATATAAATTCTTTGTCCATTTATAATATTACATTTATTAGATAACTAGCAGTATAGGCCGGAGTTGCTCGGGTGTAATGAAAGCTTTAAAACTAATCAATGATCCTGGAGCTCAGACTCTTTGGACGTTGGCACGAAAGACTAAAAAGCAATAGTTGTTTCCAGTTAAAGCGAAACCGTAGACTGAAAGAAAAATGAATGGATGTAAGTCAAATTTGGATTTCCTGGTATCGATATCAAATTTTATGTACTATTGTAAGAACTGCAACCTTAAAACTTCTGAATATCGTTTCCTATGTCTTTGTCTATGAGTGTATCAAATTTGATTAAAATCAGACCACTCCTTCTATAACCCGATTTTTTCGATTATCGATTTTCGATATTCATCGGGGGTACCTCGACACAAAACCTAGTTAAGAACACTCGGAGACGCTTATAGTACAACTGTGTAAATTTTCAAGAAAATCGGTTCAGCCGTTTCGGAGTCTATAGATAACACACACACACACACACACACACACACACACACACACACACACACACACACACACACAGACAAAGTTCCATTTATAAATAAGTTTAGATATCTTCTTCTATGTGCTGTGTCCCTTCAAGACGTAGGCGATCATGGCCTTCCATATCTCCCTATCCCTAGTTGCTCTTAACATGCTTTCTCCTGTTACCCCACCCAAACACAGCTCTGCCATCGATTTGCTCAAGCCCATCAAGACTGCTACACGTTGCTTTCCCTTGTCTTTCTTTCCCTCTACCTGACCTATGAGTATCTGTTCCTCCACGCCGTCCTTCATATTCATGGGCAGAAATTTTGACACTGTAGTATCGTATGCAAATTAATAGACAAGTATAATTAGTGGATAACAGGAGAGGTCAGTTAAGTGCCATACATAATAAACGCTTTGGGTGATCATGTCTCGAAAGACTGACTGGGCAGAAGATTATCCCGCAGTAGGTTGCCATTGCTTTCTGCGGTAGACTAGTTGCCAGCCAAGGTTATAGAACCCAATCTGTCCTATTATTTAACCCATAACTGGAGGGAACAGACGGATTAATATCTTTCACAAGGGTATTTGCGCGTAAGTGAATGCAACGAATTCAGCTGGAATTCGAACTCGGCACCCCGAGTTGTCGTTCCGAGTTGATATCCACTGCACTACAACGCATATCCAACACCACAACGCACATACAACAGGAGGGGTAAGAATCAGAAAAACCTACCATCAGAAAGGACACGGAGAGATGTGCTACGACTACTACTACGCGCAAAGAAATGCAAAAGATAACAATGATGTCGCCGATAAGATCTTTAAATTCGCTGGACGACACAGAAAATATGGATCAGAACTTTTGATGCATTTACGAGTATAAGAAATTTAAGAGGCAGAAAAACCGACGGATGAGAAAACGAGATAACCGTTTTATTTTTGGCTACAGTTGTATGCAAATTTGGCCACCTCGATGTGGTATAATGGTTAGCAAGCGTGTCTTGCTAGAATCATAACAAATGAGTAGTGGGTTCGATCCTCACTGGGTGCCCCATACTTTCCGCCTTGTGCCACATCTAAGTTGTGCTTAGAAAATCACCAGTTGGCTGCTAATCCGTGAAGAAGATTTCGACAATATGTTACCCGAGAGAATTAGAAGAAAAGACATTTGAAGAAATTGTGAATATCATAAAAAGATCATAAGACCAAAAATTAACTGGAAATCACTGAAAGAACAAATATTTAAGAAACAAGACAAACACCAAATGAGTCCATTATGCAACACTTACACAGATCACAAGAACGAGCCAAGTATTGTAAATTTGAAAAGAATTGAGTGCACAGGAAATGAGTATAGAATTGATTCTTCTTCGAGTAATTGAAGGCTTGCAAGACCAAACCACAAACGAAAAATACTAGAATATCTACAGAGTTTTAATACAATAATTAGTGAAAAACTTATCATTACAAAGGACATGTAGAGATGTGCTACGACTACTACTACGCACACAGAAATGCAAAAATGACAATGATGTCGCCAATAGGACCCTTAAATTTGCTGGACGACACAGAACACACAGAAATATGGATAAGACCAATTTATTTCTTGCTACAGTTGGGTGTGAAGCTGTGAAGAAAATTTTGACAATGTGTTACCTGAACGAATTAGAAAAAATGACATTTAAAGAAATTGTGAAAATTATAAAAAAAAACATAAGATCAAAAAAAGAATGATAATTGCTGAAAGAAACAAGATTTTAGAAACAAGACAAACATCAAATAAGTCTATTATACAATGCTTAGATTATTGGAAATTTTCAAAAAGCAATTGAAAGATAATTGAAAAATAAAAAATATGAGAATTTACCAGGACGATTAGATGTAGGGGCAAAAACTAAAGAATTAAAATGTAAAACAGACCAAATTTTAGTGAAATTAAAAAAGGCAGGCTTGACCAGAAACAAAGATAAATGTAATTTTGACCTCAAGAAGATATCATATTTAGGATATCAAATATCGAAACAAAACATATCACCCGATGATAGACAAACAAAGAAAATAATAGAAATAGCTGCTCCAACAAATAAAAAATAATTAGAATCCTTTGCGGGGGGCTGATAACTTTTTATTGTAAAAACATACTAAGATACAGCAACATAATAGAACCATTTTCAAAATTACGCAAAAACAATGAATTTGATTAGACATAAAGGAAACTATCGCTTTTGAAACACCAAAGAATATTCTGAGGAGCAGACAGATAATAAAAGTTCTTGATCCACAAAAAGAAATAGCATTAACTATTGACGCAAGTGAAAAGGCAATTGCTGCTGTTTTATCACAATAACAACCAATCATATGCATACCAAGAAGGTTAACATCAGCAGAAACTAACAACTCGAATATTGAAAAAGAAGCGTTAGCAATTGTATGGAACATGGAAAAGGCACGACCTTTTTGATAGTAAAAAATTCTTATTAAAATCAAACCACAAAACCATTAGAATTTATATTTAACTCGAGAAAAGAATTGCCGAAAATCACATCGTCAAGAATTTTAAGATGGACAATAAAAATCATGGCATTCGATTTTGACATAGTGTACGTAAAAGAGAACACTATTCCTCACATTGACGTTTTATCAAGATTAGAGTTCAAGAATGAAACAGTAGAAAACGAAAAGACACTGAAGATAAAATAATACACTGGGTGGAAACGGATGTTCTTCCTCTATATAGACTCAAAATAGAAACAAAATACAATCCGTTATTAAGCAGAATAGTAGAGAGAATAAAGAATAATATATGGAGCAACTGTTTGATGGCAGAGCGACCCTTTAAAGAAACGAAGCACAAACAATAAAAGAATGGCATAATATGCAATGGAGACATAAATACTGAGAAAAGACATATTAAAAGGAGTTCATAATGACGTACCTCGTGGCATAACAGCAACGCAAAGTAGATTAAAGTTACAAGATTGGTGGCCTTGATATTCAGAAGACGTACAAGAATACGTTAAAAGATGCCAAAAATGTGCGGAAACAAACAAACAAAAAAAAAAAAACTTCAAGCAGGCAAAAATTCACCCATGGCCCAATGAAGCAGAGCCATGGGTTAGGGTCCACATGGAACACGCACATATCAGAGATAGGGGGTTATTCTTAGTATTAGCGGACTCATATTCGGGATGGCCAGAAATTGTCAGAGTAAAAGACAGAAAAGCGACCACAAAAAAGCAAATACTAAAAACTATATTCTCAAGGAATGGAGTACCTCAGGCAATAGTCACCGACAGTGTACCCCAAATTTACGATGAGAACATATGTACGTGGTTAAAACAAATTAGATGCATCCCATATAAGACAACCCCATATCACCCACAATCTGATGGCATTGCGGAAAGAATGGTACAAACGATGAAAATGAGATTAAATGCATTTTCACAACTTAATAAAAATATAGAAGCATGTTTCCCAAAATGCACCTCAGTTACAGATCCATTCCACATGCAGGAAAGAAACTGAACCCTTCGGCATTATTGGGAAGACCAATCAGAGCTCCCATAACTATGTCCTTAGCAACGAAAAAAAATGGTATTGTATAAAATGAATAAAGAGGCTCATCCAGAAAAAGCAAATTTCCTGATACAAGAAAGAAACAATACGGCTATACTTACGAAAAAGGGATAACATATACTGGCACATGCAGATCAGTTCAGAAATAGAAACGTGTTGGATGATGTGGAAATGGAAGGACAAGAAGAAGAAGAGGTAGAACTTTGCAAAAGTGGAACCGAGCAGGAAATGAAAGAAAGGGAGAATGAAAAGACAGATGAATGTGAAGAAGAAAATGAAAAGAGACAAAGATCACTATCAAAGAGAAAACAAGAAAGACAAAAGGAAGGACAATAAAATACAAAATAATTAGGAATAGTAAAAGAAGAAACAAGCGTGTACGACCTCTCCGGTTCAGGGAGGTGTAGTATCGTTCGTATGCTTTTAATAGGCAAGTATAAGTAGAGAATAACTGGAGAGGAAAGAAACAAAATAAAATCTGTCATCACAAAGGACATGGAGTGCTGTGCTATGGCTACCACTACGCAGAAAGAAATGCAAAACATAACAGAGACTCATGACCGGAAGATTTTTCTTAGAAAATATCAGTCAGTTATGTGCCATACGTGATACACGCTTGGGCGATCATGTCTCGAAAGAGACATGAAAGACTGGGCAGAAGCTTATCCCGCAGTAGGTTGCCATTACTTTCTGCAGTAGACTAGTTGCCGACCAATGCTATAGAACCCAATCTGTCCTGTTATTTGACTCATAGGTAGTGGGTGAAGAGCTGTATTATATTATTAAGTAGTAATTAATGGGGGATCAGTTTATTACTTCATAACAATATAAAACTGATCCCCCACTTTATGCTCAGTATGCGAATAATTTTCGAAAAGTTCATCAAAGAGAAATTACTCGAGTTTTTTTTTTGTTATTGCATTATAAATGTATCTTTTTTATTACCTGAGTTGATATTTTATTATCTGAATGGACTTTTTTTGTGGTTACTATTTTTGTTTAAAGTCTAATCTAAATTCACTTCATCTTTTTATGTAATAAAATTTGTCGCTAACTTTGTGCTACTAACTGACGCTGCATTAATTTTTTTTTTTAAGATTGTAGTTAGCAGGGAAGATATATATTGTAAGGAAGTTCCACAGTTAGGAAGTGCGAGAAAAGAAACTATTAGAGTAGAAGTGTAGGTTGCATCTAAGCTAGTTCAACAATATAACTGTGAGACCTAGTTGCCAATATAGTAGCGCGCTTAGATTCATGTAGTCGGGGAAAAAAGGTTCATCAGTGCAGTTGACACGAAAATAAATTGTAGAAAAGACTAAAACGTCCCGTCTTGATGCCAGGTCAGGATCAATTGCGTAACAGACCTTTTTTTGCATTTTGTTAAGAATGTCGTGATGTAAAACAAGAACACCATTCACTTGAACGAATATATTTTTACCGACACCAAAATATCACATTTACACAGCTCAATTGCACTCGTAACTAGCCCCATATATTCATTTTTTGTTATAATAAAAATATTTAAACATTCTTCCAACGAATATTTACAATGATTTACAAAATAATCATCTTAGCTGTATTGACTTGAAAACGTAATGCAAGTCTATAATTTCTAATCTTCAACATGGCTGCTCTGGTCCAATTGCGTTTCTTCAGCACATACAGACCCAAGCTGTGGTTTATACTGCAACTAGAATTAGTGAGCCACATAGGTTTAGAACTGTTGTCCATCCACGGATAGAGAGCTCGTCTGCCTTGTTATTTAACCCATAGATCAAAGAAGAAGAAATGAATTCATTGCTTTGCCAAGGATATCTGTGCGAAAGTGAATGTATCGACTTCGACCAGAATTCGAACTCGGCTCGCCGATTTCTCGTTTCGAACCCCAAAACATTACACTACATTTTCAGTATTTTTTTAATCGGTTTCACCACGTGCAAGGCAGTAAAGCCACTAAGGCACGAAGGGGTTAATGGGTTTGGAACGGAAACATTAATAGTGAGCAAAAAGGGAAAAGAATAATCAGGAGGATGGCGGATATCCATCGAAATTGCATATAAATCTTTGAAGATTAAAGATGGCTGAAAAGCATGGAGCCGGAAGAGAGTTCTACAAGGGAGAAGTGTGAGAGAAGAAACTGTTAGCATAGAACTTACGGCTACAACTAACCAGCTCATCTATAAATTGATGAGATCTCGACGCCAGTCTCATAATGCGTTTAAATTCATAGTCTTAATAATAAAATGGACCATGATAGTATTTCTAAAAAAAGACACAGACAGGCAACTTTACGGTGATGAGAAAGTGACTAAAGCCGAGGTACCAGATCTAGACCGATAATATTGCTGTTTCTTCAATAGATTTTATAACAATAGCAGAGGCACTGAATCATATGTGGCAGCATTATTCTAAGCATGGACCAATAGTAGACTGATAGATATGTATGATAGATTCTGGAGAGAAAAAGTACCCCATTCACTTCCACCAGCGCACCGAAGAACGCGTACAAAAGTCGGATGCTGGTGCAAAAGTACGGCCCAAAACAGGCGGTCGAGAAGACAGCCTCCAGAAAACGATGGTCAACCCTATCAAATGCTTTGGACTGATCTAAATTGATCAGCGCGGCTTCACTATCGACTTTCTTGGCGTTCAAGCGTACCAAATGCAGGTTGTCCTAAATAGTCCTCTCTTCACAGCACAAATTTGCCTAGGACTAATCAGACTAAAGAGGACGGCCTGTAAACGGTTGGCTAAAATCTCCAACTCTGTATAATTGTCAAAGACCGGAAGTTACCCATTCCATCCCACCGACCTACTGTGAAAGGTTTTAAAAACGACAGTAAGCTGAACGGCTAAGCCTCATGTATTTTGAATAATCTTTTGGGAACATTCTACAAAACTGACCCAAAACGCAACACTAGAATGATATAGTTTTCGGCAATTCGGCTATTCGAACAAACCTTAGATATTAGCAGAGGAAGGATTCTGAATGTGACGACTTCGATGGCCCTTCTGTACATACTGAACTAATTTTTTTTTCCTTTTCGAGACTGAAGTCATACTTGTCAACGATCATTGCCGTATAGGTTTTCGCAATGAAAACAAAGGTAAACGTTATGTTTGGTGGTTTTGAATTGCCCAAAAATCTTTCCCATATAAACTATATTTTTTAGAAAGGTATCGACATAAATAAATAGGGGTCATCATAGAAAATACTGAAAATCTTTTAAAGATGTTACTAGAACAACGATTAACTATGTATTACGAGAAGAAAATATTTTAGAAGCTTATAGATCAACTGAAAACTATGGGAAAATAATAGTACAAATTTTAGAAGTTTTAATAGCATCCGAGTACCACAGAAAGATCTAGCGTAGCGAAGCTTTTTTAAAATTTCAGGCTTGAGAGTCACTTAAAATAGAGAGTTACTGAATAGGTGTGTGATATAAATGGAAAAGGTGGCAGTACGAAGTGAATATTTTTTTTTTTAATCATATCACCCCGAGCAAGGCGGTAACGCCACTGATGTGCAGGGGCTACGTAAGAGTGAAAAGATTGGAAAAGAGAAACCCGGAAACCACATCCTAAACAAGGAAACAAGGGATGAGCCTCTCTACACCTGTTCAATAGACGTGGGTGGAGTGTTAAACCGGGCGATAAAGGATAATATGGATAAATAAGGACCATCTTTGACTTGAAGAGGTTAGGATTGTAATATTCAGGGAAGCATCCTCACAGGAGCCCGTCTGATAAATTAAGTGTTTTAAGGAAAAAGTTGTCAACGTAGAACTTTCTCTTTACAATTGGAATACGGAAGTAATGACGGGGATTCGACTCCGTGGGTATAGCAGGGTACAAGGCTGCGATATCAACAACAACAACAACAACAACAACAAAAACAACAACAACAACAACAACCACGAAAAGAAATTATAATTATCATTATCATTATCATCTAATGAGAAAAAAATAACACCATGACGTGACAAATCCCGATCATAATGTCTATTTTCTGAGATCGTTCAGTTGTAACAGTTTACCTGTCTAGACACTGACGAGAATTTATCATCACTTGAATCAATAAACGTCTCTTTACTACCAGTGTAACGCAGCTTCCATAAATACTTTCATAGCAACAATTCTGATAAAAATTCTCCTATAGTACGTAGGATTTATGAATTTAAGCACACTTTGTGGTGCAGTGGATATCAGTTCGGAACGAGAAATCGGGGTGCCGAGTTCGAATTCCAGTTGAATTACTTGCATTCACTTAGACGCAAATACCATTGGGAAAAGTATTAATTCTTCTCTTTCTTCCAGTTATGGGTTAATTAAGAGGATAGATTGGGTTCTATAGCCTTGGCTAGAAACCAGTCTAGCGCAGAAAGTAATGGCAACCTACTGCGGGATAATCTTCTGTCCAGTCAATCATGTTTCGAAAGAGACATGATCGCCCAAGCGTGTATCACGTATGGCACTTAATTTATTGACTGAATATAATAGTTGAAAACATGATTAAAGCTTCTACTAGGCATAAAATGGGGGATCAGTTTTCTATTGATATGAAGTAAAAACCTGAGCCCCCACTAATAAATACTTAATAATATAATATATCTCTTCCCCTTCTAGCTATGAGTCAAATAACAGGACAGATTCGATTTCTATATCCTTGGCTGGCAACCAGTCTACCGCAGAAAGCAATGGCAACCTACTGCGGGATAATCTTCTGCCCAGTTAGTCATGTCTCTTTTGAGACATGATCGCCCAAGCTTGTATCACGTATGGTACTTAACTGACTGACTGACTGACTAGATTGGCAGCTAGGTCTCATCATTTCATAAATGAAATGGCTAGCTGTAACCGTAAGTTCTATCTGAATCTGGATTCGGATCCGGGTTTTCTTCACTCTTCTTTGAGGAACCCCTTCCCTGGATGACTTCCACTGTTTTAGTGTTCGTCATTTCAGGGGATTTGTCATACTCGCCATGCTTGGCAATGCGAGTTGGCAAAGACCATTTAAACCATAGCTGATTGCTTGTGTAGGTGGCCGTTGGCTCATAGAAGCTCTTCCGCCCTTTGACAGGTCTTGTTTTTGTGCCTACACCACCCTTTTCACCGTGTTTGCATCAAGCGTGGGCGCCTGTTTAGTCTCCAACAACCCGACCCGTGACAGGTAGTACTGGGTTATTAGGTATCAATAGCAGACATAGTCTGACCTGAGCTGAAGTTCTATGCTAACAGTTTATTCTATCGCACTTCTCGCTGGTGGAAACGCTATTCTGGATTATTTCCCGGCATATTTGATCTTAAAAAAATTTAAATGCAATGTCAATCGTTATCTTCTGTTTTAATTCTTGTTATTTTTTGTTCACTTTCATTAATTGTGTTAATTTTTAGTCATATCCTCAAACGCCTTGCGTCCTAGTGGCTTAAATGCCTTGCTTGGGGTGAAATGATTATGGTATATCACACGCTAAACGCTTACCTCCTTCTACCGAGCTAATAGCTCAGAGGTAGAATTGCCGACTGATGTGAATTCGATCGGGTTTCAATCCTGGCTAAAAGTTATCAGATGTCTAATTGTACTGATGAACTTTGATACAGCGAAACTGATCTGTCTGCGAATGACTATATATATATATATATATCTCACACCCTGATTGAGCACTCTGGAAGAATGGTAAACTCTGAAAAAGCAGTGGCTACTCTAGCATCTACACATTGCTCATTCCGTAATGAATTAGAACACTCTTAGCTTCTGGCGTGTTTACATGATACGTCATATGCTAAAAGTCTGCCAACTTCTACCGAGCGCCCATAACTCAGAGGTTGAATTGCCGACTAACGCCCATTCGGTCAGGTTTCAATCCTGGGTTAAAAGCAATCAGAGTCTAATCGTACTGATGAGCTGTGATACAGTGAAACAGATCTGTCTGCGGATGACTATATATATATATATATTAAAAAAGGATTAATTCAAAGATGTTGAATGGCCATTTCTATATGAAGATCCCCACGGATCTAATATTTTCTAATACTTCAACGTTTTTGGGAAGTTAGGTTTTTGAATATGTCCAGCATCTGTAATATATAAAAATTTTTTCTTTCTTTTCTTTTCTTTTTCCCTCCCTTCCTTCCTTTATCTCTCTTATCTCCCACCTTTTTTCCGTGTTGCTTAACCTTACATCAATTCAACACGGCCGTCCGTTAATTTTAAGTTACAATTCTCTTTCCTTTTTTGTGAACCCAGACGATGTCAATTTTTTTTTCTTGTTTATTTGATTTTATTTTGTTTTATCTTTTTCTTTTTTTTCTTTTTCTTTTTTAATTTCTTTGCAAATCTATTTAAAAAGGAAAATTAGACTGATTTTTCTCCAGTTTCTGAAAGGATTTTTCTGTTGCTGAGGTGATGTGTTATCCCCCGTGGAGATTTTCATATCGAAATGATCATCCAACATCATTGAATTAATCCTTTTTTAATTTATATTTGCTCTGTAATATTTTATTACATGGAGCTCTCTTCCTGTATCATTTTTTAATATTAAAATAAAATTTTTAATATTAATTAGGATCGGGTTTTTGGAATTTACCTTCCTGCTTTTTCCGCTTGGATTAACATATCTGAATTAATATATATATATATATATATATATATATATAACACTGAGTACTTATTACTAAACGACTAATTTTAGAGTCGTTGAACGACAAATATTTTGATTTATCAATGATCGTCGTTCTGACACACAGACAGACAGGGTTTGTGCAGGAAAAATGAATGAAATTGAATGAAATCACAAAATAACCATTTATTTATATATTCTGAGGAATTTTAACAAAAAAAAAAGCAAACACGCAAAACGGCGCCATATTTTATGTAAGTAGAGAGATTAAAAAAACCCAAAAAACTCTACAGTTATTACTTTACTGAATTGTTATTTAGATATAAGTATGTATGTATGGCTGACCACTCATATCCAAGGATGGCGGCTAGTAATCTTCTGCTGAGGCACATTGTGGTTTATATTACAAATGTGCTGAGAGGACCTTATTTACAGTTTTTGGGAGAGAGCACGTGTTATCTAGCGTGAACAAGGCCAGTATACTCGCACCTTCGGTCACGATAACTTGTGACATCGTGCTAGCACAACCGTCGACGGATCCCAATTTAACTTCCAAATTTTGCGTCAATCCGTGGTATAGTTTTCAAACTTTCCAAAGATGCCGCACCTTGAGATCACCTCCTCCAGACCGATAACATGAAGAAGTCACCTTCCTAACAAATCGATTCTGATGAAATTCGAACCCAGGCTTCATGTTCAAAAAGCAAGCGTTTTAACCACTCGGCCATTTGCATATATCAGTCAGTCAGTTAAGTGCCATACGCGGTACACGCTTAGGCGATCATGTCTCGAAAAAACATAACTGATTGGGCGTGATTTTCCGCAGTAGATTGATATTACTTTCCGCAGTAGACTGGAAGGTTATAGAATCCAATCTGTCCTGTTATTTAGCGCATAGATAGAGTAAAGCGACGGATTAATGCTTTTCCTAAAGTTATTTGCGCGTAAGTGAACGGACCAAATTCGACTGGAATTCGAACTCGGCTCTTCGATTTCCCATTCCGAGCCGATATCCATTGGACAACAGCGCACATAAATCCAGAATAATACATGTTGAAATTTCTCCAAAGTCCTAATCAATCAACGTCGCAGCCGTATCATGGACACGGAACTAACTTTCAGTGTTGTTCCTTAAAAGAGAAAGAAAAGGAAAGAAGAAACAGATAAGAAGAAAAAAACAGAAGAGAGAGAGAGAGAGAGAGAGAGAGAGAGAGAGAGAGAGAGAGAGGAGGGGAAGATCTTTTGTGCCAAATGTCGATTAATCATTCTTGAATTAGAAATCGTATTATTCACGACTCTGATCCTTATCGTATAATCACGGACATAAACGGGTTTACGATACATATTAATACTAGCTGATTGTTCGTAATCAGCAGGGAAATGTCCTCCTTATTTTATTTATTGTTAAATGATGTAAACAGTACCGCTTTTATTGTGAGATATAAAAATTTATAGATTATATATACACTAATGTTTACTCCTCATACATAAAAAAAAACATCTTAGATATAAACAGTGTAGACATAGGAATCAATACTGGATGGTGACTATTAATTTCCCGCTTCAAGTCATCTTTAAACCAAGTGTCTATCTTATTTTGTAAAGGTGATGTGTTAATTATCCATATTTCCTCCTTGGGACAAGAAAGTTATGGTCAGGTGCCCCTGCCGTTCTCCTCAGTGTTCTTGACAAGCTCCAAAGGAGAGTCTGTAATGTGATAGGTACTGATCTGGCGATCGACTGCAGCCACTTTCCCATCGTCGAAATGTGGCCTCCCTCTGTCTATTCTATAAATATTTTCATGGCTTCTGCTCGGATGAGCTTAAGTCACTGATGCCTCCTCAACAGGTGTTTACCCGTGCAACCAGACTGGCAACTGGGTCCCACCCATTCACAGTCAGGTTAGCCAAATGCAGACGACAATTCTACTCCTACAGCTTCCTCTCTCGCACTTCCCGCCTGTGGAACTCACTCCCGTATTCTTGCTTTCCTGTCGGCTACAACCTCCAGAAATTTAAATGCAAAGTTAATACTCATCTACTAACCACTGGCCTCTAGCTCTCTCTCTCCTCCCCTGTATAATCTTCACTTTCTCTCCTCCTATGTATCTGTCATCGCACGTTCTTTCTCAGCTTTCTATTGTTCCTTTCTAACTAGCTTGTACTCCTCACTCTTTTCTAATTAATCTTTTTTACATTTATGTAACCCCCTGCACATCAGTGGCGTTTCCGCCTTGCTCGGGGTGAAATGATTAAAAAAAAAAAAAAAAAATATAAATTAATGCTATTGTTCATTTCCATGTTATTTTTGGAGGGTTTAGCTTGTAGTTTTGTACTCCCATAAGTACTTTGCTAGGGTTGTGCTATTTGCACATATTTGTTCTAAAATTATATTTTTTATAAATAGGTTCTCTGTTTTCAGAAACATTATCATATACTTATATATTTTTCTGTGTTTCCTTTCGATCATACTGTAACTTGGTGTATTACATTACTCGGTGAGCATTCGTAATTTGTTCTAAGTTACAACTGAAGGATATGGGGATACTTGTGGTGTATAAGTGTTTTTTAAAAAACACTTTTACCTAAAGAAGAAAATAGGATTATTCCCTTCTAAACAAAAGCTTGTTTCAAAATGCAAACACGAAAACAAATTCCTACTACACCATTGAAAAAAGGTTAAATAAAATCCCATAAGCTAAAGCGAATAAATTTAACTACAAATACTAAAACCGAGTCAGGCTTGATGTTTGCGTTTAGGCATAAAACAGACTGTTGTGTTGGGTGTTGACTTCAGTGCCTACTTTTACATTTATATACCATTGATACTGAGCACTTTAGCACATAAATATAACATATCTTAAAACTCTACCGAGCGTCCATAGCTCAGAGGTAAAATCGTCGACTGATATCAATTCGGTCGGGTTTCAGTCCTGGCTAGAAGCAATCGGATGTCTGACCGTACTGATGAGCTGCGAAACAGTGTATGGCCATATATATATATATTAAAATTTACAAGCCCGTAAAAACAGAGCGATTCTGAACTTATAACCGTTAATTATGTGTTAAGTTTTTCTCTGAATATTTCATGTGTATATATATATATATATATATATATATATATTGTGAGGATCCACGTATACTGTTTTAATATGTATAGGAAAGAATATTAATAAAAAAAATTTTGAATTTAAAAATGTACTTTTTTTTGGACAGTATTTGTTTATTTTTATTATTGTATTTTATATTTCAGACCGCCCTCGGTCCTTCATCAGAAACGAGTGATTTTTAAATTTGAATTAGAAACGTATTTCACGATAGCGTTCGAATAATTTTTTGTGTTTACATCACGTGGTGTGTTTGTTCACAACAAGCGGCACGTCCGTAGAGAAAGTCTGTTTGTTTTAGATAAAAATTAGAAAGTAGATGATGTTTTTGCTGTCACAAGTAAGGTTTGGTGGGTGTAATTTTATTTTGGTGTTGGGTACAGAGAATGTTTTGTCTGTTAAATGTTTACAAATTAAACAGCGAGGCTTCCCACATTTTAAATTTCCTGATAGGTTTGTATTATTTAAATATTTGTTAGAAGTGAGGATAGTTGATAGGTTGGGTGTTTGTTTCTTTGCATTTATGGGTGGTTTATCGAAAATGTCTTTGATGTTTTTGTTTGATTGGAGGTTCCTGTAATCATTTTTAAAATTTTTGATAAGTGTGTAGGAATATTGATTATGGTTAAAAACCATGGGAATTCGGTTGTTATCTTTTCGTTTTTTGTATGTGAGAAGTGTGCTACGATCTATGTGGATGGCTTTATGTAGTGCTTCCTTTATTATTTTTATTGGATATTTACATTTTAGAAACTGTTTTGTTAGGTTGTTATGTTGTTTAGAAAATCTGGATGGTCTGAGCATATGCGTTTTATTCTGATAAATGAGCTGTATACGATAGATTTTTTTAATTTGAGGGGATGACAGCTGTTAAAGTGTAGGAATTTATGTTGGTTTGTGGGTTTGTTGTACAGATTGGGGGAAAGTGTATGTTTATTTAATTTTACCATGACGTCTAAGAAAGGGACGGATGTGTATGAGTGTTCCATGGTAAATTTGATTGTATTGTGGAAGTTGTTGCAGAAAGTAAAGAAGTTTTTTAATTTTTCTAATCCATGAGTCCATATTAAGAAAATATCATCAATGTATCTAAAATAATGTGATGGTTTGTATTGTGAACTGTCTAGTATCTTTTTTTCTAAAATATGCATAAAGATATTGGCATAACTAGGTGCCATTTTCGTGCCCATTGCTGTGCCACTAATCTGTAAATAGTGTTTGTTGTTGAATTTAAAATTATTGTGTGTTAAGATGAAATTTATTAATTGGCATAAATCTGTGATTTGGTTGTTAGGTAATTTGCTTTTAAGGAACTCATGGCAAGCTGATACTCCTTCAACATGTGGAATGTTTGTGTACAGAGACGTAACATCCATCGTTACTATGATATTATCACCTAGGACTAAATTAATGCTTTGTAACTTGTTGAGAAAGTCAGTAGTGTCTCTAATATAACTAGGTATGTCAGGTAATAAAGGTTTTAGGATATTGTCTATGTATCCAGATATAAGTTCTGTGAGGGTACCAATGCCTGATATTATGGGTCTGCCAGGTGGTGTGATTTTAAGTTCTTTTGAAATTTTGTAGATTTCTTCATTATTTGCTTGTTTAGTATGATGTGGGTTGGATGAATATTTTGGACGGTGAAAAAAATTCTTTCTTCGTTCTGTACTCACTCGGTTATATATATATACAGAACGAAGAAATAATTTTTTTCACCGTCCAAAATATTAATTTAAAACAGTGCTCGATATATGATGTATAGAGCTGTGAATATTTATTATAAATTATGTTTTAGAACATGTACATAATTTTTTCTATATATGTCCTCTACAATCATATGTTTGTTTCGACGTTGGGTGGAGACGTTGGACACCCAACGTCGAAACAAACATATGATTGTAGAGGACATATATAGAAAAAATTATGTACATGTTCTAAAACATAATTTATAATATATATATATATATATATATATATATATATATATATATATATATATATATATATATATATATATATATAGCCTAATGATGATCCACGTATACTGTCTTAATATGTATAAGAAAAAACTACTAAAAAGTTGTAAGTTTAAAAATTTATTTTTTGACAGTATTTATTTATTTCTATTATTATATATATATATATTTGATATTTCAGACCGGCCTCGGCCTTTCATCAGAAACAAATGATTTTAAAATTTAAACTAGAAGCGTTCGTCGTGAGAAGCGTCTCTCGCGAGATGTTTACATCACGTGACGTAGAAAGCGATAGAGTTTTTGGATATTTTTAAATTTTTAGAAATAAATAAATACTGTCAAAACACACACACACACACACACACACACACACACACACACACACACACATATATATATATATATATAAATATGGTGAAATTTTGGTTAAAAGTGGACACTGAGGTCAACATGTTTCATACTTGATGTTAATTCCAATGTCCACCTTTATAGTTTCAGGTGCTCTATCTCTGATATTGAGCACCTTTACACAACAGTCAGTTAAGTGCCATATGTGATACACGCATAGGTGATCGTGCCTCTTTTCGATTGCCCGCAGTAGGTTGCCGTTTCTTTCTGCGATAGACTGGTTGTCAAACAAGTTTATAGAAACCAATCTGTTTAGCTACTCAACCCATAGCTGGAGGGAGAAGAGATGAATTAATACCTTTCCCAAGGCTATTTACTCGGAAGTTGGTGACGTTGAATGCTTCCATATTAGGGAATTAACCATTTGTCTACGAGTTGCCGTGATGCACCCAGGTCTCAGTCTTACGCAGCCGTTGGTGTGCTAACCTCGGTATGACTACCGATCCACCTTATTCTAGACAGACTGATCCACAACTGGGTCCAACTCTGCCCAAAGACAATGACCCCAAGTGATCACAGTTTGTTTCATACTTGACCACAATCGTCAAGCCATTTCTTTTCAGAATCCTCTTGTACAAACGTGGCCAGGAGAAACAACATGAAACAGACAGCCGGTGATAACACCAATGTCAATATATATATATATTGTCATCCGCAGACAGATCTGTTTCGCTGTATCACAGCTCATCAGTACGGTTAGACTCCGATTGCTACATAACCCAGGCTCGAAACCCGACCGAATTGGCGTCAGTCTGTGAGTCTCTCTCTCTCTCTCTCTCTCTATATATATATATATATGTGTGTGTGTGTGTGTGTGTGTGTGTGTGTGTGTGTGTGTGTGTCCAATAAATCAATGTGTTCAATAGACTTATCTCTTGACTGAGCCCAAATCGTTCATTAGGGTTAGATATTCAATATTTTCATTGAATTATCAAATCTCATATTTATCAGTCAGTTAAGTGGCATACGTGATACACGCTTGGGCGATCATGTCTCGAAAGAGACACGATTAAATGGGCAAAATATGTTTCTGTAATAGGTTGCTATTACTTTCTGCGTAGACTGATTGCCAATCAAGATAAAAGAACCCAATCTGTCCTGCTATTTAATCCATAGCTGGAGGGAGAAAAGTGGATTAATACCTCTCCCAAGGGTATATGCGAGTAAGCGAATTCAACGAATTTAACTGGAATTCGAACTCGGTTCTCCTATTTTTTGTTCCAAGCCGATATCCGCTGTACCACCCATGCACGTCTAGTATTTATAGTCTTCAGAAAAAATGTGACAGCGTGTAAATTTAAAAGAATGTTCTTTTTCTTCTTATTTTTTTAATCGAATTGACCTCAGTCATGAAAGTAAAGAACACTAAAACGGAAGGGGTTACTGGGTGTGTAAGGGTTAGAAACAGAAACATTACTAAGCAGAAAGAACAAAAGAAGAGTAATCAAAAGGGTAATAGATACCAATTGATATTGCATTTTTGAATATTAAAGTTGCCTGGAAAGCATCGAGCCGGAAGAGAGTTCCACAAGCGAGAGAAGAAACTGTTAGCATAGAATTTACGGTTACATGTAGTCAGCGCAAGTATGACTTGATGGGATCCTGATGCTAGTCTAAAACTGCGTTTAAATGCATGAAGAATTGTCGCCATAGCGAAGAAATTATCCGAGTAATTACCATGAAAGTATGTATTAAAAAAGGCAAAGGGAGGCGACATAATTAACTGAAGCCTAGACACCAGATTAAAACCTATAATATTGCCGATTCTTCTAGTTCTTTTCGATCTCACTGAATTTACTCATAGTATCGGTGTATAAACACACATAAATACACACACACACACACACACACACACATATATATATATATATATATATAACGTAGAATATTTGGTATTTAAGTCAGGTAAATGCCAATTGAGATGAACTCAAAATAACTCAATACCAAATTTATTTATTTAATTTAACAGAGTAATATAATCTAGAAAAAGATTTCCTTATAAAATTGTTGAATATCTAAAAAAACTTTTCTATTATATATATAATGCGGAGAAGTCTGTAACTGTTGTAGAGTAGTTTTTGCACTGAAGGTTATAATCGTGCTATGTCGGTTGCTAATCGACTTAACGCACCCAAAATGTTAGGAAATTGGTAGTCTTCGACTGAAAGCTGACTCCTTAGTATTCGGCTAACTGCCGACTAATATCAGCTGCTTAGTAGTTCTACTGAACTCCAATAGACTCTAAAGAACTCCTATGAACTTTCCACGAACTCCTCAGAACTTCTAAGAACTTCTGTTAACTTCCTGTTAACTTTTATTAATATAGGAGGGAGAGTTCATTATCTGAGGAATAGGTGTGTTTCCCCATAACAGTAATTCAGCTGAGCAGTGTTATTTTCAGCAGAAAGGAAACGATATTGAAGAGTGAAGATATTACAATAATGCCTTCACGAAACTTCGAAGTTGGTGTCTAACAACAATGGTCAGCTAAGTGACAAGTTCTTTACAATAAATCTATTTACGCTCTATCCTCATCTCGATATTGAGCACTTTATGACAAACACCTGCTTGCTTAAAATGTATTTCTAGAAGTATAATACTAGAAAAACAGCAATTTCGTCACTAAGCATCATTATAATTTAACTATATATATATATATATAACTCTTCAGCAATTAATTGAGTTCTTTCGGTGACAGGCGTGTGTTATATATCACACGCTAAAATTTCTCTTCTCTGTTTCCATGTGCCTATGGCTTAGGGGTTAACGACCCCGACTGACATCAAATCGGTCGAGTGGATATCCAGCCACACTGATGAGCTGTGATACAAAGAAACAGGTTTGTATGCAGATAACGAATATAGTATATATATATATATGTATATATTATTGATTATTACGTTAGAAGATGTACAAAGTACAACAAAATTGTACATTTTGTTTCGCCATTGAAAGAAAAAAGGTAGTTAACAATGATGGTAATAAACGTTTTATTTAAAAAACGCTTCTTTTTTTTTAACATCTATTTTTTTATTTTGTTTCCGTACGAGGTAAAAAGATATTAAAAAAGTGGGAAAGAAAGAGGGAAGAAAAGATCAGAAAATAAGATGAGAAATTAAGAAAAAGAAAAGAAAGAGGAAAACGAAAAGAAAAGATACAGAATAAATAGAAAGTGAAGAGGAAAACAAGTGAGAAAATGTAGAGAGGGAAGAGCCAATGGAAACGGCTAAGAGAGTGAAAGTTTAAATTTTGGCCGGTAGTGAACTGCAGACAGATATTGACATCGGTTGTAGTATTTGAGCATAAATCTGTTGGTATATTTTTCTTTAAAAAAATTGTACTTCTATGAAGAAAAGGAAAATAAAGAGGAAAAGGAAAAGTACAGAAGAAGTAGAAAGCGAAGAGAAAAATACAGAGGGAAAACAATGAGAAAATGTAGAGAGGGAAGAAAGGGCAGAGCCAATGGAAACGGCTAAGAAAGAGAAATTTTAAATTTTCGCCTGAAATGAATTGCAGACAAATGTAGACATCGGTTACATTGTTTCAAGGTAAATCTTTTGGCATTAAAAAAAAACAAAAAACAAACAAACAGAAAAATCATTCATAAAACGTAAAATAAACGATATTTATAAAATATAACACAAAGATATGAATTCATTGGACTTAATGTAATAAATTGGAACGATAACATTTATATTTTAAATTTTAAATCTAAAATTGAATATCTACAGTGTAATATTTAGCGCCAAGGTTGTTGTTTTTTCAGTGGTTTTACTGATAAAATATATTTTGGCAAGCAGGGTTTATATCGTAAAGGGTTCGATAGAACGTTGATAAGTGTTTGCCAAACAGCCCTGACAAGTGAGAACATCATAACGGTGTCGTCACAAAACTTCTAAATCCGCATCAATCTGCTCGGTTAAAGAGACTAACACTTTGCAATATATATATATATATATATATATATATATATATATATATATATATATATATATATAAGGATACGGTGTAGATATAGAAGAATCCAAAGGAGTATCTTCTACATAAAGTGGTAAGATAACGCTCTAAGAGAACTCTAAATATATATGCATACAAATACATATAGAACAAATATAAGAAAAAATTTACACAGACACGTTATTTCATGGTAAATCGGAATTAAAGGCCTATTTCAGACGAACCATCATCAGCTTCCGTCTTTATTGTACAGAAGATTTTACACAAATATATATATGGAATATATATATATATATATATATATATATATATATATATATATATATATATATATATATATTCATGAATCTCTGTCTCTGCTCTATTTTTATGTCTGGACGACAAATTTTAAATAATTATTTTCTTTCTTAATCCCGCCCCCGTATTTACTGTAATCAGACACGTTTTTTAACCAAATGTAAAAAAATAAAAAAATAGTGTTTTAACCAAATGTAAAAAAATTAAAATAAATAAGATATGTTAGTAAATTATAATTAAAAAAATTTAAATAAGACATTAAAACCCAGTACATATTTATGCTCTAGCCTGCGATTGAGCCCTGAAGAGAGAGGAAAATTTATAAACAGCAACTATTTACGGCTTTACGCTATGTTCTCTGGTTACGAGTAGAACGCCTGTTCGAAGCGGTTATCAGATAGAACGCTCTCGCTGCTGGCGTTGTTTACATATCATAAAATACATTACACGCTACATAGCCTGGTGGGTGAATATCCGACTGCTGTCAAGTCAGTCGGGTTTCAGTCCCGGCTTGAACCGAAATGGTTTATTTAACCGCACTGAAAGGCTGTGATACAAAGAAACAGGCTTCTCTGCGGATGGTTTATATATGTATATATATATTTCTACCGTTCTTTCCATGTACTTCTGGAAATAATGAGAAGGCAACTCTCAGATCAAGAAAAAGAGGATAACGACTAAACAACAGCTGAAAACGGCGGAAGTTTGGTGAAACTAGCGGTTATCTGCTTAAGACATTTTCCGCCCTTCTCAGGCCAAGAATACACCGCATATTGGCGAGACAAGTTTCAAAAGTAACCACACTTCCGAATCTGACTTGTAAACTATCAACTAAGCAGCCGAACGAAATTTTGCCAACCTAAATTGCAAAGGACTCGTACCAATCGAAGTCAAACAAATAAACATGTATTATTTACTTATATCTTTGATTCTGTTCGTTTATTCCGAAGTTTCAAATAAATAATACGAAGAAACTGACACGTGTCTGGAGGCGTCAAGTCAAACGGCGACCTAATTTGAAGATCATACATGAAAGTGTCTGTAGTCTAAGACAAAATCTTAACACCCACGTACGCCCACACGCAAACGCAGTTGACAAAATTGTCGACTCATTTGAATGTTAATTATGTAAATCTGTTTACTCGTGAAACCTAAGAAACCCCATCGCTTCCAGTTGAGCAAAGGCCATCGACGACCACTCGACATCGACGAAGGGGTCATCAGTGCTTCTGTAACATGTCTTTTTCACAGGTGGAGGTGTTGAACCTATGCAAACCCTTTTATCCTCTAACCGAGATAGACTGGCTACCAACTAAGGCTAAAGAGATCAATGCTGGTATTTAACCCATAGCTAGAGGGACAAGAGAAGAATTACTATCTTTCCCAAGGGTATTTACGTGGAAGTGAATGCAACGAATTCAACTGGAATTCAAATTCGGCTCTTCGATTTCTCATTCTGAGACGTTAACCACATCTATATATTCAAAACTACATCTATTTAGTCTTGAAAGCAATTTTTGAGAAAATATTGTTGTTTGATGAGAACCTAGTATAATTGTAAAATGTTTGATAAATTCTTATCCCTTGAAAATGTTACCTTGTTAAAAAAGACTCTACTTTAATTACTAGGAAAAATGACTAAAAAGCAAAACAATAACTCAGAATCTGCAAATTTATTCATCTGTTTAATGGCTGTTTTCTTTAAATCGACAGTCAGTCAGTTAAGTGCCATGCGCGATACACGCTTTGGGCGATCATGTCTCGAAAGAGACATGACTGACTGGGCAGAAGATTATCCCGCAGTAGGTTGCCATTGCTTTCTGCGGTAGACTGGTTACCGACCAAGGCTATAGAACCCAATCTGTCCTATTATTTAACCCATAACTGGAAGGAAGAGACGGATTAATACCTTTCCCAAGGGTATTTGCGCGTAAGTGAATGCAATGAATTCAACTGGGATTCGAACTCGGTTCCCCGATTTCTCGTTCCGAGCCGATATCCACTGCGCCACAGTTCTCAGCCCAATTCCTTTACTAGAATATGGCCTAATGACCAAACATCAGAAATTTCTTTTGGAATCTATTCTTAGTCTCGCCGAGAACTTTTCAGAATCCTCTTTTAGAAATATTTCTCTCCAGCATATATTGATTAGAAAAAAAGAAGGGTAGAGGGTGTTGTGCAGTGTCCTAATCTCGGAAAATCTCGATGCTAATTTTGCGTTGCCATAGCAAATCCCGGTGACGTCAAAGAACCATTTTGCTTCAAATTCGAACAATCAGTCAATATTCGCGCGGTTCAACGACTTGAGATTTGAAGTGTCTAGATACTATACTGAAGTCTGATATGAAGTTCTTCACCAATGTGAGCAGATGTGCACGTTCAGCAAACGTAATAACAATACTGAATACGCGAAAAGTTATTTATTGACAACCATATTAACACATGAGATGGGGATATAGGAGCTAAATTTAGTAATTTAAGAGATAACGAAACTGGACATAGAAAAGGTTAAAAAATCTAAACATAAAAAACTTGATATATAAAAACAGGACATAGAAAAGGCTAGAAAAGCTGGATATATAAAAATTGGATATAAAAAGGCTGGAAAAACTGAACATAGAAAAGGCTAGAAAAACTGGACATATAAAAATTGGATATAAAAAGACTGGAAAAACTGGACATAGAAAAACTGGACATAGAAAAGGCTATAACAACTGGACATATAAAAACTGGACATAGAAAAACTGAACATAGAAAATGCTATAAAAATGGACATAGAAAAGGCTAGAAAAAGTGGACAGAGAAAAGGCTAGAAAAACTGGACATAGAAAAATTGGATATAAAAAACCTGGAAAAACTGGACATATAAAAACTGAACTTAGAAAAGGCATTAAAAACTGGACATATAAAAATTGGATATAAAAAGGCTGGAAAAACTGGACATATAAAAACTGGACATAGAAAAGGCTATAAAAACTGGACATAGAAAAGGCTAGAAAAACTGGACATAGAAAAGGCTATAAAAACAGGACATATAAAAACTGGAAATCGAAAATGTTAGAAAAACTGGACATATAAAAACTTGACGTAAAAAGGGCTACAAATAACTTCACACAACACAGCAAAATATTTAATGATACAAAACCAAAACATTAACTTGGACGTTTGTGTCATCGAAAAACAGAGTGTTAAAAGGATAGTTTTTCTATTGACATCGCTATTATTTTAAATTATCGGCAATGTAAAAAAGCGATGATTAGAATTGTAATAAACCTTAAACATATAAAATCACTAATGTTAATTGCTATACGTGATACACGTTTAGGCATGAATGAGTCATGAATGAAACATGAATGACCAGGCAGAAGATTTTCTATCAGTAGGTTGCCATTACTTTCTGAGGTAGACTGGTTACCAACCTAGACTGTAGAACCCAATCTGTCATGGAGAGAGAAGAGATGGATTCATAACTTTCCTAAGGGTATTTGCACGTAAGTGAATGCAATGAATTAAACTGGAATTCGAACTCGGCTCACCGATTTCTCGTTCCGAGCCGATATCCACTGCATTACAACGCGCATTCTAATAATTGTGATAAATATCAAACATATCAGAGTGAATTTATACAATTTCTTTGTTGTTACGCACAAATACCCTTGGGAAAGGTATTAATCCGTCTCTTCACTCCAGTTATGAGTTAAATATAAGGACAGATTGGGTTCTATAGCCTTGGCTGGCAATCAATCTACCGCAGAAAGCAATGGCAACCTACTGCGGGATAATCTTCTGCCCAGTCAGTCATGTCTCTTTTGAGACATGATCGCCTAAGCGTGTTTTCCGTATGGCACTTAACTGACTGACTTTGTTGTTAAGAATTTACAACAAAAATATTAAACACTATTTATTATTTGTTTATTTACAAGACTATTTTTATATTAACAACTTTCTAAAAATAATTAAAACTGATGCAATGCAATATTTATCATTTGCCAATTTATATATAAATATGAGAACTTTTTGTAGGGGCAGCACATGTACTGCATCTATAGCAACCATGGTGTGTCTTGGGCAACGTAGCCTGAGTTTCTCCTTCAGGTTGGTTTTGAATTCAATTTTTTTCTTCTTTTAGACCAGTTTTCAACTCAAGGCAAGACAGTCCAGACTGTCCTGCTATCTAACCGATAATTGTGTGGAGAGATGTATTCCTATCTTTCTCGAATGTATTAGTGCAGAAGTGAACATATCGAACTTTGCCAGATCTCGGCTCGCCGAACCTTTTTCAGAGTCACTAACCTTTACATAAACCCGTATATTCAAGACAAGGTTAGATTAATCGATGGGGGTCTTGTCTTGGGCAAGGTTACCAGTTGGCTTAAAGTCAGTCCTAACTTAATAGGTCACGTACTTCCTTGTCGTTAGAGTTAAGCAACGTTCCAACAAGCCAGTAAAAATTAATTACTATTAAAAATATATGTTATTCGTTGTATGGTAATTTTATAAGCGCAGCTTAGATGTGGCACGAGGGCGAAAGTATGGGGCACCCAGTGAAGATCAAACTCACTACTCAATTGTAATGATTATAGCGAGACAAGCTTGCTAATCATTACATCGCCTCGAGGTGCCCACACATGCTCATGTTGATTTTATAAGCGCAGCTTAGATGTGGCAGAAGACTGAAAGTATGGAGCACCCAGTGAGGATCGAACTCAGTACACAATTGTAATGATTCTAGCAAGACAAGATCGCTAACCATTACACCCCGTCGAGCTGCCCAAGGATATTCGCTGTAGGTTTTAACTATTTGTTACTTCCTACAGTAATTACGACGCAAGGTTACTTTAATGTGGGATTGTGAACGCATGGAAGCAAAAAAATACAATAGGCCAGCGGCCTGTGTTGCATTTGAGTCACGTCTTATCTTTGGACGAATCATAACTGATCCACACCAAAAAGGCTGTCAGATTTTCAGACGTGATATGTACACTTTTCTAGCATGAGCCATTCTAACGGGAATATGTGGGATTCCATTCAACTAACCGGAACTAGAATTTAACTGAGACAAGTATAGGCTTGTCAATTTTAAAGCCTTCTAAATGGAACTACTCTTTTTTATCGTCTGAGAGGGCCATTTTTAACATCCGCCAGTATGGCTGATGCTCACCCCCAGGTGAGTGAACCATCGAGCCTTCTCATTTTTCTTTATAGAAAAGAGAAGAGTATATTGAATGAAAGTCTTCAAAATAAAAAAAAATAATGTTATTCGTCCTGACCTGGCATCGCAGTTTCAGTCAATTTCCAGTCACCATAATGTAACTTCAGTCAGTTAAGTGCCATACGTGAAACACACTTGAGTGGGCAAAAGATTATCTCGCAGTAGTTTGCCATTGCTTTTTGCTGTAGACTAGTTGCCGACCAAGGCAATCTGTCCCGTTATTTAACCCATAACTGGAAGGAATAGACGGATTAATACCTTTACCAAGGGTATTTGCGCGGAAGTGAATGCAATGAATTTAACTGGAATTCGAACTCAGCTTCCCGATTTCTCGTTCCGAGCCGATATCCAATGCACTACAACTCACATCCTAATGTAATTTACTTGGTCCTTTTTTCTAAATACTTTCATGGTAATTGTTCTGGTGAATTTTTTTTGTGATACAGTTGAATTTAAGTTAGGTCTTCTCCTGGGCTCTTCTCATGGACCTACATTTTTTTTTAATTTTCAAAAATAATATTCCTGGTGCCATCAATTTTTAGCTCAGTATCTATGTTGATTTACTCCTGTCTCTGTAGTAGACTGATTGATTCAATAGGGTAAAGTTCGCAGCTAACCTAAAAACAAAAAGTAACCAACAATCTGTTGTTAAACGGGGCAAGACGTGGCTTATCATTTTTAATGCCTTCTGAAATTAATCTCTTTTAATCGTCTGAAAGAACAATTTTTAACATCCATCAACATGGGTAATGATGACCCCCAGAAGAGTGAACCATCGCGTCCTCACGTGCTAAAGTTTTTTTTTGTTTTTGTTTTTTTTTTCGCTGACACGAAGTGGGGTGATTATATTGAATCAATATCTAGGTCTGCTGATGGAAAAATTGGTTCACTTGAAACGTTAAACAGGTTTTCCTACCAGAACCTCTATGACACATTTATAAATGAATATTCGTCCCTGTATTGAATATTGATGTGTATTGTGGTGCGCATGGCCGTATCTGACTACCGGGCACACCAGGCACGGGTCCGGGCCGATCCGTGCAATCATAGTGAAAATCAGGGCAAGGAAAAATGTCTTCGTCAGAAATCAAACTAAACAATTCACAAAGAAAGAAAGAAAGAAAGAAAGAAAGAAAGAAAACATTCGAATGAACGCAGTAAAAATCTGTTTATTTATTAATTTTGGGAGAAAAGACTGGTTATACTCAGAAAGTCCGAACCAGATTTCCTGCTTTCGTTCTCGTTCTGTGCCTAATTTCCATTGGAATAGCCGAAAAAATCCGCAAAAATCATAGTTTCTGGAAACGGATGACACTGATGACGTCATCATATTGTCAACTAATAAATCCGGGCAATTTTTTCTGTGTCAGGTGTTTTTTAGCATCAGCTACGGCCCTGATGGTACGGTGGATATCAGCGCAGAACGAGAAATCGGGGAGCCGAGTTCGATTTCATTTCATTCACTTCCGCGCAAATACCCTTGGATAAGGTATGAACTCATGTCTTCTCCCTCCAATGTGTTGAATAGCAGGACAGATTGGGTTCTATAGCCTTGGTTAACAACCAATCTATCGCAGAAAGTAATGTCACCTAACTGCAAAAAAGTTTCCTGCTTACTCAGTCATGTCTTTTTCTAGACATGATTGCCCAAACGCGTATCACGTACAGAAAATTAATCGACAGACTATATAAACTCTGTAAGTGGATATAGCAAATGTATTTCTTATAATGTTTTAACAAATTGGAAAAAAAATTTTCTCTTATAGAAGAATCCAGATTAAGATTAAGACCACACAACCGGTTCTCAAGATATTCAAAATGGTTGGGCATTTTCGAAAATTTGTGTCCATGTATTTGCAGTGATTTAGCTCCAAGTATCAATCCCAGAAAATCGTAGTATCGGATGGAGAATCTTTAAATTCCTCTTTGTCAACATGCTTGTTAGTCTAATTACTTCTAATTTCTTTTCACCTTAAGAAAATCAAGCAAGTTTGAATTTGAACACCTGGGAAGTGTTTTAACAAAAGACGCAAGGAGCGACACCGAAATCCGAATGTGCAGCCGGATAGCGAAAGATGCCTTCCAAAAAGAGAGCAAAGTATTAAAAAATAAGAAAATTTCGTTAGAAACAAGGAAAAAATAATATAATATTATATAATATCAGTCCTCTTACATTAGCAGATAATGCTGGACGATCTCCTCACACCTGAAGAAGAGACTTGAAACAACAGAAATGCGTTTCTACAGAAGGATGCTGAGAATGCAATGGACCGAATATGTAAGTAACAATGACGTTTAGAGAAAATAAAAACCAAATGGACACTTATATTTAACATCAGAAAGATACTGTTTATGCAATGGACCGGATATGTGAGCAACAATGACGTTTTATCATCAAAAGTCATGATCACCCGTTACACCCAATGGCGTTTTAGGGCAGCATTTGCTGCTTTTTATGGGGCAGGGTTGTTAGCCCTGAACCTAACCCTCAAACCTGAAGGACGGAGTTTTTTATGGGGCACCCAGTGAGGATCGAACTCACTACTCAATTTTAATGATTCTAGCGAGACAAGCTTGCTAACCATCACACCACATCGAGGTGCCCTTTGATTCTAAGTGTAGCTGAGATGTAGCACAAGGCTGAAAGTAAGGGACACTCAGTGAGGAGCGAACTCACTAATCAGTTGTAATGATTCTAGCGAGGCAAGCTTGGTAACCATTACACCACCTCAAGGTGCCTTTTAATTCTAAGTGTAGCTTAGATGTAGCACATGGCTGATATAAGGGACTACTCGGTTGTAATGAATCTAGCGAGACAAGCTTGCTAATTATTAAACCACTTCGTGGTGCACTTTAATTCTAAGTGTAGCCTAGAGGTGGCACAAGGCTGAAAGTAAGGGACACTCAGTGAGGATCGAACTTACTACTGAGCTGTAATTATTCTAGCTTGACAAGCTTGCTAACCATTACACCACCTCGCGGTGCCTACCAATGACGTTTTAGAGAAAATAAAAACCATATGGACACTTATATTTAACATCAGAAAGAGTCAGCTAAAATTTCTTGGGCCCATAATGAGGAAAGAGAGCTTGGCAAATCTGATACTCACAGAATAGACTGAAGACAAGAGTCACAGAGGAAAAAAACGCAGAACGTATCTAGCGAGCTTGTAAATGAATGGCAGAACAGGGTTTAGGTGACATAACAAAAACAAAACTAAATTTATTTAGCGATACAAAGAATAGGAAATTGTTGAAGGCCATGATCACCAACGTCCTGAATCCCTGCGATTACCTTTCACAATAAATAAACAAGCTGTGTTTGTTCTTCATTGCGTATATATATATATATATATATATATATATATATATATATATATATATGATCTGGCAACGTCTTAGACCTCTCGACCACGAATGACCTCCAGTCTAAACGAGGTTTTAATCAAGCCTATATCACACAATTTTCGATTCATCGCAACAACCATATCTGCTCTGAAATGTATCGTAATGTCAACAAATGTAAACATGTTACGGAAATTAAGGAATTTTAACGAAACTGGGTTATTAACAACCGACAATTTGAAATGAGTTGTTTGAACATTATTTTTGATCGATACTCATATTTTAAGTAGATATTCTGTTTTTAATTAAACAGTATTATATATTTATATCTACTTGCCTGATTATTTACGATAAATTTTTATCACGAAAATGTGTGTTATAGCTTCCCCTATGTGGATAGGGGTCGCAGGTTCGAATCCTTCCGAATGACACACATTTTCGTAGTATATATATGCGTGTATGTATATGTGTGCATGTATATGTGTATGTATGTGTGTATATGTACATATGTGTGTATGTGTATGTATGTATGTATGTATGTATGTGCGTGTGTGTGCTTGTATGTATGTATGTGTGTGTGTGTGTGTTTGTGTAAAATTGTAGAGGAACACTTGCTAATTTTTTTATTTTTCCTCTGTCACTATTTTTTCCTTTCATTTTTCTGTACAACGTCTTTCCTTTCACATTTGATTTTTTTATATTGATTTGTTTTTTACGGCTTATCAACCTTTTGCAGCTTATTTAAGACTAGAAAATATTTTTAGAGCGTAAGAATTCACTTTTGAGATAATAAGGATTTACTGATGCAAGACCTATTAATTAACCTATTGCGGGGGGGGGGTATAGAAGAGTCGTTGGCATTTTTCTTTTGCCACCTCTCTCTGACTCTTGTTCTCAATCACGCATAACATCAAATATTGCTGGCGACCAGATCTATTTTTTTATTTCTTAGATTCCCTTGAACCACGAGGTTCTCGAAATGAGAGAAATGTAAAGATGACAACATAAGTGTTGCCTGAAGTGCCTGCACAATGCCGTCATCAGTATAAGCACTTGGCTGTAGGCGATCATTCAACCCTGCACTGTCTTTATAAAAAAAAGACAATGCACCTTTTCTGCTCAGAAGATTTAAAATAAAACCCACTAAAGACGTTCCATTAAAATGTGATGGGCTTTCAACCACGTTGAAACACCAATTTTTGTACGATAATCGAAGTTAAGCAACTTCGAGCCTGGTGGGTGACGGGGGACCACTTAGCAATGCCAGGTGCTGTAAGACTGGATGCTTTGGCTTTTTAATGGATAATGGGTAAAAGGACGTGCGTTGTGGTGCAGTGAATATCTCATTCTCTCCATATCTATCTATCTATCTATCTATCTATCTATCTATCTATCTATCTATCTATCTATCTATCTATCTCAGTCTGTTCATTATCTATCTATCTATCTATCTATCTATCTATCTATCTCAGTCTGTTCATTATCTATCTATCTATCTATCTATCTATCTATCTATCTATCTATCTATTTGAATATTTATGTCTGTCACATCTATCTCTATTAGTAATTTCTGCGTTCCGTTGTGTTGCATTGGATATCGACTCGGAGAACTGGCGACCTGAGTTCGAATTTAAGTTGAATTCGTTGCATTCATGTATGCTCTAATACCCTTGCGAAAGATATAAATCCGTCCCTTCTCCCTCCAGCTTTTGGCTAAATAGCAGTACAGATTGTATTCTACAGCCTTGATTGTCAGCCAGTCTAACGCAGAAAGTAATGACAACTTACTGCGAGAAAATCTTTTGTCCTGTCTTGAAAGAGAGATGATCGCTCGTGTGTATCACGTATGGCGCTTAACTAACTAACTGAGTCCACTGAGGTGCAAGTTTCAAGATTTTTCTATTTAATTAGATTTGACATTTAATTCTGTGTAATTGGGGTCCGTTGAGCAACGAATTTTGACTTGGTTTTCCTCTATCAAGTATTGATTTTTCTAAACAACCCTCTATTTTCGTCGAATTTGCAGTACGTGATACACGCTTGGGCGATCATGTCTCGAAAGAGACATGACTGACTGGGCAGAAGTTTATTCCGCAGTAGGTTGTCATTACTTTCAGCAGTAGACTGGTTGCACACCAAGGCTATAGAACCCAATCTGTCCTCTTATTTAACCCACAACTGGAGGGAAGAGACGGATTAATACCTTTCCCAAGGGTATTTGCGCCTAAGTGAATGCAAGGAATTCAGCTGGAATTCGAACTCGGTTCCCCGATTTCTCGTTCCGAGCCGATATCCACTGCACCACAAAAAAAGAGTTTTTTTTCTCAACACATGATTTTTTTTAATTTGCAGTGTTATATAATACAACAATACCATAAACTTTTATACAACTAAAAATAGTTTTAATTTTGCTCTTTTTAACAAATTCTAATATTAGTAAATTAAACTAAAAGTATTATAGAATTCTAGAATTTTCTCGATCGTTCCTGTTTTTTTGTAGAATTACTTAGAGAGACAGTTAAAATATATAAAATCAACTCGTTTCCGAAGTTAACCCACTAGATAATTAGTCAGTCTGTGACTTAATTAAATTCCGGCATTAACATAATTTGGAATTAACATATATTAAATCAACTATTTAATCACGATGACAAAATTACTCAGTAAATTAGTGAGTGATTTTGTCATCGTGATTATATAGTTGATTTAATTAGACGTAAATTATATTGTACCTACTCATCCGTGTTTCTGGTTCAATTTCATAGATTATAATTACCGATTTCGCAAGTTAGTATTTAAACTAATTTTTGTGTTTATATTTAAGATTTTCGTATGTTTATATGCATTAAGGGCTTTAAATACCTTTACAAATTGGCAGAACAATCAAGCAATATGTAATCACGAACTAGAAAGTTAACATGCAAAAATAACCTCCCAGATAATTCTACTGTCTCTTTCTGATAGTCGACTTACTAAGCGCCGCTTAGATGTGGCACAAGGCTGAATGTATGGAGGCACCCAGTGAGGATCGAACTCACTACTCAGTTGTAACAGTTTTTAACGAGACAAGGTTGCTAACCATTACACCAAGTCAAGCCAAGGTGCCTCTGTCTCTTTCTGATAGTATGTCTTCTTTGAGTTCCAAATGTACTTAAAACCTTTTCGATCCTTACATGCTCGGCTAAGTGTTAATTTTTTTTATTTCCAACAAAGAACATCACATATCACCTAACGAGCCATCTTCACTTGTGTGTAGGTTTATATGATTGAGCACTCTGGAAGAATGGTAGACTTTGAAAAACAGTAGCTACTCTAGCATCTACGCATCGCTCATTCAGTAATGAATTAGAGCACTCTGGCTATTGGTGTATGATACATCATACGCTAAAAGTCTACCTCCTTCTACCGAGCGTAAGAATTACTAGCATACTTATATATATATATATATATATATATATATATATATATATATATATATATATAACACTATTTATACGCGCGGAAATCCCCTCTTTATGAAACATATATATGTGAGTATACGAACATAAGATCCGTATGTAGACATGAAAAAGTGTAGGTCTGTAAGTATGTATAAGTATAAACACAGTCACATTTGTATGTATATGTCAGGATGTACGCATATGTGTATATGGATATAAGTTAGTGTACATGGGTGGGTTAATCTATGGGGTTACACATATATACATATCCATAAAATTAGAAATAAACGGTTAATGACTTAGCGGTCAGCATCTTCACCACTGGTCTGAATAACCCCAGCTGATCTGAAGCCAATGCCTCTGTCCTGACTCTCTTTTCCTTTTTCTCTTTTTTCCTTCTTATTTTTTTATTTATATTTTTTTATCTTTCTCTTCAGTTAAAGAAAATGTTCATTCCGGCAAAAGTTTTTGTACCAAATGGAAGGTATATTGTGTGGTTTGATAAAATGAGCTGATTAAGCTCATTGAAATGAATTATAATTTATAGCCAATTTAAATGACGTGTTGAGTTTTCCTTTATAAATATAGTGTATATATATGTATATATATATATATATATATATATATATGTGTGTGTGTGTGTGTGTGTGTGTGTGTGTGTGTGTGTGTGTGTGTGTGTGTGTGTGTGTGTGTGTGTAAAAATTAAGACACGTTATTCCATGGTTAAACGGAACTATAGGCCTATTTCAGGCGACCCTTCACCAGCTTCCGTTTTTATTGTACAGAAGATTTTACACCAAATAAAATCGTGTTAAATCTTCCGTACAATAAAGACGGAAGCTGATGATGGTTCACCTGAAATAGGCATAAACTTCCGCTTAACCATGGAATAACGTGTCTGTCTTAATTTTTACATATATTTGCTCTATATGTATTTATATACATATATATTTCGAGTTCTCCTAGAGAGTTATCCTACCACTTTATGTACAGGATACTCCTTTGGATTCTTCTATATCTACACCGCATGTTTATATATATATTACTTCAAACGTTATTATAGTGTATTGTTGGCGGTACTGGTTGTCAAGTATTAGGGTGTTCGTCGACATTTCCTCTGTAAATGAATTCTATGTTGGATCTGGGCAGAGGACCGCAGACTCCGCATGGTAGGGTAGGAAGTTTCAAGAGATGAAGAACTCTGGTTTTTCTTTGGGCTTTCTTTGTCACTTCTGTTTCCATTCTGGTGTTTTTTGTAGTCTGCTCTTCTCGAATTGGCTTTTAAGACATTAAATAAAGATAGGTTCTGAACCCAAGAGAAGCTGATACGTTTTAATGAAATTCCTAAAAATTAACAGATTTTAAGTTTAACTGAAAAATATAAATATGACTAATAATATAATAATTTAATATAATTTGTAATCATTACCCAGCGTACACTTATAGCAGCAAACCGCCTGCATAGGGACAGGAAATTAGTTCAGCAGATTCACAAAGATAGAAAGGGGTGTAAGACAAGGATGTGCCTTCTCACCAGATCTATTCAACTTACAAAGCGAGGCAGTTCTGAGAGAACCACATTTACTTTTGTACTACGTTTCCCGAGAATATACTATTCAACTTTATGTCCGAGCTCGTGTAATCTTTCTATGGCCCTTCGGTCATAACACATAGACTGCGCAAAGGTGTTAGATAAACATTCGTCTAATCTTAATAAAGGAAATGTGTTTGCTGGCAGAGATCGAATCTGTGTTCACCTTTGTAGAAGAAACCACCGTTTGATCTGGTGTGCTTTACCACTCAGCTACGGCTAGCTTCACCTTTCTGAAAGGACTTGCTACATAAAGGCAATCTACTATTTCTCGTTCAATCCTCGCTGAAGATTTTATCGTTTTGACTCGTAAGTTAACACTTTTTTGCTTTTCTCACCGCCCCGCCAAAAGATCTGCTTTTCAAAGTCAAGCTTTTTTTTTTTTTTTTATTCTTGTCAAACGCGCCGCGTCTTTTGCTGTAAGAATGTCCAAAATCTTTGAATCGTTTACGTATTTATACGATGGGCATTCGTTTGTTTAATTTTACCTGCCAAAATGCAGTTTAAAGATTCTGTAATCGTCTTTTTTAATCACTTGCGTTTACAACGAACCTTTTCCTCATGAGATAGCGTCACTTGTCTACATTAAAGCCCCCCCCCCATGCACACAATCTAATTCAACAAAAGAAGCCCGTCTAAATTACATTTTGTAATGGATACGTGTGTACAGAGCAGTAACACAGTCTGCGTTGCTGAATACTTTTGAGGGGGAAGAAAATGTCGAAACGCATATTTAGTCACAGAACGAATCTACCAAAATAGTATCGGCATCTCAAGCTGAAATTGAGGAAGCAGTCTAAAGACGGTGAAGACGAAAAGAAGCAGCAAGAAAGAAAAGAAACGGAAAGAAACAACCAAGAGGAAAGAAAGAGAGAAAATCAGGAAAGCGAAAGATAGAAAAATAAGACGAAAAGGGCAATAAAAAACGAGACAAAAATGAAAAAGAAGGAAAGACAAATAAAAGTAAAAATGAAAGTAACGAACAAGATTCTACTGAGTGATTAATATTTTACAGTTTATCAACACTTTGCAGGTTATGTAAAGCCAGAAAGTATTTTTAGAATGTAAGAATTATTTTTGAGATAATAATAGTTAACGATGCAATTCTTACTTATTAACCCATAGTTGGGGGAGAAGTGTTGGATTCATACCTTTCCCAGGTGTATTTGCGCATAAGTGAATATAACGGACCCGACTGGAATTGGAACTTGACTCCCCGATACACAATTCCGGGTTATTATCCATTGCGCCACTAGTACATCCGAGCTTATAGCACTTGACATTTCCAAGCTGTTATCCATCGTTAATAATCAGTATCGACGATTCTTAACTTAGCTGTTCGTACGGTAACCGATGTTTCAACGTGATATGGCCGTAAGACAACAAAAGAAGAGCGAAGGAGTAATAAAAATAGACGGGATAAAAAAAAAGATAAAAAAAAAACAATTGACAGAGACGCAGCAATAAAAAGAGAAAGAAGGAAAGACAAAATAAAGATAAAAAGATGCAATATAGAAAGAGAGAGAGAGAGGGGGGGAACGATCGAGAAAAAGCGAGAAGGAAAAATGAAAAAGAAGAGAACGAAAGAGAAGCAAAGAGAGTGGGTCGATGAAGATTAAGAGAGATGCTATTTTCAAAAGAGAAAGCAAGAAAGACAAAGATGAGAAGAAAAAAATCACAACATAGTTTTTTTTTTGTTTTTTTTTAAGAGTATTTATCCCCATTGAGCTGTTAGAGCACGATCAAAGGATAAATCAGCTCCCAGGCTCTGGTCATCGAGATTTTTGAAGGTGCACCCATAAAGTGTTGTATTATCTTCGACAGATCTAAATCTATCTAAACTTATTTATAAATGGAACTTTGTCTGTGTGTGTGTGTGTCCGTTATCTATAGACTCCGAAACGGCTGAACCGATTTTCTTGAAAATTTACACACTTTTACTATAAGCGTCTGCGAGTGGTCTTAGCTAGATTTTGTGTCGAGGTACACCCGATAAATATCGAAAATCGTTAATCGAAAAAATCGAGTTATAGAAGGAGTGGTCCGATTTTAATCAAATTTGCTACACTCATATACAAAGACATAAGAAACGATATTCAGAAGTTTCAAGGTTGCAGTTCTTACAATAGTGCAGAAAATCGATAATATATATATATATATAAAAGGTAAGATGTTTGTGTGTGTCTGTTTATCTGCCTGTATGTCTGTATTTTCTTCAGCCCTTTTATTTTAGTTTTTGCTTCGGGTTTGGCTCTAAGTAGGTATAATTGTAGTTCTTAGCCTCAGTCATGATACCATTTACTCAGAAAACTTATTTAGGCTTCAAAATTCAGTTTACAACGAAAAAACTTATTTGATATCGATAGCAGGAAATCAAAATTTGACTTACATCCATGCATTTTTCTTGCAGTCTACGGTTTCGCTTTAACTGGAAACAACTATTGCTTTTTAGTCTTTCGTGCCAACGTCCAAAGAGTCTGAGCTCCAGGACCATGGATTAGTTTTAAAGCTTTCATTACACCCGAGCAACGCCGGGCTATACTGCTAGTCGTTAATATAATAGAAAATGAGTAACAGATGATTGGGGATGCCCCTATTGAACACTTAGTCTCCGATAGACTCACCATTAAGGACAAATGTCTGCAATGTTTAGCTATTGGTCTCTTAATATTGTTAAATTAGATTCTGAACCCTTTCTGCGAGACACCGACACACCTGCATGTGCTGAAAATGTAATTTTGGGGCTGTCAGGTTTATGGCGAATGTCCTCCTATATGTCAGTAAATACTAGACAATTTCCTCACAGATGAAGAAGAGACTTGAAACTACAGAAACAAAGAAAAGAGTACTGAACTGTTATATAATATCAGTACTCCTAATTGACAGTGAATGCTGGATAATCTCTTCACAGATGAAGAAGAGACTCGAAACAAGAGAAAGGTTGTTCCACAGAAAGATGCTGAGAATAACATGAACCAGTTATGTAAGCAGCGGCGAGAAAAAATACTTATGTTTCACATCAGGAAGAGATAGTGTTATAACCCTAAAAGGTTACTACATGAGTAATCACCAAAACGTATATTGGGAATAATAGTATATCAACAAATACAAGACTCGCATGCTGCTGAAGTAGGTACACTGCTAGTAACTGCAAGTCAGTATAATCACTCTACTCTCCCCTTTACTCTAATAGACTCCACGTATTTAAGAGAATAGGAACATACCATTACTATATATAGGTAGGTATACAATAGATAGCTGAAATTTCTGAGACACATAATGAAGAAAGGGGGTTTGGAAAATTGATACTCAGAAGACAGATTGAAAGTAAGAGAGACAGATGGAAGCAACGTATAACCTACCGGGATAAATTAAATGAAAGGATAGAGAAACAGGATTTGGGAGAGATGGCAAAGAAAACGAAATTTATTATAAGCTACAAAGGACAGGGTATTGTGAGAATCTATGATCGCCAATGCCCAACACGTAGATGAAGAAGAAGGTTTATTGTTCCAGTTTAGTTGCGGATCTGTAAGTATTGATACAGAAAAAAATACAAGAAAATATTGTTTACTATAAGAAGATTAATTGATCTTCGGATTATTTTGTGGAATATTTATGCTTTATATACTTGATTCTAGTATCCCCTGCCAAATACAGGTCGCGGATACTAAAATCAAGCAGGTACAAAAATTTAAATACCTGGGAAGCGTTATAAGAGAAGACGGAAAGTGTGACACAGAGATCCGAAGGTAAATTGGCATGGCTGAGGAAGCATTCCAGAAACTGAGTAAAATATTAAGAAACAGGACAATTTCGCTAGAAACTAGGAAGAGTGTACTGGATCGCTGTGTTATCCGTTCTTCAATATGACTAATTTTAATGCTTGATCTGTGTGAAGCATTGTTCTTTAGTTCTGTGGGCAAGAATGGTGGGTGGCAAAGACATTAAAGAAATGAAAGGTCAGCAAGTGTTACAGAGGAATGTCAGAAGACTGAGGTTATGTGTAAAGGGATCAAAGAATTGAATGTGCCGAGGTATATCTGAAATTTATCGTATGTTGCCCTTATATTTTTGGCCCCCTCCTGGCGTAGAGCGTGTCTTGGAACATAAAATGACCAGGCATTAGGTGTTTTTTTTGTTTTTTTTTAAGTAGAATTCTATCATTTTCGAAAAAAGATTTATGTTTTGTCAAACACTTTAGTGGCATGGCCTTAACGGCTGTTACAAAAAAAGTTTATAGCAAGATGCCAACTATTAGAATTCACCTACTTGTTGATTCATTATTGATAGTTAACTAGAATGTTAAGGATGTGCGTTGTGGTGCAGTGGATATCGACTCGGAACGACAAAACGGGGAGACGAGTTCGAATTCCAGCTGAATTCCTTGCATTCACTAACGCACAAATACTCTTGGGAAAGGTGTTAATCTGTCTCTTTTCTCCTGTTATGGGTTAAATAACATGACAGATTGAGTTCTATAGCCTTGGCTGGCAACCAGTCCACCGCAGAAAGCAATGGTAACCTACTGCGGGATAATCTTCTGCCCAGTCAGTCATGTCTCTTTCGAGACATGATTGCCCAAAGCGTGTATCACATATGGCGCTTAATTGACTGACTGAATATAATAGTTGGAAACATAATTAAAACTTCTATTGAGTATAAAGTGGGGGATTGGTTTTATGTTGTCATGAAGTAATAAACTGATCCCCCACTAATTATACTTGATATAATAATGCAATATAATGCATCTCTTCCCCCTCTTGCTATGAGTCAAATAACAGGACAGATTGGGTTCCTCTAGCCTTGGCTGGCAACGAGTCTACCGCAGAAAGCAATGGCCATCTACTGCGGGATAATCTTCTGCCCAGTCAGTCATGTCACTTTCGAGACGTGATTGCCCAAAGCGTGTATCACATATGGCACTTAACTGACTAAACTAGAATGTATTCAGAAAGGGCTGATTGACCATTGTACAAATACAAATATGTCGCCTAGTCGATGGTATAAAAGCTAAAATCTTTCCAGTAGTACAAGACTTTGGTATCGCTTAAAATTCAGTTGTAAACATTGATACTTAAAGGATATCCCAGTGTTGTTTGCAGTTTAGGCAGAGCCATGTTTTTAAAGCTTACCAGTACATTCGAAAGGAACTGTTACTGTATTTCACGCACGTGTGGGCGAACAAAATATAAATGTGTGTCTCTGTCCGTCTCGCCCAAATATAGAACGCGCTTCATTTCAATAATCATTAAAAATATATATATATATATATATATATATATATATATATATATATATATAGCCTATAAAAATATCCTTCTGAGGCTAACGTTTTTCACTGGCACGAAGTGAAACGATTATTTTGAATCAATTTCTAAGTCTGCTGCTCGGAAGTTCGGTTCCCTCTGTCATACTAGACATTTTTTCTTGACAGAATCTATCATATTTATAAGTCAACCATTTGTCCTTGCTTTGAATAACGCTGTCACATCTGGGCTGGTGCTTGTGCTTTGTATTTAAATATTCTTGATAAAATCCAAAGAATGTGCAATATTATTAGTCCTGACCGATCATCTCGGCTTCAATTACTTTCCCACCGACATAACCTAGCT
This sequence comes from Ascarosepion bandense, assembly GCA_037127315.1. Taxonomy (NCBI): domain Eukaryota; kingdom Metazoa; phylum Mollusca; class Cephalopoda; order Sepiida; family Sepiidae; genus Ascarosepion; species Ascarosepion bandense. Next base: position 3,735,603 of record JBBBDQ010000946.1, on the reverse strand, counting down.
TCTCTGTGTATTTTCTATGAATATTTTCAGGGAAATCGTTCTCATGAACTTTCTACTTTGGTACTATGAATTTGAACGCAGTACTAGATTGGCAGCTAGGTCTCATCCTTTACAGTTTAAATGGCTATACATTTCTATGCTATTTTTTTCTCCCATTTCTTGCTTGAGGAACTTTCTTCCGGTTTCTTTCTTTCCAGTCAACTTTGATTTTCAAGAATTTTGATAGAATGCCAATCGTTACTGTCAGACTTCTTCATTCCTCTTCTTTTTTGTTTTCTCTCTTTAATAATGACTTTTATTTTTCTCATAATCTCTCACGCTTAATAGCCCCTTGGATTTTAGTGGCTTTTTTTTTACCTTGGTTGGGGTAAAATGAACAATTAAATAAAATGATGGCACATTTTCATTAAGGCTTCATTCTGGCGTCATAAAAGGAAAAAGAGAGAATAAAAGGTAGGTCTTTTTTTGTCTGTCGTCTGCCTGCGATTTTCATATATTTTAGTTTTTATATCAATACATCCAGGGCTTTTATTCAAGCCGTGTCAACTTAAACATGGCAGGTAAGAACGAGAAAACATTTAAAACTTAACACGAATAAATATTTATTTCGAGAGCGTCTGTTCGTACAAAACATTTCACAAAAGTGTTGATTAGAAAATTAGTTTGAATTTCTAGAAGTATTTAGCAATTCTTTGTGGTGCATTGGATATCGGCTCGAAACGAGAAATCGGGGAGCCGAGTTCGAATTTCAGCTGAATTCCTGGCATTCACTTACGCGCAAATACCCTTGGGAAAGGTATTAATCCGTCTATTCCTTCCAGTTATGGGTTAAATAACAGGACAGATTGGGATCTATAGCCTTGCCTGGCAACCAGTCTACCCCAGAAAGCAATGGCAACCTACTGCGGGATAATCTTCTGCCCAGTCAGTCATGTCTCTTTCAAGACATGATCGCCCAAGCGTGTATCACGGATGGCACTTAACTGACTTACTGAATATAATAGTTAAAAACATGATTCAGGCTTTTACTGGGCATAAAGTGGGGGATCAGTTTTATATTGTTATGAAGTACTAAACTGATCCCCCACTAATTACTACTTAATAATATAATACATCTCTTTTTGCTCTAGCTATGAGTCAAATAACAGGACAGATTGGGTTCTATAGTCTTGGTCGGCAACCAGTCTACCGCAGAAAGCAATGGCCATCTACTGCGGGATAATCTTCTGCCCAGTCAGTCATGTCTCTTTCGAGACATGATCGCCGAAGCGTGTATCACGTATGACACTTAACTGACTGACTGACTAATGTCGCCATCTTTGTTGTTATTATCATAACTTTTCGGCCGTTGCACCCCCCGGCATTTTACAGGTGTCTGCCGATCCGGCGAATCTAAATTAATTGAAAAAAATCGTCTGCTGTATATGGAGGCGTGAGAAACAACGATTTTGCCGTTGGCTGACAACGACTGATAATTGTTTAGCGTCTTCTTATTGATAAATTCTATGGAATTCGTCAGTTTCCTTTTGGTTGTCTTGCAATTGTCGCAACACATGTGATTAAAAATAGACAGAAAGCAAAATTGCATCGAAATGACAAAAGAGGAGACATAAACAAGAGAAAAACCGATTCTTGCTTTATTTCTTTCTGAACAACTCTTCTTCCTGCCTCCTTTTTGTCGCCTCTCAATGAATCGATATTTCTATCTATGAACATCAATACACAATTTCGATTAAAAATGACCAATAAGGATTTCTAGCGTTAACGTTTTATTTATTTATTTTTAAAATAATTACATGAGTTCTGACACTGCTTCGAAACAAATATAAAAATAGTCCACAATTATTGTATGATCCAATGATTTCTTGGTGATTATCCATTTTGTGTGTGTTGTGTGTACGTATGTAATATAATGTGCATTCACAAACATACGAAGATACATTTGTGCTGTTTGTTTTACATTCAAATTTCTTATGTAATTTTAGGGAAATAGAACATTCAAAGATATTGCAAATTCTTTTCTCTACTGAATATTGTTTTTCTTCAGCGAAAAAAAAACAAACTATCGTATATATAAAATTGTGGTGGATGTGCAGTGAATATTGACTCGGAATGAGAGAGCGGAGAACTGAGTTCGAATTCCAGTTGAATCCGTTGCATTCACTTAAGCGCAAATACCCTTGGGAAAGATATTAATCCGTATCTTCCCTCCAAATATGGGTTAGATAGCAGGACAGACTGGTTTCTATAGCCATGGTCGGCAACCAGTCTATCGCAGAATGGTAACTACTAAGGCAAAATCTTCTGCCCAGTCAGTCATGTCTCTTTCGAGACATGATCGCCTAATATGACTGGTATATATATATATATATATATATATATATATATATATAAAGAGAGAGAGAGAGAGAAAGACCCACCATCGCCTGATGAAGTACAATTAATAGTACTGAAACAAAATAGCTTTTGTGTAACGATGTAAAATAATTTATTATAACTACTACTAATAAAATGTTTTTATTATAACTATTTATAACAAAAATATATTTATTATAACTACTTATAATAAAAATGATTTTATTAAAACTACTTATAATAAAAATGTTTTATTATAACTACTTATAAAAAAATTTGTTATTATTATTGTAATTACTTATAATAAAAATGATATTAGTATAACTACTTAAAACAAAAATCTTTTTATCATAACTCTTTATAATAAAAATGTTACATTTTAACCAATTATAATAAAAATGATTTTATTATGACTACTTACCATAAAAATATTACAATTATAATATTGCTCTTTGTATCTAGTACTTTTATAAAGTAAATGCTAAAAACTGTGAATCGTTACTTTTTTTGTTCTTACTTTTACTAAGATATATATATATATTTTTTTCTCTCTCTCTCTAATATTTTTTTCTCTAATGTTTTTTTCTCTAATAATTTTTTTTCTCTAATAATTTTTAAACTGATAACTTCCTGTAATTGGCATTTAGCTCGCTTTTACCTAAAAGGTTTAATCAAATAAACTTAAATAAAAAATTTTAAAATCTTATATTGAAACCCATTCCTTCTCGCCTAAATACACCTCTTCAAACAGCCCAAAATCTTAACCTTAAAAAAGTAATTTAACTCATTTAGTTGTCTATCTTTATAAAATATGAACTCCTATTCCTCCCCTTCCTAAATATACCGTTTCAACACCCTGTAACCCCGCGACTACCAGCTCTGTCCTGTTCTACTTTGTGACCGTTGTTAACCTAAAACCCCTCCACACGCTACCCCAGGGCCTTCGCCATTTGGAAAAAAAACAAAACAATGTCGCTGACGTGACGTAGAATCTCTATTAGAGATCCTATGTCGAAATGTACATCCGACACCTTTGAATTTTGAAAATTTTCTCCTCTAATTTATATATATATATATATATATTTTAATTCAGATACTTCAATCCAAGGGAAAAAAGCAGGAAGGTAAATTCCAAAAAACCCGATCCTAATTAATATTAAAAATTTATTTTAATATTAAAAAATGATACAGGAAGAGAGCTCCATGTAATAAAATATTACAGAGCAAAACATCTTTGAATTAATCCTTTTTTAATATATATATATATATATATATATATATATATATATATATATATATATTCGCCTGAAGAGCGTCAACTTCAGACTCAAAACACGAGTAGCAACACAAATACCATTTTGGACACTTAATTTATTATACAAAATGCAAATAATATTAATAATAGCAACAATAAATCTACACTTTAAACAAAACATTCACGACATCTCGCTCTTTTCTTATATATTGTGTATTTATGCAAATTTTGTTTAAAATGCAAAAATGCTATGGTTTACTTTTTTATATAATTTTTCATTTGATATATATTTACCTTTTCCTTTCAAAGCATAAATCATGTAAAAATAGTCCGACTTTTTGTATTTTTCGAAGCGCTTTCGGTTATACTTTTAACCGTTACTAAGGATGAATTTTAATTTACTTTTTACTTCTTTTTGTTTTTGTTTTTTTAATCATATCACCCCAAGCAAGGCGGTAACGCCACTGATGCGCAAGGGGCTACTTAAGAGTAAAAAGATTGGAAAAGAGAAAGCCGAAAATCATATCCTAGACAGGGAACAAGGGCTGAGCCTGTTCACCTGTTCAATAGACGTGGGTGGATTGTGAACCGGGCGATAGTTTAGTCTATCTACTCCAATTGAAAAAAATTAAAAAAAGAAAAGAGTGAAAAGATTGGAAAAGAGAAAGCCGGAAACCACATCATCAACAGGGAACAAGTGATGAGCCTCTTCACCTGTTCAATAGACGTGGGTGGATTGTGAACCGGGCGATAGTTTAGTCTATCTGCTCCAATTGAAAAAAAGAAAAAAAAAAAAGAAATGAGTGAAAAGATTGGAAAAGAGAAAGTCGGAAACCACATCCTAAACAAGGAACAAGTGATGAGCCTCTTCACCTGTTCAATAGACGTAACTGAATATATAAATTATCTATATATATCTGGAGTTATAGGAATGCTTTATTTTCTAAACACGGTCATCACATTGTGGCCGTGTTCATAGTTGATATTTTTGAATGTCGTTTTTTTTTTTTTTTTATAATGCTTCCATTATTTTTAACCTTTTTTACATGAGTATTTTATGTATTTTATACATGATGGTATTATATTTGTATTATCAACAAGTATGTTACGGATAGAGTTTGGTATGTCTCCATGTGTATTTAAATGAGACCTAATAGAATTATGGTCAGTGAGCTCATTAATAAAAAGAAAAATACAACACTCGACAATATCAACTATGAGCATGGCCACAATGTTCTGACTGTGTTGATATATATATATATATATATATATATATATATATATATATATATATAGGTTGCTATGGATAAACTATCGTATAAATTACCCAAAAATGAAAATAACATTCACATCTCATTTTAACAGATATATTTACCATAGTTACACAAAACTATCTTGAAATACTAAAGAGTAAATTTATTCAATAAAATCATCACTGGCTTTAATTACACCTGATTTCAGAATCTCCTGTAACTCTCCTGGGCGGTCTCCTTGTTTAAGTTGCTGAATGCTGTCATAATTTTTGTATTCACTTCATCTTTGGTGTTACAAGGAGTTTCGTTGGTCGCTAGAGGGTTGCCGTCTTGCCAGATGTAAGAGATGAAGTGGTCGCAAAAATTTTCTGACAGCCATAACTGAGTTCTCCTGTTTGTGTGACATGATGCAGTCCTGTTGCCAGACATGGGGTCTTCAAGCAGCCACCCTCTTGACTGAAGGCAGTACTATTCACTTGGCACATTTTGTGTCGGGTGGGGACCAAATAACATCTCTCAGTTGCGTCGTCTCTGTCCTGGAAGACAGCTCAACCGGCGGTTGAGTGGACTGGAGAATTTTTGTTCCTTCGCCTATCTGTACGCGGTCGGGCTCAACGTTAAAAAAGACCTTGCGTTACATCTCGCTCCAGTGAGGGAGTAGGGTAAATATCTACTATCATTTCAAAGCACTTTATCCAGGCCTCCGTGCTGAGTCTGAGGCCTTGTGGGAAGATGAATGGAGGCATAGCGTTGCCAATACTAGCGATAAACACTTTCGTAATCACCATTAGACTCCTCCAACTCTTTCCAAATCACCTGCACTGTCCTCAGATTGACACGTAAACACTCTGAAATAGAGCTTCCGGCGCAAATGACGAGCAGTACAGCATATCCGTTTCCAAATGGTGCAGAGTCCTGTTGCCAGACATTGGGTCATCAGAAAGATAAGAGTGATTTTTCCAAGAAGCAATACCTTCGTAATCACCATTAGACTCCTCCAACTCTTTCCAAATCGCCTGAATTGTCCTCAGATTGACACGTAAACATTCTGAAATAGAGCTGTACAGAATGCCGTTTCCAAATCTCTGTCAGACGAAATTGCTTCATGGTGCTCTTTATTTCACAGGCGGTGCCCATCTGGCCCTACTACAATGCGCAGTAACAATTCGAAAACAACAACAAAACAAAAAAAAAACGCATGCACGACATTTAAAATATAAAAATGTGATTATTTACTCATCGCACCTTTCTATATAAATATAATGTCTAATGGGAAGATTAAAACGTGTATGTGTGTATGTGTGTGTGCATTATATATTTATATATATATGACTAGACATAGAGCTCTCTCTCTCTTATGCTCTTTCTCTCTCTCTCTCTCTCTCTCACACACACACACACACACATAAACACCTTTGTGTGTACATTTGTGTTTCACATATATACATTCATATATGCAGTATCATAACGGGAAGATGTACGTTATAGTGCCGCGGATATCGGCTCGGAACGAGAAATCGAGGAGCCGAGTTCGAATTCCAGTTGAATTCTTTGCATTCACTTACGCACAAATACCCTTGGGAAAGATATTAATCCGTCTCTTTCACCCAGTTATGGGTTAAATAACAGGATAGATTGGGTTCTATAGCCTTGGTCGGCAACCAGTCTACCGCAGAAAGTAATGGCAACTTACTGCGGGATAATCTTCTGCCCAGTCAGTCATGTCTCTTTCAAGACATGATCGCCCAAGCGTGTATCACGTATGGCACTTAACTTACTGACTGAATATAATAGTTGAAAACATGATTAAGGCTTCTACTGGGCATAAAGTGGGTAATCAGTTGTATACTGTTATGAAGTAATAAACTGATCCCCTACTAATTACTACTTGATAATATAATACATCTCTTCCCTCTCTATCTATGGGTTAAATAACAGGACAGATTGGGTTCTATAGCCATGGTTGGCAACCAGTCTACCACAGAAAGTAATGGCGACCTGCTGCAAGATAAACTTCTGCCCAGTCAGTCATGTCTCTTTCAAGACATGATCGCCCAAAGCGTGTCTCATGTATGGCACTTAACTGACTGACTAATCATGACGGAGAAAAGAACTTAAGCAGAGAATAGACTACTCTGGGGGTAATTTTGTATAACACCGTAAGTTGGTACAAAACCAAAACATTAACCGGAAAACTCAAATCAAGTTTTAATAAAGTGATGAATACTGGAAAGTTTCCTCGAAGACGAAGATAACTTTTGGGCAAAATGTTGAAGAAGCCGTGGACAGAACACATGAATAACGACGAAGTTTTAAGGAATATAGTCAACTTCAAGAAAACTAATTCCAACAATCAAAAAGAGTCAGCTAAAATGTCTGGGACATATAATGAGGAAAAAGGAGCAGAGAAAAGGACACTCACAGGGCAAGGGAAGCAGGGGTAACAGAAGGTAAATTACCCAACGCGTCCGTGTGAATGAGTTGTAACATAAAACACGGACAAAGGATGATAAATATATTATAATTCGAGCAACAAGGAGATTGTGGAGAGTCATGATCCTCAAAATCCTGAAAAAACATGACAGATAAAAGAAGAATATTCAGTCTTTTGAAAATAGAGCACCCTGAATTTTTATACATGCCTGATATATTAATATTTTATCGACTTATATATCTTTATGTATAATGTAACTGTAACTGGAGATAAGCTTTGTTTTCTTGTTCGTGTTTTGTCTGTTTAACTTGAGTGTTAAACGATGATTCGCTTCAGTTAACAAAGCTGTCTTCAAGATGTTTTTTACTGAAATCTCTTTATCTCATTTTCGTCAAAATTCAGAAGGTTTCTCGTTGTTGGTAGCGTTAGTTTACTCTATTGCATAGATTCAGGACACGGTGGATAGCGACTCATACTGAGCCTATTTCGAAATCCAGCTGAGTTCATTACATTCATTTATATACAAATAAACTTGAGAAAGGCATGAATCTATCTCTTCTCTACCAGTTGAATAATAGGACAGACTGGGTTCTATAGCCTTGGTTGGGAACTGGTCTAGGAGAAGGACAACTTTGAATGTAAAACCTCCAACTATATGTTAAATAGACTCATAAACTCGCAATTGGCCAAGTATAGTGAGTACGGCTACACTCCTGAAGGTTAATTAGCGAGGGGTTCCTCCAGCTGGCATCTAAAATCGAGATGCCAGGTCAGGACTGATAACATTACAGATCATTCTTTGGATT